>JAIOJX010000026.1:213391899-213857005 GCA_022376925.1 Tragulus kanchil
CAGAAGTACATGTTTCTTTAGTCTTGGATCAAGTAAAGATTACTTGGATAATCACAGTACAAGACATTTTACACAAATTTAATCAGTTCCCCTTTTAAAATTAAAGAAACAGGCTCAGAACTTGTCAATCTGTCTAACTCAACAGTCAATTATAGAAACTGGACTTGAATGTGTCACTGTTTATGAAATAGAAGCTTCCTCTACAAGGGCAATAGACAGAAAGGTGACCTGAGATATAGTTAAGTTCAGTGATGACTCTTCTTGCCATCAGCGATTACCCCTCTTTCTCCTTTCAAATCAATCACCAACCTTTTTTTTTTGGCCATTTCTATTGGTCTTTCATTTGTTTATCTTTGTTCTTTGGCCTGTGTGGGCCTCCCATCGCGGTGGCCTCTCTCATTGCAGAGCACCAGCTCTGGGCGTACGCGCTCCAGAGCTCCAGCTCAGGAACTGGACACATCGGTCCAGCCGCTCCGCGGCACATGGGATCTTCCCAGGCCAGGGATCCAATTGGCACCCCTTGCACTGCAAGGCGGTGTCCTTACCCATTGGACCACCGGGGAAGTCCCCAACCAAATTTTTTTACATTGCAAACTTCTCTTACCTAGTAAAAGTTCTCATCACTGTCTTAATAAGCAGATATCCTTAAAAGATTCAATGTATACAACAATGCATTTACACATTGTTTTCTTCCCTCAATGTTATGTCATTTGCTTATTTTAATAACCATACACTCTTATTTTTCAAAACCCATGCAGAGTATAGGAAATCTTTGGGATGCCACTAATGGGCACTATGTATTGACAAAGAAGTGCACTCAGCCCTTTTGTTCTGTTCTTTTCAATTAACAGATATGTTGAAACATTCCACCTGCAATTTAGTATCTTCATCTATCAAGTCATAGCTATAACTGCTCTAATCACTTACCCAATGTGATCTTAAATTCTGCCACTACATTAAAAAAAACATAATCAGTTGTCTTGTGAAAGAGACATGATAAAAGCTATTTTCACTGCATATAGTATATTCAGAGATTTGAGACAGAACATTAATTCCTCCTTCAAAACCTGGCTTTGTACTCTTTGCTTTTTATACTACCACCAGCACTACAGAAGTACATGTTTCTTTAGTCTTGGATCAAGTAAAGATTACTTGGATAATCACAGTACAAGACATTTTACACAAATTTAATCAGTTCCCCTTTTAAAATTAAAGAAACAGGCTCAGAACTTGTCAATCTGTCTAACTCAACAGTCAATTATAGAAACTGGACTTGAATGTGTCACTGTTTATGAAATAGAAGCTTCCTCTACAAGGGCAATAGACAGAAAGGTGACCTGAGATATAGTTAAGTTCAGTGATGACTCTTCTTGCCATCAGCGATTACCCCTCTTTCTCCTTTCAAATCAATCACCAACCTTTTTTTTTTGGCCATTTCTATTGGTCTTTCATTTGTTTATCTTTGTTCTTTGGCCTGTGTGGGCCTCCCATCGCGGTGGCCTCTCTCATTGCAGAGCACCAGCTCTGGGCGTACGCGCTCCAGAGCTCCAGCTCAGGAACTGGACACATCGGTCCAGCCGCTCCGCGGCACATGGGATCTTCCCAGGCCAGGGATCCAATTGGCACCCCTTGCACTGCAAGGCGGTGTCCTTACCCATTGGACCACCGGGGAAGTCCCCAACCAAATTTTTTTACATTGCAAACTTCTCTTACCTAGTAAAAGTTCTCATCACTGTCTTAATAAGCAGATATCCTTAAAAGATTCAATGTATACAACAATGCATTTACACATTGTTTTCTTCCCTCAATGTTATGTCATTTGCTTATTTTAATAACCATACACTCTTATTTTTCAAAACCCATGCAGAGTATAGGAAATCTTTGGGATGCCACTAATGGGCACTATGTATTGACAAAGAAGTCTCCTTCTGGTACAGAGGAACCAGTGTCTTACCATAACTGGAAAGTTCATATTTCCTACTTCAGAGGAAAAATGCTCCTCCTTTAACCAAATATACTGTCAAGACTTGGGATAGGTAATTAAGACACATATTCAGGAGCACATTCTATAAATTATAGTAGGAAATATCCCAGACTGATTTTTCACGTATTACGCAATGGCAAAGAACTCAGTATTTCTTGACATTCTAGGCATTTTTGAGTCAAAACTTTCAAGTCAAACTTCAAGTCTTCTTTAAAAAGGCAAAGTATGCTATGGATTTGTTTTTAACAGATTTGAGCAACATCTGTTATTCACTAGTTGATCAATATTAAAATCTGTACAACTTTCACTTACATTTGATTCTTTGCAGCTTGCCTCTGAGCTTTTCTTTCTTTCCTTTTCTGATCCGGTGGTTTAGCAAAAACAATTTCAATATTTTCTCCCTCCAAGTCTTTGCCATTCATTTCTTCCATAGCCTTAAACAAAATCAGGTGCTGATCAATACAAGAGACCTTTCACAACTGTGATTCATTTGAAGTTTTTTTAAAAAATCATTTATCATTAACATCAGAAGGATGAGACAAAAAGGGTTTTATTTAAACATCCAGCTCTTCAATTAATAATCTTTCTTAGTTTCGTGAGTTATGCAATTTCCCATGGCCAATAAAGGTTAGCTTGAGTAGATTACATGACCTCGGAGTTCCCTTCAATTTTCTAAAACCTTCTGATTTTAAGATAACTAACAATCATCAGTCAAAGTTAGATGCCTATGATAATTCCCCCAGTTATTTACCTTGACAGCACCATCTCGTTCATCAAAATGAATGAATGCATAATCTTTCAATTTCTTCACTCGTTCCAATTTCCCAAACTGACTAAATGCCTTTTCTAAAATCTCTTCTGTTACAGTATTAGCCAGGTTGCGTACAAAAAGCACTTTTACCTGAAATTTAAGAAACAGCACTTTTACCTGAAATATACAGGTATATTTCCTGTATATTTCCAAACAATCCAATTTCCATGAAACCACCACCCCAACCCTGCAAACTTAACTTTAGTCACAGTCCATTAGAAATATAAACTAGACTATAAATTTTCAACTCATCTGGGTAAACACCAAGAAGCATGCTACTGAATTTAATGTGCAAAAATCTTAACAGACATCTTACCAAAGACAAACAGATGGTGACTAAATGTATAAAGAGATGATCAATATCTTGTATCATTAGGATCTTGAAAACTAAACCAGTGAGATATCATTACAAACCTATTATTAAACTGACAGCCCAAAATCCAAAACACCATCAAATGTTGTTGAGAATATTGAACAATATATTCACTGCATTAGAATGCAAAATTCTACAATTCTGGTAGCTTCTTACAAAACTAAACATACTTTCTGTACCATATAATCCACTAATCACACTCCTTGGTATTTACTCAGAGGTGAAAACATGCCCACACAAAAACCTGCATATGGATGCTTTTAGCGTCTTAATTCATTATTATCAAAACTTGGAAGCAAAAAAGCCATCCTTCAGTAGGTGACTGGATAAATTATAGTTCATTCAGACAATGGAATACTACTTCGTACTAAACAAGAAATGGACCATCAAGCCATGAAAAGACACGGAGTAAAAGAAGGTATCTTAAAAAGGCTATATACTATATGATTCCAACTACGTGACAATTTGGGAGAAGATAAAGCTATATAGACAGTAAAAAGAGCAATATTTGCCAGGAATGAAGGGCAAGAGGAATAGGCAATCATGGAGGATTTTTAAGGCAACAAAAATATTCTGTATGGTATTACGATGTTGATACAAGACACACATTTGTTAAATCTATAGGATATAGAACAACAAAATTGAACCCTAATGGAACACTGAGTTATAAAACTGTCATTTTAGGGCTTCCCTGGTGGTCCAGTGGGTAAGGACACCGCCTTGGAGTACAAGGGCACCCGGGTTTGGGTCCCTGGCCTGGGAAGATCCCACGTGCCTCAGAGCGGCTGGACCGATGTGTCCAATTACTGAGCCAGAGCTCTGGAGCGCATGCGCCCAGAGCCGGTGCTCTGCGACAACAGAGGCCACCGCGATGGGAGGCCCACACAGGCCAAAGAACAAAGATGGATGAAAATAGACAAATGAAAGACCAATAGAAGGAGCCCGCCTGCTCCCTTCCCTCCCCACCCCACCCCACCAAAATAAATAAATAAATCTTTAAAACTGTCATTTTAGAGCACCGATTATGACCGTGTACCACTCCAGTAAGGCTATTGATAGTGGGGGAGGCTGTGCTAGGTATGATGCCAGGTGTCCATGGAAAATCACTGTTGTTGTTGCTCAAAAAAAAAAAAAAAAAAAAAACACTATGCATAGTACTTTCTATTAGTTATTATTTTCTAATCAAAATGAAGCTGGTTATTTCCTAATAATGTGAATACCATGCCTTATGATATAGCTGTCGAACTTATTAACAAAGCAAATCAAAACTGACTGAAACCCTACAGAGAGAATATTCAAAGTTCTTCCAAATCCTGAAAAAGATCCTCAAAGTAACAACTACTCTTAGCGTCTTAATTCATTATTATCAAAACTTGGAAGCAAAAAGCCATCCTTCAGGTGACTGGATAAATTATAGTTCATTCAGACAATGGAATACTACTTCGTACTAAACAAGAAATGGACCATCAAGCCATGAAAAGACACGGAGTAAAAGAAGGTATCTTAAAAAGGCTATATACTATATGATTCCAACTACGTGACAATTTGGGAGAAGATAAAGCTATATAGACAGTAAAAAGAGCAATATTTGCCAGGAATGAAGGGCAAGAGGAATAGGCAATCATGGAGGATTTTTAAGGCAACAAAAATATTCTGTATGGTATTACGATGTTGATACAAGACACACATTTGTTAAATCTATAGGATATAGAACAACAAAATTGAACCCTAATGGAACACTGAGTTATAAAACTGTCATTTTAGGGCTTCCCTGGTGGTCCAGTGGGTAAGGACACCGCCTTGGAGTACAAGGGGCACCGGTTGGATCCCTGGCCTGGGAAGATCCCACGTGCCTCAGAGCGGCTGGACCGATGTGTCCAATTACTGAGCCAGAGCTCTGGAGCGCATGCGCCCAGAGCCGGTGCTCTGCGACAACAGAGGCCACCGCGATGGGAGGCCCACACAGGCCAAAGAACAAAGATGGATGAAAATAGACAAATGAAAGACCAATAGAAGGAGCCCGCCTGCTCCCTTCCCTCCCCACCCCACCCCACCAAAATAAATAAATAAATCTTTAAAACTGTCATTTTAGAGCACCGATTATGACCGTGTACCACTCCAGTAAGGCTATTGATAGTGGGGGAGGCTGTGCTAGGTATGATGCCAGGTGTCCATGGAAAATCACTGTTGTTGTTGCTCAAAAAAAAAAAAAAAAAAAAACACTATGCATAGTACTTTCTATTAGTTATTATTTTCTAATCAAAATGAAGCTGGTTATTTCCTAATAATGTGAATACCATGCCTTATGATATAGCTGTCGAACTTATTAACAAAGCAAATCAAAACTGACTGAAACCCTACAGAGAGAATATTCAAAGTTCTTCCAATCCTGAAAGATCCTCAAAGTACAACTACTTTAACCTCTGGCTAAGCAACATTACCACTCCCTCCTAAAATACCTGAGGTAGCATTTGAATTTCTTAATCTGGAGGGCTAACTAATGAGAGCTTAGTAAGACAAAGGAAAATAGAAGGAATCCTAAGTATCTGTGCCTGGTAACATTTGCCCTTTAATATTCACACTTCTCTCCTGATTTAAGTGAAGTACTCACATTTGCTGGCCTATCACCATTGAGGAGGATTCTTAAAAAGACAAAAGGCAGAGTACCATAACTGCGAACAGCACTGGTAAAGTGGTAAAATGTTGACTCAAGAGATGTTTGTTCTCATAGATGTCTCAACTGACTGCTGAAGCAGGATACCTAATAATAGCTAAACCTTGTAACTGCAGCAGCTCTGCTGAGGCCAGTACAGTTCACTATTTTTAGGAGTAGGACTTTTAACATAAAAACCTTGTAATCTAATGGTGCCATTCACACACAAGACACAGACACACACACACACACACAAATCTCAAAAAGTGCTTTTTGAATCCACACAAAAACGAGTCAGTCATCTCCACAGCATGTAGGTTAACTACTTCATGAGTTATGATGGCTATACAACTGTTGCAGAGGATCCTTGAATAACTTTTTATATTCACCCTTCATACACTTCTTATTTCTGGTGTGTGGCCTTTAACACAGAACACTTCACTTACTTCCAAAACATGGTTTAAAAAAGCATACAAAGCTCTCCCTCATTCTATAAAGCCTTCTCCTGCTCCCACAAACACCATAAAAAAAATCAACCCAGCTGTCATTACCTTTGCCATAACCTCAGGATCGGGATCTTCTATAGGATCGGCCCACTCAACAGTTCCAACATTTCCCCAGACTTTGACTTTACCACTCATTAACCTACGTCTTGCCTGGGCAGCTGTTTTGTGATCTTCATATTCAAGAAAACAAAAGCCTCTGTTTTTTTTCTTGTCGTCTGGTTGGTGGTATAAAATGACGTCTGTAAGACCCTCTGAAAGGAAGCAAACATTCCAGGAAATTAGATAAAATAACCAAGAATAAGCAGATCAAAAGATTCATTTTAGTTTAAGGCAAAGTACAACTACTTTAACCTCTGGCTAAGCAACATTACCACTCCCTCCTAAAATACCTGAGGTAGCATTTGAATTTCTTAATCTGGAGGGCTAACTAATGAGAGCTTAGTAAGACAAAGGAAAATAGAAGGAATCCTAAGTATCTGTGCCTGGTAACATTTGCCCTTTAATATTCACACTTCTCTCCTGATTTAAGTGAAGTACTCACATTTGCTGGCCTATCACCATTGAGGAGGATTCTTAAAAAGACAAAAGGCAGAGTACCATAACTGCGAACAGCACTGGTAAAGTGGTAAAATGTTGACTCAAGAGATGTTTGTTCTCATAGATGTCTCAACTGACTGCTGAAGCAGGATACCTAATAATAGCTAAACCTTGTAACTGCAGCAGCTCTGCTGAGGCCAGTACAGTTCACTATTTTTAGGAGTAGGACTTTTAACATAAAAACCTTGTAATCTAATGGTGCCATTCACACACAAGACACAGACACACACACACACACACAAATCTCAAAAAGTGCTTTTTGAATCCACACAAAAACGAGTCAGTCATCTCCACAGCATGTAGGTTAACTACTTCATGAGTTATGATGGCTATACAACTGTTGCAGAGGATCCTTGAATAACTTTTTATATTCACCCTTCATACACTTCTTATTTCTGGTGTGTGGCCTTTAACACAGAACACTTCACTTACTTCCAAAACATGGTTTAAAAAAGCATACAAAGCTCTCCCTCATTCTATAAAGCCTTCTCCTGCTCCCACAAACACCATAAAAAAAATCAACCCAGCTGTCATTACCTTTGCCATAACCTCAGGATCGGGATCTTCTATAGGATCGGCCCACTCAACAGTTCCAACATTTCCCCAGACTTTGACTTTACCACTCATTAACCTACGTCTTGCCTGGGCAGCTGTTTTGTGATCTTCATATTCAAGAAAACAAAAGCCTCTGTTTTTTTTCTTGTCGTCTGGTTGGTGGTATAAAATGACGTCTGTAAGACCCTCTGAAAGGAAGCAAACATTCCAGGGAAATTAGATAAAATAACCAAGAATAAGCAGATCAAAAGATTCATTTTTATAGTATTATACTTGAATATCAAAATGAAAACTAATCTCTTTACAGGGGATGCTCAAAAATACTGGTCCAGAAAATCTACCTAATCCATACTTTCCACATGTTCCTGATGCAAAAATTCCCGTGAAAAGAAAATGTATTCTTTTTACTTAGACCTAAGGATTATTCTGCTTCCATTAATTAGATGACAGAGCAGCATGAAATCTTTACAAAGCTGTTTTAGGAAAACCAGAAGTATAAAGTCAGACATGGTTAGAAATGTTTCATCCCACACATGTTAAACCTAATTTTAATGGCACTTTCCTGGCCTCAAATATCAGTATGTTTATGTCAAATGAAATAGAGTATCTTAGTATTATGTAAGAATGTCAAATGTTCCTGGAAACTGATAACATGATGATAATTTGCCAAATATTCTAGGCAGACAAATTTTTTTCTATTAAAAGCCTGTCACTTGGAAACTTATAAAATTCAAAGACAATGTATAATCTCTGCTTATAGCAAGAGTACTCTCTATTCCTATAATTTGGAAAATCAAGTCATTACCTACCAAACATTTTTACTAGGAATATCAACTGGTACCTTAGCATGCATAAAAACACACAAATACAATCTTCCAAAAAAGCACAACAGTGATTATGCAGATTGAATTCAAATCCCAGCCATATTCCTTACTAACTATATAACGTTCAGCAAGTTATTTTCCAAAACCTTGTTTCCTTATATGAAAAATGCAGTCACCTATTTTATATGGCTGTAGAGAGACTACAGTGAATCAATAAATGTAGTGCCTAGAATAGTGCTTGACATGTAGAAGCATGCAATTACATTAAATATTACAAGTTGCACCTCATTCCAAATAAATCTAACTTACCTGTTACTTTGCTAAATTCTTCAAGAATCTGTTCCTTGGTTTTACTCTTAGGAATAGAGCCCACAAAAGCCTGTTGTTGGCAACCGAGATGCAGACACCAATGTGTTTTCCAGAACGAATTTCATGATTATTATACTGAAAAGGAAAGTGCACCATATTTTACAAATACTTAAAATATCCTCTGATAGGTGCAAGATGATAACCTAGATCAAAAAATTAAATAAAAACCTGCATAAATTTCATTTTATAGTATTATACTTGAATATCAAAATGAAAACTAATCTCTTTACAGGGGATGCTCAAAAATACTGGTCCAGAAAATCTACCTAATCCATACTTTCCACATGTTCCTGATGCAAAAATTCCCGTGAAAAGAAAATGTATTCTTTTTACTTAGACCTAAGGATTATTCTGCTTCCATTAATTAGATGACAGAGCAGCATGAAATCTTTACAAAGCTGTTTTAGGAAAACCAGAAGTATAAAGTCAGACATGGTTAGAAATGTTTCATCCCACACATGTTAAACCTAATTTTAATGGCACTTTCCTGGCCTCAAATATCAGTATGTTTATGTCAAATGAAATAGAGTATCTTAGTATTATGTAAGAATGTCAAATGTTCCTGGAAACTGATAACATGATGATAATTTGCCAAATATTCTAGGCAGACAAATTTTTTTCTATTAAAAGCCTGTCATTTGGGAAACTTATAAAATTCAAAGACAATGTATAATCTCTGCTTATAGCAAGAGTACTCTCTATTCCTATAATTTGGAAAATCAAGTCATTACCTACCAAACATTTTTACTAGGAATATCAACTGGTACCTTAGCATGCATAAAAACACACAAATACAATCTTCCAAAAAAGCACAACAGTGATTATGCAGATTGAATTCAAATCCCAGCCATATTCCTTACTAACTATATAACGTTCAGCAAGTTATTTTCCAAAACCTTGTTTCCTTATATGAAAAATGCAGTCACCTATTTTATATGGCTGTAGAGAGACTACAGTGAATCAATAAATGTAGTGCCTAGAATAGTGCTTGACATGTAGAAGCATGCAATTACATTAAATATTACAAGTTGCACCTCATTCCAAATAAATCTAACTTACCTGTTACTTTGCTAAATTCTTCAAGAATCTGTTCCTTGGTTTTACTCTTAGGAATAGAGCCCACAAAAAGCCTGTTGTTGGCAACCGAGATGCAGACACCAATGTGTTTTCCAGAACGAATTTCATGATTATTATACTGAAAAGGGGGAAAGTGCACCATATTTTACAAATACTTAAAATATCCTCTGATAGGTGCATATTATAGAAATGAAATCACATACACAAAAGCAAAATCTTTTAACAAGCTAAAAATTCAACACTTAAGTTTTTTTGTCCTTTAAAAAAACCATAATCTGAGACAGATAGGAACGCTGTAATGGCAAAACACACTAATCACATTTACGAATTAAAACAAAAAACCATCAAGTCCTTGAAGTTTAGCAAGTTTGGTTAAGAATCAAGTATGTAAGCAGCTTAAATTCCAAATTACTAATTCTACAATATCTTATTCTCTATTTTAAATTCATCCTGTCGACTATTTCTATGCAAGGGAAATGGATTCTAATTGCCAGCAAGCTCTCCGCCTTAGAAGTTCATCAGCATTTCAATCTTAATTTTCTGTCTTCCCTAACCACTCTTAAAAAGTTACACTAAGATATCTTCAGCTTCAAATACTTAAATCTAAAAGGAGAACCTTGCTATTCTGAATCAGATTCTACTATTTTCTCCCATTTCATCAAATCTATGGTAACACTGGAGAAAGACAAGTACATCATGGTAAAAGCATACAATTATAAAACTATAGTAAGAAACAATCTAGGGGCTTCCCTGGTGGTTCAGCGGATAGAGTCCGCCTCGCAATGCAAGGAGCAACAGTTCGATCCCTGGTCCAGGAAAATCCCACATGTCGCAGAGCGCCTGGACCGGTGTGTCCAATTATGAGCCAGTGCTCTGAAGCACATGCACCTAGAGCCAATGCTCTGCAACGGGAGAGGCCACTGCAATGGGAGGCCCACAGAGACTCAAAGAATAAAGATGGATGAAAATAAATAAATTAAAAAAAAAAAAAAAGTAAAGAGGCCAAAATTAAAAAAAATAATAATAAAACTAAACAATCTTCAAGTGACCATGTTTCCTAAAAGGGAACAATACCACAGAGGCGAAACCCAAAAAGATCCCATCCCTGTTATTCTGATTCTTGTACAGCAAGTGTGTAAGTTTTAAGTGAAGGAAATAGGGCTAATGTCAGAAATCCCATGGACACATAAGCCTGGCCAAAGAGTCGGACATGACTTAGCGACTAAGCACTAAGTCATTTTGGTCATCTAGAGGCGGAACTTGCTGTTGGTATTTAGTGGGTGAACAGAGGCCACAGGTGTTAACTAACCATCCTACAATTCACAAAACAGCCTAGAGTAACAAAGAGTTATCTAGTCTATAATATTAATAGTGAGGAGTTAAGAAATCCTGCCCCCAACACTTTTTAAAAAATTTCTATTTCCTTATTTATTTGGCTGCACTGAGTCTTTGTCGCGGCATTTGGCTCAGAATTTGCAGCATTTGGCCTTAGTTGAAAGTCAGCACGTGGGATCTAAGCACCCTGATCAGAAACTGAATCAGTCCCCTGCACTGCAAAACAGATTCTTAACCACTGGACCACCAGGGAAGTCCTCCCAAACACCTCTAAAAAGTAGAAATATGGTTGAATTCATCATTGCATGGGATTATGGACAATTAGACTACAATACCTTATCACACACAAATAAGTTAACCTAAAAACATAATAAACTGCTTTAAGACATGTACATTCCCTAGATTTTTACGTGTAAGCATCAAATAGCCAGCCAGCCTTAGTAACAAGTCAATGACTTTCAATTTGGTCATTTAGTCTGTCACTCCAGAAGTTGATAAAAACAACTAAAATGAGGGGGAAGGGAGGCGAAATGGAATGAAATACAAAGTTTTATAAGGGAGACAGAGGAGTTACTCTGACAATGACAGAATTTGGTATTGATTTCCCTTTTTTTTGTATTTTTACTTTCGAAATATTCTAAGACCAGGGACACTATTTACTTATCAATGCTGCTTAAAAATAGTGATGACTGTTTCCATTATTTTCTATGTAAGAAAATTTCTTCTAACCAAGGCAGGGTGGGTAGAAGGTATTTAATTAAAATGACTACAGCGTGAATAATAGGAAGCCACGAATATTTAGCAGGACTTACAAAGAAAACTATAACCCTTCATCCACATTTTTACAACACTAAAAAAAAACTGAAACATTTATCACTGACCCGTAGAGTGTAAACTGGCTCTCCAGTGAAAGAAGTCATTAAAGAAGCAAAGGAGACCCTTTTTGGCAAGCTGTCAGAAATCCCATAAAAGCCTGGCCAAAGAGTCGGACATGACTTAGCGACTAAGCACTAAGTTTTGGTCATCTAGAGGCGGAACTTGCTGTTGGTATTTAGTGGGTGAACAGAGGCCACAGGTGTTAACTAACCATCCTACAATTCACAAAACAGCCTAGAGTAACAAAGAGTTATCTAGTCTATAATATTAATAGTGAGGAGTTAAGAAATCCTGCCCCCAACACTTTTTAAAAAATTTCTATTTCCTTATTTATTTGGCTGCACTGAGTCTTTGTCGCGGCATTTGGCTCAGAATTTGCAGCATTTGGCCTTAGTTGAAAGTCAGCACGTGGGATCTAAGCACCCTGATCAGAAACTGAATCAGTCCCCTGCACTGCAAAACAGATTCTTAACCACTGGACCACCAGGGAAGTCCTCCCAAACACCTCTAAAAAGTAGAAATATGGTTGAATTCATCATTGCATGGGATTATGGACAATTAGACTACAATACCTTATCACACACAAATAAGTTAACCTAAAAACATAATAAACTGCTTTAAGACATGTACATTCCCTAGATTTTTACGTGTAAGCATCAAATAGCCAGCCAGCCTTAGTAACAAGTCAATGACTTTCAATTTGGTCATTTAGTCTGTCACTCCAGAAGTTGATAAAAACAACTAAAATGAGGGGGAAGGGAGGCGAAATGGAATGAAATACAAAGTTTTATAAGGGAGACAGAGGAGTTACTCTGACAATGACAGAATTTGGTATTGATTTCCCTTTTTTTTGTATTTTTACTTTCGAAATATTCTAAGACCAGGGACACTATTTACTTATCAATGCTGCTTAAAATAGTGATGACTGTTTCCATTATTTTCTATGTAAGAAAATTTCTTCTAACCAAGGCAGGGTGGGTAGAAGGTATTTAATTAAAATGACTACAGCGTGAATAATAGGAAGCCACGAATATTTAGCAGGACTTACAAAGAAAACTATAACCCTTCATCCACATTTTTACAACACTAAAAAAAAACTGAAACATTTATCACTGACCCGTAGAGTGTAAACTGGCTCTCCAGTGAAAGAAGTCATTAAAGGAGCAAAGGAGACCCTCTAGGCATATTGTTCAAATGAAGCAAAAGTACCTAGAAATAAACATTTCCAAAGCAATGCCCATCTACGGATTAAGTATGCACTTTTATATGTATATTTGAGGTGTTTAACTTTTCTCTCTAGCATTTTTAAAACCAATCTATCATCATAAATTCAAAAATAAACTTTAGTGCTCGCTTCAGCAGCACATATACTAAAAAATAATAACTTTTACATCCTAGCAGGTGAGTAACATTGACTCAGATTGTAGAAAGCCATTACAAAAACAACTGTTCTGATCCTTAATAGAGACTCTAATTTAATGCTGATAAACCCTTACTCTCAAGGGTTAAGTAATCAGGACCAGATGATGGTATCAAGATAAACAAGAAAACATAATCTTTTCCGAACTCAAGGCAAGTTGGCACTAAAGGTAACAAATTTTAGAAATCTAGCTTTCAAATTCAGTAGCAGTGTGGTAATCTATTTAAACAGATGAACCAGTGCAGTTTCAGTATTTCAGAACACCAAAATGAGCTATACAGCCTGGAACATTCCCATCACCCAGGCTCAAAATACCAAGTCACTCTTTCCTTGCCCCATAGCCAGTCAGTCACCAAATCCCCAGAAATTCAGCAGTCTCAGATTTGGCATGTGATTCAGAAGTGGTTGCTCAGTCCTAACTCTTCTAGCAGCAAAGCGCCTGCCTCTCAAGCCTATCCATTTAAGTCTTCTTTACATTAAGTCAGATCTACTTGCCTGAAAATTTTACAATAAGTCTACTTCCTCTAAATGACAGCACTTCACATACCTACACAAAATGCTTAGGACTCAATCCTCCTCCATGCTTGGCTGATCATTCCTTCTCTGAAACTGAGAAGTGCCTTCAAAAGTGTCACCAAACAGTGACATCCATTAACACAATACTATGAATGCAGACTGAGACTGAGCAGTCTAGAGTAAGTTGGAGACTATTCTAACACTTCTGAACATGGGAAAAAAAATTTATCACTGACCCGTAGAGTGTAAACTGGCTCTCCAGTGAAAGAAGTCATTAAAGGAGCAAAGGAGACCCTCTAGGCATATTGTTCAAATGAAGCAAAAGTACCTAGAAATAAACATTTCCAAAGCAATGCCCATCTACGGATTAAGTATGCACTTTTATATGTATATTTGAGGTGTTTAACTTTTCTCTCTAGCATTTTTAAAACCAATCTATCATCATAAATTCAAAAATAAACTTTAGTGCTCGCTTCAGCAGCACATATACTAAAAAATAATAACTTTTACATCCTAGCAGGTGAGTAACATTGACTCAGATTGTAGAAAGCCATTACAAAAACAACTGTTCTGATCCTTAATAGAGACTCTAATTTAATGCTGATAAACCCTTACTCTCAAGGGTTAAGTAATCAGGACCAGATGATGGTATCAAGATAAACAAGAAAACATAATCTTTTCCGAACTCAAGGCAAGTTGGCACTAAAGGTAACAAATTTTAGAAATCTAGCTTTCAAATTCAGTAGCAGTGTGGTAATCTATTTAAACAGATGAACCAGTGCAGTTTCAGTATTTCAGAACACCAAAATGAGCTATACAGCCTGGAACATTCCCATCACCCAGGCTCAAAATACCAAGTCACTCTTTCCTTGCCCCATAGCCAGTCAGTCACCAAATCCCCAGAAATTCAGCAGTCTCAGATTTGGCATGTGATTCAGAAGTGGTTGCTCAGTCCTAACTCTTCTAGCAGCAAAGCGCCTGCCTCTCAAGCCTATCCATTTAAGTCTTCTTTACATTAAGTCAGATCTACTTGCCTGAAAATTTTACAATAAGTCTACTTCCTCTAAATGACAGCACTTCACATACCTACACAAAATGCTTAGGACTCAATCCTCCTCCATGCTTGGCTGATCATTCCTTCTCTGAAACTGAGAAGTGCCTTCAAAAGTGTCACCAAACAGTGACATCCATTAACACAATACTATGAATGCAGACTGAGACTGAGCAGTCTAGAGTAAGTTGGAGACTATTCTAACACTTCTGAACATCAGGCTTCTATAACGTGTAATACAAGATTATCTAGGCTTATTTGGCAATCATACCACACTGCTGACACACTATAGCTTACCTTTGAGTAAATTGTGTGTAGGACTTAACTTTCAGCCCCACTCAATTACACCCTGGTGGTATAAACTACAGCCCCAGGCTATCAAACTCTACTCAAGATCCTTATTTTGTCATCCACCATGGCATTTATCGCTACACGTAGATTCAAGTCACCAAATACTTCAATGAGTCCAACTATACCCTCATTTAATCACTGATTAGAAAAAAAAAGAAATACAACCTATAGTATATTTAGTTCATGCAAGCTACACTAAGGCTCAAAACTTCAATGGCACCAAGCAACCGAGCCCATTAAGTCAATGACTACTGCCTTCTGGCATTAACTTAAAGTTTCATCTCCCTTCCCACAAAACACTACTTCAGCTCGATTCATCTATTTTCTTCAACATCCTGCTGAAACCTTTTTATGACAAAGCCTTCTCTAAAATCCCAATGCAAACCAATCTATCCCTTCCATACCTCACCATATGACATACCTGCTTCCACTTCAACTATAACTAGCCTCTCAACGTCCTAGAAGCCCCAAAGTTAAGAATTGGATCAAACTATCTTGTATGTTCATAGGAAGTTCTCATGTTTCCACTGTAAACATTTACTAATTGCTACTTGAAATAGTTTGTGGACCTGTCTCGTGAGCTGCATTCATCAAAATGGCTGTACATGGCGGCTTCCCTGATGGTCCAGTGGGTAAAGTTCCATCTCTGGCCTGGGAAGATCCCACGTGCCGCAGAGCAGCTGGACCGATGTGTCCAATTGCCAAGCTGATGTGTCCAATTGCCAAGCCGGAGCTCTGGAGCACACGCGCCCAGAGCCGGTGCTCTGCGACAACAGAGGCCACTGTGATGTGAGGCCCGGGCCAAAGAACAAAGATGGATGAAAACAGATAAATGAAAGACCAACAGAAATAACCCGCCCCCCTCCCTCCCCAAAAGAAATTTAAAAAAAAAAAGAAAAAAGGCTGTACATGGGTGTATACAACCACTTTAGTGAATAAACCATCAGTGGTTACTTAAGTCACAATTCTTAATGTGCAAACAGAGGTCAATATTCCAGTCTTTGCAACTTAAAATTTTTTCAGTAGGATACTTCCACTGTATTGGTCCATAAGAAGCATGGTAGAGCCAGTGGCCCTGGGCTCCAATTCCAGAAGCACATTATACAAATACACATACACATTTGCCTGCCCTTCCTCTTGGACTCTGTGACAATGCCAAATACCACACAGGAGAAACTGTTACCCTCCCCATGTATCTGTGCTAATCCCTACGACTGATGTAGCAAAGAGTAATTACAAATGCAAGCTAGAAAATCGTTCAATAACACAGCACTGGTCAGCCCATCAGATTACTTATCCAATGCCTACTCTATAGTGGAGCTGTTCTGAATGTCAGAGATGCAGAAACAGAGCAAATTTTCTGATGGGAAGAGATATGCAAATAATCTTACAAGGTAAAAAAAAAAAATTATGTATATCTAACCGTTATTTTCTTTTCCATGTTCAGTATATAGTCATGGGGCAACTGGGTAATAAGCCTTACAAAGGCCTTCTAAGAAGAACACCTGACTGATAAGAAGGCAGCAGTCAAACTAAGTGAGAGAAGTAGTAGAAGAAGAGAAGACAGTCTTGAGCTGGAAATGGTTGTAGCTTTCGCTGGGGACAAAAAAGGTAAAGTAAGGATGGAAGGGTAATAAACAGTAGGGGGAGAGAGGGTAAGCATAAACTTGGTCAGACAGATCAGACAGAGCCTTGTTTGGAAGCCATTATTCTCAGCACAGGAATGTTGTGATCTATTCTATACAGCTAAATAGTTTTAAGACTGTAAAGGGGCAACAGAAACCAATGAGACTAGCTAGAGGAATTCTTCAAATGGTGGGCTAGTAAGAGCCTTACTCTTCCACCTGAGGCTAGGGTGGTAGCAGGAAGATATTACGAACTGGTTAGATGCCAAAAATAAATCTGGCAGTAGAGAAGACTTACACTATCAACTCCTTTTGAAACCACCTAAACCACTACATAAAGAATCAGGCTCCCCTGTTCGGGAAAACCATCTTAGGGATGGAACCTGCAATTTTAACAAGACCAGCTGCTGATCCTGGACTTCACCCCTGCTTGCTTCAAACTGGTCCCACAATCACAATTGGCTCTGGCCCTTTCTATTGCTGTTGGTTCTCAATTTAAAGGTTTTGTGCACTGACAGACTCTCTCCGTTTGTCTCAAGTCTGAAGTCAAGGGGAAATTCTGTAAGCAACCAAGGACCTCTGTTCAGTCCTAAATGGACGGTTTTCCTTCCACTTATAGTTTCCTAATACTAGTGCTCCTAAATACATAGTTAACTCCACTCCCTAGGTTGTCTAGTCAACATTATGCAGTGCTCAATACATTGTGCCCTTAAAGCTCTATTTTTAATCTTCATTTCAACAATCTAAACAGCATTTGCTGGAACTCTTGGTATCATTTAAATGTTAATAAAATAGTATACCCCTCCCCAAAATATCAGACTCCTTGGCAACGTAAATTACACTTCTGGCTTAAACTGTTATGTCCAGTTAACAACAGGCACATGCTAAATAAACCTGGTATCAAACTAAACCTGCATGGCCTTCAGAAAGCCACCCAGATTACTTTTCCTACTGCAAAAGGAAGTTATTTCACTTACCTTAAAGAATGGGTTGAAGTGTATTTAAAAGTAATAATGTAGCACAGAACATAGTTCCTTTGCCCTAACAAGTATCCAAGTGGTAGTTATTATTCACCTTTTCACAAGTTTAGATCTTGCTTTCCTACCTAGACTGTCATCATTTAGGGATGCATTTTCTTACTCCTCCAAATACAAGGCAGATGTTAGCTAAAAACAGGGTCATTAAGAAGTATGCAGAGACTTCCCTAGTGGTCCAGTGCGCAAGACTCTGTGCTCCTAATGCAGCTAAATAGTTTTAAGACTGTAAAGGGGCAACAGAAACCAATGAGACTAGCTAGAGGAATTCTTCAAATGGTGGGCTAGTAAGAGCCTTACTCTTCCACCTGAGGCTAGGGTGGTAGCAGGAAGATATTACGAACTGGTTAGATGCCAAAAATAAATCTGGCAGTAGAGAAGACTTACACTATCAACTCCTTTTGAAACCACCTAAACCACTACATAAAGAATCAGGCTCCCCTGTTCGGGAAAACCATCTTAGGGATGGAACCTGCAATTTTAACAAGACCAGCTGCTGATCCTGGACTTCACCCCTGCTTGCTTCAAACTGGTCCCACAATCACAATTGGCTCTGGCCCTTTCTATTGCTGTTGGTTCTCAATTTAAAGGTTTTTGTGCACTGACAGACTCTCTCCGTTTGTCTCAAGTCTGAAGTCAAGGGGAAATTCTGTAAGCAACCAAGGACCTCTGTTCAGTCCTAAATGGACGGTTTTCCTTCCACTTATAGTTTCCTAATACTAGTGCTCCTAAATACATAGTTAACTCCACTCCCTAGGTTGTCTAGTCAACATTATGCAGTGCTCAATACATTGTGCCCTTAAAGCTCTATTTTTAATCTTCATTTCAACAATCTAAACAGCATTTGCTGGAACTCTTGGTATCATTTAAATGTTAATAAAATAGTATACCCCTCCCCAAAATATCAGACTCCTTGGCAACGTAAATTACACTTCTGGCTTAAACTGTTATGTCCAGTTAACAACAGGCACATGCTAAATAAACCTGGTATCAAACTAAACCTGCATGGCCTTCAGAAAGCCACCCAGATTACTTTTCCTACTGCAAAAGGAAGTTATTTCACTTACCTTAAAGAATGGGTTGAAGTGTATTTAAAAGTAATAATGTAGCACAGAACATAGTTCCTTTGCCCTAACAAGTATCCAAGTGGTAGTTATTATTCACCTTTTCACAAGTTTAGATCTTGCTTTCCTACCTAGACTGTCATCATTTAGGGATGCATTTTCTTACTCCTCCAAATACAAGGCAGATGTTAGCTAAAAACAGGGTCATTAAGAAGTATGCAGAGACTTCCCTAGTGGTCCAGTGCGCAAGACTCTGTGCTCCTAATGCAGAGGGCCTGTCCGATCCCTGGCCAGGGAACTAGATCCCATATGCCACAACTAAGACCCAGTGCAGTCAAAGGGTAAACAAAGCAATAATTTAATAAAAAAGAAAAAGAAAAAGTTTGCAGTTGCTTCTAACTTCAGGCCTCTTCTTCAGCTGTTAGCATCAACCCATTTCTACAAGTAATTCAAATGCAAATTTAAAACTCTACAGTTTTTATTGGGTGAGATCATTCTTGAATTATATACATTAAAAAATAGGCCAAATACATAAACTATCTCAATCTAAGGCATTTCTCAAGATACAAAAGGTGATGCTGCTTCAGTCATATCAGATCTATAAATAATGTAAAAAAGGTATTTTCTCAATATTTCATTATGTACAATTAGAATGACAGTTCAACTAGCTTATATAAAAATTCTTTGGATAAAACTGTAATCCAAGTAGACGTATGATATGATACAAGTAAGTATAGTCTTCACAATATGCTTCCTTAAAAAATATATTTGGGTGGGACGGCCTGGAAGGGTGGGGTCGGGGGGGGATGTACATATGACTAATCTGGGATCATACATATCTGTAAACAGAACTCTGTACAAGTAAAAAGTAAAATAAAAATTCAATAATATATATATGTATATATATGGAAAAATACATATATATTTGGAAAAAAATATATATATTTGGGGTGTACTCATTTCTAGGAATCAAAGCAAGATAGCAAAAAACATCCAAACTTCAGTTTTGTATTTCTCTAGAATGTTTCATTTCCTCAAAAGCCTAGGCCTTTTACTGTTGTATGAAGGCAAATCTCCCAATTCTATTATCCCCATAACCCTAGCTATGGTAAGGCACCCTTTTAGAAAAAGCAATGACCATACACCCAATTCATCCCAGTGCTAAGAATATCTCTAGGAAGACACTAAAGCGCAGAGCCTCCTATTCATTAGACGGTAAAAATAATTATGCCCCCAGATAAGGATTCAATCAACAAACCCAGAAAAAAAATGTAAAAAGATTTATTTAGGACAAGAGCTAGTTCCTAGAACCATCCAAATGGCTGTTTGGCTACCTGGAAGTTTCTACATTAGACTCAAAAAACTTAACTATATTAATAAGCCTACTGTAAGCCTACAGCAGTGCAATTTTGGACTACACTATCTGTTAAGCCAAAACAACTGCCCAAACTGAAACATATTTCGTGTTATTTATTAACACTCAAAATTGCCACATTAAGACCAGATTATATACCATCTAATTTTTCTTTACTATAGAAACTCTGAACATCACCTAGAAATAAAATTCTAGTGAAGGCCTACCATAATTGGTGTATCTTAGCAGCAAAAATTTAGTCTACACATGTTGGTTTTTAATAATTCCTTTTAAACATATTAATACAGGGCTTCCTTGGTGGTCCAGTGGGTAAGGACACCACCTTGCTGTGCAAAGGGCGCCAGTTAGATCCCTGGCCTGGGAGGATCCCACGTGCCACGTAGTGGCTGGACCAGTGTGTCCAACTACCGAGCCGGAGTTCTGGAGCGCATGTGCCCAGAGCTGGTGCTCTGCGACAGGAGGCCCACATGGGCCAAAGAGCAAAGATGGATGAAAATAAATGAAAGACCAACAGAAGTGGCCAAAAAAAAAATTAATACATAAATCATTACTCATAACACTAAATAATCATACCACTAAGCCAAACTAAGCTTTGCGTAATACCTAGTAAATAAACTGGGTCTGACACCATTAAATTCTACCTGAGCTTTTTGTAATAAGATAAGATAGCTCACTGCCTTCTCAATCACTCTAGATTAAAACTTACTGATAGTTTATTTACTATCTGGCAAAACATTCTGTTCTTCCTAGATTCAACTGGATGACTTCTACAGTATATCTTTCCAGAACTCTAAAAGTCCTCAATTTTACCTGAACTGCTTAAACCAAAATCTTTACAGTTCACAGGTTACCACTGAAAGGACAGTTGTATACTTTCCCTTCTGAAATAGAAAGCATTCTTTCGAAGAAGGGAAAATCAGGCTTGACTTAAAAAAGAAGTAAACTCTTGAATTCATTTTTCTTCCAAAGTAGTATACTTTTCTAATGTTAAACCTTAAGATACTCAATTATACACACCAACGGAGAGAGGCAAGCTATACAGAAAGCAAAATCAAGTGTATCTGTTTCCTTTTTCTAAAGGTTTGCCTTAAATTGGTATGGTGATGGTGAAGAAAGGAAAAATAAAACTAAGGATGAACGGGTTTAAGGATTTCAAATATGAGTCAGATAACACTAAACTAACAAACATCTGCCATAGTGAAGCATTTACAAAAGCTCCTCCCCAGTTGCACTATTTGATATATTTCTTGGATTGAAATTAACTTACGGCATCTTCAACTGCAAAATGTAGGAACCACTTAAGTCACAGAATAAAACTAAAGAAGAGTTACATAAGCCATAATTTGAAACACTGAAATTCTTTAAATTGGGAAAATATCTAGGTCCTCACCTGACATCTTGTATTTTTAAATCAAATACTGCCACTCATCATAAAATCTATTTTGTTAACTACACAGTTATCATCACAATGTCTTTATGAAACATTTCCAAAGAAGTATAGCCATCAGACATGGCCCTATGGGAGCCCAATCTACTAGTTACTTTCTTAAACCTTTTAACATTCCTAAAATAAAAAAAACACTAAGCCAAACACTTGAAATAACCAATAACTAGAACTCCGCCACACTATCTTATAGACCCCGAGTCAGTTCAACTATAACCAAAAAAATACTGCTACAAGATGCAAATAGAAAATGTGAAAGACAGCGCCTAATCAGCACTCCGAAAACATTCAGTTAACACAATTAAGAAAAGGCCTGGCTTTAATCAAAAATAGCGAATGTGAAGATGGAAAGAAACTCACCAGTTTAACAGCCTCCTGAGCTGCTTCTTTTGTACAAAAAGTGACAAACGCATAACCTCTATTGAGACCTGTTAGTGGATCCATCATTAAACGAAGATCCCATATAGGTCCAGCTTTTTCAAACAATGGAACAAGTTCATCCTCAAACAGATCTCTTGGGATCTTCCCCACAAATATCTGTAAATTAAATACGAAGAAAAAACCATGGCGAAGTTCTTCAAGAAACCACATATGTGTACATTTACTACAAAGGGTACAAGTTTAGTTTCTTTACCTCAGTGCCAACAGAAGGCTGCTGACCTGAATAAACGGAATCTGGAGGCGGTCCCCCATACTTCCTCTGTCCAGTGGTCACATCAAGTGTGTAGCCTGTTCTTTCCAAGAGTGCCTTAAAAAGTTCAAATGTGATTAATACATTTCATTCATAAGACCACACCCATGCACTGAGCAATTTAAAATCAATTTTGTTCAAATCTTTCCATTTATCTTGGCAACATTCCTTACTAACAGGTTTCTGTTGTTCATTTCAGAATTCCCCTTTTAATGTCTGCTTATAATTCATAATATGTCTTAATTTATAATGAAAATTTCTCGATCCTGGTCGAATTATTTTCTGGTCTCCAATTAATTACTGAGTAGTGCTTAGCGAACAACACAAAATACTGATTCATCAACAACTCTCACGGCAAGGTGTATCTTTTCTTCCCTTCTAAAAAACGACTGCTTAGTGAGGCTGAAATTCTCTCCTGAAGCAGGTAGATAATTTATCTCTCCCAAATCTAGCTTTCTTACCCAACAAACTTCCCTATATCCTGCAATCCTAGGTACCTATTGCCATTCTCGGAGCTTCGCCAACCTTTACGGAAACTGTATTCCTCGAGAAGAAAAAAAAAGAAATTACACCCCTCCAACTAAGACCAGACAGGAGTTGCAGGAAAAATAACCTCTTATTCAACTGACATTCAAGTACCATGCTTCACAGGACAGCATGGATCACTCAGAAAAAAAGAGAGCCAAAGTGATTTAGAAAACTTTAAGAAACTGCAACAATGTGACATAATCTCTATACACATTTTATCTCCCTAAAAATTATATTTAACTCAGAGCATTAAAAGTTTCTCTTCGTCTTACTATAAAGCAAAAGACTAGAAAGTAGCCCACTGTTAGTCTAAGGAAAAAACAAGAATTCTTCCTTTTCTACCACCTCACCCGCAGTGCACAAAATTCATTTTCTAAACAAACAATCTAATAATTAGCTGCTAAATTCTGAAATAAAACAGCAACTAATAATAAAAAGGCACACGACAGAACTTATCAAAATGCTGCTAAGTAATTTGGAAGGGACACCTTAATCCTTAAATAAAAAAGATTGGACAGATTGTATTTCTACCCAAAGAACATTAAATATTTATGAAAAGATACTGTAATTATAAAAAATCTCTCTTCTTAAACGCTCTTTTAAACAAAATAGCCCACAAAGTGTTCCATGTTAAGTAGTCTTTTTCTACAATACCCAGATATATCTGCTTAACAATGCAACATTGGGTTAGTAACAAAAACAAACTCAAACCTATTACCATCACACAAAGTAAACCACTAAATGGCTCGTCTTCTCTTCTTCCCATATGTAATCCCTGTGCTTATTTCACTTTAATCTTTATATGACCCAAATAATACCTGTTTAATGTCAATCCCTAAAAACAAAAAGGAGACTTATTCCCTCTAAAAAAATATTCTAAAAAATGTTTTGTCTTCCTGCCACAATTTAAATCATATTCAAGCTTTAAGCCACTCCCTTCCAAAGATAGAACTGAATGCCTCGCAAACTAAATTTCCAATTTTTTATAAACTTTAATAACAAACTCAGTGTAGAGTTAGTTATAACTGATCTAATTACAATGAGTAACAACTATATTCCATTTCTTTGGAAAAACAACATCTATAGTTCAAACACAATTCACTCACAACTAGACCTGTGAAAGCCTCAACTTTATACATTGATACCTAACTCCACACTTCCCTCTTCCCATACCATTAAAACACATCTGATACCCATACCCTTCCTAATAACTTATTTTCTTAAACTATAACCCTTGATTCAAGAGCAGTGACACACTACATTAAAAACAGCAGGATGAAAAAACCTGGCATGATCACTGTATTTCCTATGAACTACAACACATTTTATCCAAATTATATTTAACTCAGAGCATTAAAAGTTTCTCTTCGTCTTACTATAAAGCAAAAGACTAGAAAGTAGCCCACTGTTAGTCTAAGGAAAAAACAAGAATTCTTCCTTTTCTACCACCTCACCCGCAGTGCACAAAATTCATTTTCTAAACAAACAATCTAATAATTAGCTGCTAAATTCTGAAATAAAACAGCAACTAATAATAAAAAGGCACACGACAGAACTTATCAAAATGCTGCTAAGTAATTTGGAAGGGACACCTTAATCCTTAAATAAAAAAGATTGGACAGATTGTATTTCTACCCAAAGAACATTAAATATTTATGAAAAGATACTGTAATTATAAAAAATCTCTCTTCTTAAACGCTCTTTTAAACAAAATAGCCCACAAAGTGTTCCATGTTAAGTAGTCTTTTTCTACAATACCCAGATATATCTGCTTAACAATGCAACATTGGGTTAGTAACAAAAACAAACTCAAACCTATTACCATCACACAAAGTAAACCACTAAATGGCTCGTCTTCTCTTCTTCCCATATGTAATCCCTGTGCTTATTTCACTTTAATCTTTATATGACCCAAATAATACCTGTTTAATGTCAATCCCTAAAAACAAAAAGGAGACTTATTCCCTCTAAAAAAATATTCTAAAAAATGTTTTGTCTTCCTGCCACAATTTAAATCATATTCAAGCTTTAAGCCACTCCCTTCCAAAGATAGAACTGAATGCCTCGCAAACTAAATTTCCAATTTTTTATAAACTTTAATAACAAACTCAGTGTAGAGTTAGTTATAACTGATCTAATTACAATGAGTAACAACTATATTCCATTTCTTTGGAAAAACAACATCTATAGTTCAAACACAATTCACTCACAACTAGACCTGTGAAAGCCTCAACTTTATACATTGATACCTAACTCCACACTTCCCTCTTCCCATACCATTAAAACACATCTGATACCCATACCCTTCCTAATAACTTATTTTCTTAAACTATAACCCTTGATTCAAGAGCAGTGACACACTACATTAAAAACAGCAGGATGAAAAAACCTGGCATGATCACTGTATTTCCTATGAACTACAACACAACTGAAAACCACAAAAATCAAAATCTAGTTGGCTTTACTACTATGTGACTTGGTTGGGGGCAAAGGAAACTCTTCGCCTCAGTTTCCTCATTTACATTTCTATAGCAATCAATTTTATTTTTAAAAGCTGCTTTTAGAAACCAACGAATTAGTCTTAAAAACGCACACTAATGAATGGGGAAGAAGATAATGTTAAAATACTAAGCCCATTTAATTTGGGGGCTTGAGAAGCCTAAAAAAAAATAGTCAAATGCTAAATGTCAGTAAGGGGTGAGCTGATTGCCTCCCATTTTGGTTCCACTGTCAGTTAACCTGGATTTGCAGGTTTCCAAAATCATCTAAAGAATATGGTGACTGGATTTCTTTAAATCTTTTATTTAGAATACCAACAGCACGGGTTTAAGAATACATGGGTAACAAGAAAAACTTCAAAGTTGTTTTAGAAACAGAAATTGCTGAAGACAGGACACTTTTGAAAAAACAGTAATTAGAAAAGATTAACAAATCATCTCATGGTAATTAACTCTCAGCATTTGAACACAGACGATTTCACACCCAAGGTATTATTTACCAAAGCTAGAACACAGTCAAAACAACAACAACAAACTTTAAAACCGAAAAGGAATAAGTTTTTAAAGACATACCTTAATTTTTGCCTCATCTGGTCCTTTGCTAGAATCTGCTACTTTGGTCCCCTGTTTTTCTCTCTGCCTATAAGTCTTCATGACTCCACATAAAAAGGCACTTTTGTTCTGCAAAGGAATGTTCCAATTTTATTTAAGAATAAGTCTTATATGTACCTAAATGAATAAACTGTCAAAACTACTCAAGTTTCTTTTTTCTACAGTGACACTAAATTAACATTACCTGAACATGAGAGAGATCACTGTCTTTAAACTGCTGAAGAACTGCCAATGCGCCGTCTTCATTGAATTCTTTTAAAGCTTCGATAGCTCTTTCATCTAAATCGCTATGTGCAACCAGCCCTGGAGAAGAGAAAACTTAATTAGTTGTCAACTTTTAATATTTTGGGGAAGTTGGTTTCTTTTTAAGACCACGTTTGCCAATACAGGTGCCAACCAGGAATTCTTCCATTCCCCTGTATCTATATAACGAAAAACACACATACCTTAGCCATCATGAACTAAAGGCCTCTCAACCATACTTACAATAACAAATCAACTTTTTTACCTTGTCCTAAGTCTGTACACCATGTATTTCTATAGTAAATATACAGGCTTACAAATCCTAAAATCAACCAACAAAGTACCAAACGTGACAACTGAACCTCTACTCAGTTTCAAATACCACTAGAAAAAGCAACAGCCACAACGAGACTACAAGTCCTACAATTACCAAGTTATTTAACCAGAATCCTACCAAATACCCCCAAAAGTCACACAGCCTGCTCCCAACATTTAGCAGCTGTTGCTACCATCGCATACTTAACCATCCAGCCTGTACCACCTAACCCTTCCTTCTTCCCTCCCTCTACACACGTTAACCTCTAGTTCACAAGAACCTGCTAGCACAACAAGGCAAAACTCCAGGTCCCACACTTCTTGGAAACCACAAAAAGTTGCTATTTTAGCTCAAAGCCAGAAATCCAATAGAAAAATTTCATAATGTAATTTTGCAAGTGTTAGTTCTTACCTGCAACGTAAATTTCATCTAGTTTTTCAGCAACTTTCTGTGGTAAACCAGCATCAAGCAATGTCTGAAAATTCTCTGAATGGATAACTGCAGAAGTAGTATCCATGGGCTCTTCAGTACCATTTCCATTAACATGTTCTGTAGCCATGTTTCCAGAGATCTGTTCAAACGCAATAAGCAAAATTAAACTAGGATCTTCAAAAAGGGTAGGACAATATGAGAGCCCCAATCTTGACTTTCTCTACCAATTTCTACACCAGCCAGCCTGCATCTCCCTTTAAACAGGCCTTACTTTAAAGTCACTGTCGCCTGACAAGCCAGATTTGGAGCGCGGGGCACCGAAGGATAAATCCACTACGTTTTTCCTTAGCACCACCCCTGACTCACCTGCTAACACTCCCTAGGAAAAACCACATTACAAATGGAGCCCAATCAGCACGAGGACGAGCCAGCGTGCCACATGCATCTGTGCCCGTGCAGAGGATGAGGTGCGTATGGAGCAAGCCAAACTGGGCTTTTCCCTCTCAGAGGTAAACCCCCAAAGTGCGCGCTTTTCCCGCCTGCCGCTTAAAGATCAGGAACAACAGCCAGTGAAGAACAAAGCGCTCACACAAGCTACCTTCCCACCAACCACCCCATTTCTCCACCCTTCACCCCCGCACCCCAAAGCCCGCCCCCGACTCGGCACTCAGAGCGGCCGCCTCACCGCCGCGGCCACCAGGAACCCATTAGAAACACGTGCTCCGCGCCTTCAAATGTCCTACAACTTCCTTCAGCGGCAACCCACCGCGTCCCAGGCCAAAGACGACCGTCACCGGCTTCCGACAGCAACCCAGCGCCGCGGCCGGAGCCTCCGGCCAGCAGCAGCAGCACAACCTCGCCCCTCGACACCGAGGCCGCGGCGGCGCCAGGCCACCGGCTCTCCCCGCCCCCCAGCGCCGCCGCCTCGGCCGTGACACATGGCTCTCCAGGCCCCGGGCGCCGGCGACCCCCGGCCGCCCGCCCGCCGCGGCGCGCGCCCCCACCCCTCGCCGGTCCCGGCCGTGACTGCGGCGCGGGGGGCGCCGGGGCCACCCCGCCGGCGGCGGGAGGGCGTTCCGCGCCCTGCCCCACGCCCGCCGGCCCGCGAGTGCCACCCGAGCGCGCCGCGCGGCTGCGGGACGGAGCCGGCTCCTCTCCGCCCACTCTCGCGCCGCGGCGGCGGCCACGACAGCACCCACTCCGCCGCCGCCTCCCAGGAGCGCCGCAGACAAAGCCCGAACGGCGGCAGCACATGGAGGGGAGGAGGAAGTGACGGCGCGGCCGCGGCCTACTCCCGAGCAGCCCCAGTCAACGTGCTCCCCGCTCCCTGGGAATCCATTTTCCAGAAAAGCCGGCTTCTCCTCGCACCGCCCTCCCCCAGCTCACTCCACAATGTCACAGAGCTCCCTCCCCAGGCCCGGGTCCCAGCGGTCATTACCTCCCCGTTGGGCTGCGGCGGAGGAATCCTGTCCGAGGAAACGAGCCCAGCGTGCCACATGCTTTGCCCGTGCAGAGGATGAGGTGCGTATGGAGCAAGCCAAACTGGGCTTTTCCTCTCAGAGGTAAACCCCAAAGTGCGCGCTTTTCCGCCTGCCGCTTAAAGATCAGGAACAACAGCCAGTGAAGAACAAAGCGCTCACACAAGCTACCTTCCCACCAACCACCCCATTTCTCCACCCTTCACCCCCGCACCCCAAAGCCCGCCCCCGACTCGGCACTCAGAGCGGCCGCCTCACCGCCGCGGCCACCAGGAACCCATTAGAAACACGTGCTCCGCGCCTTCAAATGTCCTACAACTTCCTTCAGCGGCAACCCACCGCGTCCCAGGCCAAAGACGACCGTCACCGGCTTCCGACAGCAACCCAGCGCCGCGGCCGGAGCCTCCGGCCAGCAGCAGCAGCACAACCTCGCCCCTCGACACCGAGGCCGCGGCGGCGCCAGGCCACCGGCTCTCCCCGCCCCCCAGCGCCGCCGCCTCGGCCGTGACACATGGCTCTCCAGGCCCCGGGCGCCGGCGACCCCCGGCCGCCCGCCCGCCGCGGCGCGCGCCCCCACCCCTCGCCGGTCCCGGCCGTGACTGCGGCGCGGGGGGCGCCGGGGCCACCCCGCCGGCGGCGGGAGGGCGTTCCGCGCCCTGCCCCACGCCCGCCGGCCCGCGAGTGCCACCCGAGCGCGCCGCGCGGCTGCGGGACGGAGCCGGCTCCTCTCCGCCCACTCTCGCGCCGCGGCGGCGGCCACGACAGCACCCACTCCGCCGCCGCCTCCCAGGAGCGCCGCAGACAAAGCCCGAACGGCGGCAGCACATGGAGGGGAGGAGGAAGTGACGGCGCGGCCGCGGCCTACTCCCGAGCAGCCCCAGTCAACGTGCTCCCCGCTCCCTGGGAATCCATTTTCCAGAAAAGCCGGCTTCTCCTCGCACCGCCCTCCCCCAGCTCACTCCACAATGTCACAGAGCTCCCTCCCCAGGCCCGGGTCCCAGCGGTCATTACCTCCCCGTTGGGCTGCGGCGGAGGAATCCTGTCCGAGGAGATCCGGTAGCGGGCAACGCGTGCTCGCTGCTCCCTGTGTCCGGCGCGAGTGGAGCTGTTGTAAAATGGCGGCCGAAGCTCACGCCGCTGGCAGCAAACCCGATCCAGTTCCACTCGCCTCCGAGCGCGCTCCCGGTGCGCGCGCGCGCCTCCGCGTGATCTCCCCCCTTCCCTTCCCTCCCCTCCCTCGCGCGTCCGCTTCTCACTCACTCCCTCAGCCCCGGCCCCCCTCCAGCTCCTCCTTCTCCTTCTCCCACCACCGCCAGCCTCCGTCCGCCTCCTTCCTTAGGCCTTTCTTCTTCCCCTCCCTGCTCTTTGCCCCGCCGCTCGCACTGTCGTTCGCGGCCGCTCCAGCACGAGTGGCCGCCCTTCCCCTCCTCGCTGCACGCTGCTTCGCTCGCTCCCTCCCTCGCTCGCTCTCTCGGCCCGTCCCCCAGTCCCTGCCGAGTCGGCTCCGCTCTTTCTCTCTCCCGCGCTGACGTGACGACGTAGCCTACGCCTCGGGACGCGCGCCCGCGGGCTCCGCCCCCACGCGCCGCCACCCGCGCTCCTCACCACCCGGGAGGGCGCGAGACCCCGCCCTTCCGCTCCAGCGGCGGCGGAGGGGCCACGAGTGAATGAAAGGCCCGCCCCTTCCCCTCCCGACACTCCCCCTCCCGCTCCCCTCCAGGCGGGGCGGGCCGCGCCGGTCCGGCTCAGCGTGTCCCACTCGTTCTCCTTTGTCAGGAGACAGGCATCTCCCCACCCCGCCCCACCCCACCCCCACCGCGGCACCACGCGCACGCCACCCCCACCGAGCTCCCGCTCGCCCCACCCCCGTCCCATCCCGGGACGGCAGGGAACGGGGCGGGGGGCGCGGAACGCGGCCGCAGCTCCCCGAAGAGGACCCACCCGTCCGTGCGCGCACGGCCCGCGCCTTCGGCGCCGCGGCCGCGTAGCCGTTCCAGGAGGTGTCCACGCCGCCGCCGCCCCGCGTTCTCCTCGCTCGGGAGGCTGCAGGCGCACGTGTCCCCCGGGGCGGGGCGAGGCAGACAATGGAGCGGCGAGGGAGGGGGCGGCGCGGAGACCGGCGGACCTTTGGTCCACCTGGCTGGCTGGATCCGAGGGCGGGAGTCGCGGCCGGGAGACTGGGTCTCCCGTGCTGGACAGTGGGAACCCCGGGCCCCCGAGCCCGCGTGGCTTCCTATCCACGGGAAGCTCGGGTGGAGGGAGGGGCGCCCGGGGCTCAGACGAGGAAACCCCAGCTGCTTTTGAGGGGGGACCGACTCCAGTGGAGCGAGGAGCTGCTCCCGCCTTGGGGTGATACGAAAGCCAGATTTGGAAGCGAAACCGCCGGGTGGTGAAGAGTTGTGCAATACTCTTCAGTCCCTGGCCTTTTAAGCAGTTAAGGGCTTCCTTAACAGCAGTTTGAGCAACTTGATGCAGCACGAGGCTGCGTGCTTAGGGCAACTGTAAGGGACATATCTGTGTTTCTTTTCAAAAGTCTTGGCAATTAACACAACTAAAGTGACATCTCTTTTGTAACCGTGTACAAGGTACAAGAAAGACAAGACAAAGACATTTGAATTTCAGACGCGATACGGTTACTAATTTTGCTCAATGCAGCTGTAATGAAAAATAAATAGTGTCCTTTTCATTAAAAAGCAAGCTTATTTTTAAGAGTTTACTGATTTCCTAAACGACTTAGTCTCTATTCTATGACAACAAATCAGTGATTCAAGAAAAAGACGACTACTCTTCCAAGTGCTTAAACACATCATATGCCAAATTATTCTCATCGGTATCTGGATCAAGATACAAGATTTTTGAAATACTTCACGAAGACTGTCTAGCCAATCTGTTTAGCAAAGACCTGAGCCCTTACTACCTATAACTTCAGTCATACATGGACCTGCTATTGTATTTAGCTGATTCAGCAATAGGAATTTTAGTTCATAATTGGAAGGTCATAGATAATGTTATAAATTAAAACAACCAAAATGTTTAATATAAAAATACAATCAAAAGTGGGTAATCCTGTATATTAGAGAATGAAAATAATAGATATGAACCATTCAACACTGTTTAGACTTTCCAGCGGATCAACTTTCCAAGAAGAAAAAGGAGTAAAATGCTTTTGTCTAGGCAGTATCGTCTACTAATTTACTAGATGATTAAATCTCCCAAACTGAAAGCTCTTCCTTGACCTCGACTTCTTTTGTCTAACCCACCCGCAGACCTTTCGGCCGGGGGCCCCGTGCGGACAGTGGGAACCCCGGGCCCCGAGCCCGCGTGGCTTCCTATCCACGGGAAGCTCGGGTGGAGGGAGGGGCGCCCGGGGCTCAGACGAGGAAACCCCAGCTGCTTTTGAGGGGGGACCGACTCCAGTGGAGCGAGGAGCTGCTCCCGCCTTGGGGTGATACGAAAGCCAGATTTGGAAGCGAAACCGCCGGGTGGTGAAGAGTTGTGCAATACTCTTCAGTCCCTGGCCTTTTAAGCAGTTAAGGGCTTCCTTAACAGCAGTTTGAGCAACTTGATGCAGCACGAGGCTGCGTGCTTAGGGCAACTGTAAGGGACATATCTGTGTTTCTTTTCAAAAGTCTTGGCAATTAACACAACTAAAGTGACATCTCTTTTGTAACCGTGTACAAGGTACAAGAAAGACAAGACAAAGACATTTGAATTTCAGACGCGATACGGTTACTAATTTTGCTCAATGCAGCTGTAATGAAAAATAAATAGTGTCCTTTTCATTAAAAAGCAAGCTTATTTTTAAGAGTTTACTGATTTCCTAAACGACTTAGTCTCTATTCTATGACAACAAATCAGTGATTCAAGAAAAAGACGACTACTCTTCCAAGTGCTTAAACACATCATATGCCAAATTATTCTCATCGGTATCTGGATCAAGATACAAGATTTTTGAAATACTTCACGAAGACTGTCTAGCCAATCTGTTTAGCAAAGACCTGAGCCCTTACTACCTATAACTTCAGTCATACATGGACCTGCTATTGTATTTAGCTGATTCAGCAATAGGAATTTTAGTTCATAATTGGAAGGTCATAGATAATGTTATAAATTAAAACAACCAAAATGTTTAATATAAAAATACAATCAAAAGTGGGTAATCCTGTATATTAGAGAATGAAAATAATAGATATGAACCATTCAACACTGTTTAGACTTTCCAGCGGATCAACTTTCCAAGAAGAAAAAGGAGTAAAATGCTTTTGTCTAGGCAGTATCGTCTACTAATTTACTAGATGATTAAATCTCCCAAACTGAAATTTCTAGCTCTTCCTTGACCTCGACTTCTTTTGTCTAACCCGCCCACCCGCAGACCTTTAGGCAGACTTTATAGACACTCCAAATTTGAAGAAAACTAAGCAAAAGATCTTCCTTCTAATCATTTCATCTCCAGAGTTGCGATCTCAGTGAACATCACCCTCTGGCATCCAGCAGCATTAGCTGAAAACTAGTCATTCAGGACAGTACCTGCGCCCTCCGTCCCCTATCAAGACCTGTCGATTTTGTCTTCCTAATACATCCACATTTCTGTCTATGTTGCAATCAGGGAATAAGCTATCATCACCTATCACCTGCACTAATGATGCAGCCTCCTGATTCATCACCATTCTTGAAGCTTTCCTAATCCATTCAAAGCTTGTGTGTGTGTGTGTGTGTGTGTGTGTGTGTGTGTGTGTGTGTGTGTGTGTTTTAATTGCAGATAAGACTGTGGAGCATCTACTTAAAGCCTTCATTAGCTCCCCAATACACTTAGCACCAAATCCTTAACTAAATCAATAAAGCCCTCCATGAGCTACCCAACGTGTCTTCCTAGCCACATCTGTGCAGAGCTTTCTACTGGCCCTCCCTTAATTCTGGCGTTTCTCAGAGTGGCACACACTGAGGACCTAGACAGAGATGCCCTGAGCAGTCCTGAGAAAAGAGCTTTCAGCCATGCTTTCCAGGTGATATCCTGTTGAGAAACACAATAGTATAACTTTCCTCTTGACCTACAGAATTTCTTACTCTTACGAATTTTTTCGGTACCTGCATTAATATTATGAAACAGTCCTAACTTCTTTGCAAGACTGATTCCAGGGTGGATTCATTATAGAAACAAATTTATTTCTTAAATGTAGGCAAGAGGCTCAGAGACACTCTTATCTATTAATACTTCTCTTCTTGTTCTTTTGCCATGGAAATTAGCTAATATATCTTTGGCCTGATGCCAAATTACTACTATTACTGAAACATGAGGAATCCCTAATAATTAAAAAAAAAAAAAAGAAATCTAGAAAAAAGATTTTTTTGTTACAATTCCAACTTTCCAGCGGATCAACTTTCCAAGAAGAAAAAGGAGTAAAATGCTTTTGTCTAGGCAGTATCGTCTACTAATTTACTAGATGATTAAATCTCCCAAACTGAAATTTCTAGCTCTTCCTTGACCTCGACTTCTTTTGTCTAACCCGCCCACCCGCAGACCTTTAGGCAGACTTTATAGACACTCCAAATTTGAAGAAAACTAAGCAAAAGATCTTCCTTCTAATCATTTCATCTCCAGAGTTGCGATCTCAGTGAACATCACCCTCTGGCATCCAGCAGCATTAGCTGAAAACTAGTCATTCAGGACAGTACCTGCGCCCTCCGTCCCCTATCAAGACCTGTCGATTTTGTCTTCCTAATACATCCACATTTCTGTCTATGTTGCAATCAGGGAATAAGCTATCATCACCTATCACCTGCACTAATGATGCAGCCTCCTGATTCATCACCATTCTTGAAGCTTTCCTAATCCATTCAAAGCTTGTGTGTGTGTGTGTGTGTGTGTGTGTGTGTGTGTGTGTGTGTGTGTGTGTTTTAATTGCAGATAAGACTGTGGAGCATCTACTTAAAGCCTTCATTAGCTCCCCAATACACTTAGCACCAAATCCTTAACTAAATCAATAAAGCCCTCCATGAGCTACCCAACGTGTCTTCCTAGCCACATCTGTGCAGAGCTTTCTACTGGCCCTCCCTTAATTCTGGCGTTTCTCAGAGTGGCACACACTGAGGACCTAGACAGAGATGCCCTGAGCAGTCCTGAGAAAAGAGCTTTCAGCCATGCTTTCCAGGTGATATCCTGTTGAGAAACACAATAGTATAACTTTTCTCTTGACCTACAGAATTTCTTACTCTTACGAATTTTTTCGGTACCTGCATTAATATTATGAAACAGTCCTAACTTCTTTGCAAGACTGATTCCAGGGTGGATTCATTATAGAAACAAATTTATTTCTTAAATGTAGGCAAGAGGCTCAGAGACACTCTTATCTATTAATACTTCTCTTCTTGTTCTTTTGCCATGGAAATTAGCTAATATATCTTTGGCCTGATGCCAAATTACTACTATTACTGAAACATGAGGAATCCCTAATAATTAAAAAAAAAAAAAAAGAAATCTAGTAAATAGATTGTTTTGGTACAATGCACTGGTCTAGATTGTGATGTATATGAAAGATCTGGCACACACAAGAAAGTTCTCAATGAATATGTGTCCTTACCTTTCGGAATCCTCTTTACTAACACACACTGGATTTGATGCTCAATGAATATTTACTTGAATGACACCAATGACGATAGGGACTTCCCTGGTGGTCCAGTGGTTAAACATCTGCCTGCCAATGCAGGGGACTCAGGTTTGACCCCTAGTCTGGGAAGATTCCACATGCTGCTGGGCAACTAGGCCTGTGTGAGACAACTACTGAACCCACCCCTAGAGCCCGTGCTGCGCAATAAGAGAAGCCACTGCAATGAAGCACAACTAGAAAAAGCCTGTCCACTGCAGCGAAGAGCCAGTGCAGCCAAAAATAACAAATAGATAAATAAAATGAAAATAACGTGAGTATGTTCCTAACAAAGGATGACAGGCCGGTCTTAGACCCAAACAACCTTGATTCTAATCCCATATTGGCTGCTAATGGCTAGTAGTGTGAGCTTGGATAAATCAGTTCATTTCTAAGAGTTTTGATGACATCATCTATAAAAGAAGTATTTTGAAAGAGATTTTGTTAAGGTCTGTTCTAGCTCATTTTGCAATATATTTTAAAATTTTTCTCAAACTCTTTTTTTTTTTTTTATTTTAATGATTCATTTATTTATTTATTTTGGTGGGGGGTGGGATGGGGAGGGAGGGGAGCAGGCGGGCCACTTCCATTGGTCTTTCATTTGTCCATTTTCATCCATCTTTGTTCTTTGGCCCGTGTGGGCCTCCCATCGCGGTGGCCTCTGTTGTCACAGCTCTGGGCGCATGCACTCCAGAGCTCTGGCTCGGTAATTGGACACATCAGTCCAGCCACTCCGCGGCACGTGGGATCTTCCCAGGTCAGGGATCGAACTGGCGGCCTTTGCATTGCAAGGCGGTGTCCTTACCCACTGGACCACCAGGGAAGCCCTCCTCAAACTCTTTCTCTCACTTCCCACAGCTTAAAAATATTCAAATTTCATATTTGCCACTTAAGATCTTCCTCATTTGAATCCGAGCTTTCCTTTAGAGCAAAATCGCCAGCTATTCCCCTACTTGAACCCTTGCTCCAAACAAAAATAACAGCAACAATGACAAAGACTGATATCTGATTTGGGATATCACCCCCACTGTGGATGTGGAGAAACTGACACATTCACTGTTACTAAAATGAGATGTATTTTTTTCTTTTTTCTTTCTTTCTTTTTTAATTTTTTGCATTTTTTGAGAATTTGTTTAAAATAAATAAATAATAGCTGCATTTGTTAAGTCCTGCTCCCCAGAGTCTAGTCTTCCATCCTTCTACCGTCTTGTAGCCTGGTACATGCTGTCCAGCTAGAAATTCCACTTCCAGCCTCTAGGGCAGGCAGATGTGGCCAGGTGACTTAATTCTCCCGAAAGGAATGAGAGCATGGATTGATAAGACCTTTTTATGAAATAATTAGACTACGCCACTTACTGAAGTACTGTTTACAACATGTATGTGTGTGTGTGTGTGTGTGTATTGTTTGCAAACATATATATAAGGTAAACATCGAGTAATAGGAAACTGGTTGGAAAAAAATAGGAAACTGGTTGAATAAATTATACTGTGCATCCATAGAGTTGATTATTCTGGAGCCACTGAAAAAGTAGCTACCAATATCCTTATATAGACAGATATCAAAGCAATGTTGTATGTCAAGACAGACACAGATTGATCTGGCTTGTGAAGCTTGCAGATCTGCATGTATGGATATAGCAAGGTATGATGGATATAAAGATTTTTTAAATTTTTATTTATTTTTGGCTATTTTGGGTTTTCACTGCTGCTGCAGGTTCTTCTCTAGTTGCAGGGAGTGGGGGCTACTCTCTAATTGAGGTGAGCAGACTTCTTGCGGTGATGACTTCTTTTGTTGCGGAACTCAGGCTCTAGGGCACACAGGCTTCAATAGTTGCGGCACACGCGCTCTATAGTCGCGGCTCTGAGGTTGTAGAGCACAGGCCCCATAGTTGGGGCTCGTGGTCTTAGTTGCTCCGCAGCGTGTGGGATTTTCCCAGATCAGGGACTGAACCCGTGTCTCCTGCATTGGCAGGCAGATTCTTTACCACTGAGCTACCAGGGAAGCCTGATATAGAGATTTTTGTTTCTAGAGAGCAATTACAATGAGAAGGATGGGTTGGAGGGAGACTGTTAAACACTTTTTTACCTCATACACTTTGGTAGTACTTGTTGCAATAAATATTTTAAGTTAATTATTTATTCACTTCATTACTGTTTTCTCATCCATATGAATTAGAGAGAAGATGGGGACCTGTTAATTTGCAGTTAATCAAAGGTAGGCATCAAGTCATGTCTGTTGGCTATTTTGCTTGTCATCCATATTCTTCCGCAACTAAATGCCACACTGCTTTTGTAAATATTATATTTTATAATTTTCTTTTCTACATTTTCTAATATTTTGCAATTATCATATATTAATGTTATAATAAAAAGTGGGGGCGAGAATTTATACGGGAAAACTTTACAGCACATCTTACGGTTCTTTTCACAGAACCATAAGACCGTAGAGTCAAAAGAGACTATGGAGATCATTCAGTTGACAGTAATAATCAAGAAAGATTTTGCAGCATTTCTGACATCTTATTTTGATGGTAATGAAAGGATGGTATGTTAGAATCAAGACCCCTGACCCCTGCTCTACAGACTGGGGACAATCTTTGTGAGCCACTGAAAAGTAGCTACCAATATCCTTATATAGACAGATATCAAAGCAATGTTGTATGTCAAGACAGACACAGATTGATCTGGCTTGTGAAGCTTGCAGATCTGCATGTATGGATATAGCAAGGTATGATGGATATAAAGATTTTTTAAATTTTTATTTATTTTTGGCTATTTTGGGTTTTCACTGCTGCTGCAGGTTCTTCTCTAGTTGCAGGGAGTGGGGGCTACTCTCTAATTGAGGTGAGCAGACTTCTTGCGGTGATGACTTCTTTTGTTGCGGAACTCAGGCTCTAGGGCACACAGGCTTCAATAGTTGCGGCACACGCGCTCTATAGTCGCGGCTCTGAGGTTGTAGAGCACAGGCCCCATAGTTGGGGCTCGTGGTCTTAGTTGCTCCGCAGCGTGTGGGATTTTCCCAGATCAGGGACTGAACCCGTGTCTCCTGCATTGGCAGGCAGATTCTTTACCACTGAGCTACCAGGGAAGCCTGATATAGAGATTTTTGTTTCTAGAGAGCAATTACAATGAGAAGGATGGGTTGGAGGGAGACTGTTAAACACTTTTTTACCTCATACACTTTGGTAGTACTTGTTGCAATAAATATTTTAAGTTAATTATTTATTCACTTCATTACTGTTTTCTCATCCATATGAATTAGAGAGAAGATGGGGACCTGTTAATTTGCAGTTAATCAAAGGTAGGCATCAAGTCATGTCTGTTGGCTATTTTGCTTGTCATCCATATTCTTCCGCAACTAAATGCCACACTGCTTTTGTAAATATTATATTTTATAATTTTCTTTTCTACATTTTCTAATATTTTGCAATTATCATATATTAATGTTATAATAAAAAGTGGGGGCGAGAATTTATACGGGAAAACTTTACAGCACATCTTACGGTTCTTTTCACAGAACCATAAGACCGTAGAGTCAAAAGAGACTATGGAGATCATTCAGTTGACAGTAATAATCAAGAAAGATTTTGCAGCATTTCTGACATCTTATTTTGATGGTAATGAAAGGATGGTATGTTAGAATCAAGACCCCTGCTCTACAGAGACACTACTAAGGGAACGAAAAACAAATCTACAGACTGGGGACAATCTTTGTGAAACACATGTCTGTTAAGTAACTAGTACCCCAATATGCAAATAACTCTTAAAACTCTTTTCCATAAGAAAGGAAACCACTCAATTTAAAAATGAGCAAAAGATCGAAACAGATACCTCATCATATATAGATGACAAATAAACATACAGAAAAAATGCTCAGCTTCATATGTCATTAGAGGACAACAAATTAAAATAGTGAGAGGGGCTTCCCTGGTGGTCCAGTGGGTAAGGACACCACCTTGCAGTGTAAGGGGCGCCAGTTCGATCCCTGGCCTGGGAATATCCCACGTGCCCCGGAGCAGCTGTCTGGATGTGTCTAACTACGGGGCGGGAGCTCTGGAGCGCATGCGCCCAGAGCCGGTGTTCTGCAGCAAGAGGCCACTGCGATGGGAGGCCCACACAGGCCAAAGAACAAAGATGGATGAGAATAAATAAATGAAAGACCAATAGAAGTGGCCAAAAAATAATAATAATAAAATAAAATAGTGAGATACAACCACACACCAGTTACTATGGCTAAAATCCAAAACACTGACACTAAATGCTAGCAAGGACTTGGAGCAGTAGGAACGCTTATTTAATGCTGATGGGAATGCAAAATGATACAGCTACTTTGGAAGATGGTTTGGCAGTTTCTTACAAAAATAAACATAATCACACCATATGATCCAGCAGTCTTGTTGCTTGGTATTTTCTCAATACGTTGAAAACTTAAGTACACACACACACATAAACCTGCCACCTGGATGTTTATGGCAACTTTATTCATAATTGCCAAAACTTGGAAGCAACCAAGATATTCTTCAATAGATGAATGGATAAATAAATGTTGGTACCCATATACTGGAATATTATTCAGTACTATAAAGAAATGCACTTCCTTCAATTAAAAATGCACTATCAAGCTATGAAGAGATAAGGGAAATTTTTCTTTTTCCTAAAAGTTATCACCCCCTAGCCTATGGAGATCATTCAGTTGACAGTAATAATCAAGAAAGATTTTGCAGCATTTCTGACATCTTATTTTGATNGTAATGAAAGGATGGTATGTTAGAATCAAGACCCCTGNTCTACAGAGACACTACTAAGGGAACGAANAACAAATCTACAGACTGGGGACAATCTTTGTGAAACACATGTCTGTTAAGTAACTAGTACCCCAATATGCAAATAACTCTTAAAACTCTTTTCCATAAGAAAGGAAACCACTCAATTTAAAATGAGCAAAAGATCGAAACAGATACCTCATCATATATAGATGACAAATAAACATACAGAAAAAATGCTCAGCTTCATATGTCATTAGAGGACAACAAATTAAAATAGTGAGAGGGGCTTCCCTGGTGGTCCAGTGGGTAAGGACACCACCTTGCAGTGTAAGGGGCGCCAGTTCGATCCCTGGCCTGGGAATATCCCACGTGCCCCGGAGCAGCTGTCTGGATGTGTCTAACTACGGGGCGGGAGCTCTGGAGCGCATGCGCCCAGAGCCGGTGTTCTGCAGCAAGAGGCCACTGCGATGGGAGGCCCACACAGGCCAAAGAACAAAGATGGATGAGAATAAATAAATGAAAGACCAATAGAAGTGGCCAAAAAATAATAATAATAAAATAAAATAGTGAGACACAACCACACACCAGTTACTATGGCTAAAATCCAAAACACTGACACTAAATGCTAGCAAGGACTTGGAGCAGTAGGAACGCTTATTTAATGCTGATGGGAATGCAAAATGATACAGCTACTTTGGAAGATGGTTTGGCAGTTTCTTACAAAAATAAACATAATCACACCATATGATCCAGCAGTCTTGTTGCTTGGTATTTTCTCAATACGTTGAAAACTTAAGTACACACACACACATAAACCTGCCACCTGGATGTTTATGGCAACTTTATTCATAATTGCCAAAACTTGGAAGCAACCAAGATATTCTTCAATAGATGAATGGATAAATAAATGTTGGTACCCATATACTGGAATATTATTCAGTACTATAAAGAAATGCACTTCCTTCAATTAAAAAAATGCACTATCAAGCTATGAAGAGATAAGGGGAATCTTTTTTTTTTAATTTTTTCTTTTTTCCCCATCATGCCTCTTTTTTTTTAAATTTATATTTATTTTCATCCATCTTTTTATTCTTCAGCATGTGTAGGCCTCCCATTGCTGTGGCCTCTCTCACTGCGGAGCAATGGCTCTGGGAGCATGCGCTCCAGAGCGCTGGCTCCTAATTGGACACACCTGTACGTGTGGCTCTGCGGCAAGTGGGATCTTTCCAGGCCAGGGATCAAACTGGTGCTCCTTGCACTGCAAGGTGAACTCTTTACCCACTGGACCACCAGGGAAGCCCAAAGAGAGATCTTGAATGTATATTGCTAAGTGAGAGAAGCCAATCTGGAAGGGCTATACACTATATGATTTCAACTATATGACATTATGGAAAAGACCAAACTATAGAGACAGTAAACAGATCATACAGTAAACAGTAATAGTGGTTTTCAAGGGTTCAGGAAGAGAAACGGAGGGTGGGAGGGTTAAATAGAAGGAACATAGAGAATTTGAAGGGCTGTGAAACCATTCTGTATGATACTATGAATATTATATAATAGTGGATACATATCATACATTTGGCAAAACCCTTGAAATGTACAACATAAAGAGTAAACCCTAATGTAAATTATAGACTTATGTTGTAACAATAAATCAAAATTAGTTTGTCAGTTGTAACAAACATGCCAACTAATGTGCAATGTTAATAATAGAAGAAAAGTGTAAGGAGGAGGTATATGGAAACTCTTCTTTCTGTTCATTTTTCTCAAACCTAAAAATGCTCTAAAAATAAAATCTATTAATTATTTAACATCTTGACATTTTAAATACACTTGAAATGGTAGATATGTTTTCTATTGCTTTTATCTTTTTTTTTTTTTTTTTTAGAAAAAGAATATTTGTATATTTGGCTGTGCCTTTCGGCACATGGGATCTTTTAGTTGAGGCGTGTGGGCTCTAGTTCCCTGACCAGGGATCAAACCTGGGCTCCCTGCATTGAGAGCACTGAGTCTTAGCTACTGAACCACAAGGGATGTCCTGCTTTTGGCTTTTTTTTTTAATTAGGAGTTCAGATTCATTTTAGCTGTTCACATTTTAGCTTTTACAATGGAAGTTGATGGGTTAAGTTATAAGAAATTTTATACAAGTAACTACAAAAAGAACAATGATTATGTAAACATAAACCCAAAGGATGGTTTTATCAGAGTATTCCTACTCTACTTGAATGGAGTCCCAGGATATAAGTGGCTGTTAGTTATTTAGATATTCAAGATAAATTGGACACACACCAAAAGGAAAATTTACTAATAATTCTTTCATCGAATGTGTCTATTATGTTGTGTCTCAAAGCTCTTTCCAAGGGTAACCACAGCCAAAGCCCTGCTAAGGGAGCAGCCTAGGCTGTCACTTTTTCTTTTTTGGCCTTGCCACTAGTAACTGGACCAGCATCAGGTACCAGACCACACCTAGAGCAGAACCAAAGACAGAGTCAATGTCTTGAGGAGGGAGTTAGAGCTGGGGCTACAAGAAGTCATGTCAAACCAAAATGGTAAGAAAGTAGAAACCAGAAATAAGCAAGAGCTAAGAGGAATCCATTCACTCTACTTATCATTCCACAAATACATTTTGAGCATCAGTAATATGGAAGGCACTGAGTTTAGCAACAGATGATAATAAAAAGTGGATACATATCATACATTTGGCAAAACCCTTGAAATGTACAACATAAAGAGTAAACCCTAATGTAAATTATAGACTTATGTTGTAACAATAAATCAAAATTAGTTTGTCAGTTGTAACAAACATGCCAACTAATGTGCAATGTTAATAATAGAAGAAAAGTGTAAGGAGGAGGTATATGGAAACTCTTCTTTCTGTTCATTTTTCTCAAACCTAAAAATGCTCTAAAAATAAAATCTATTAATTATTTAACATCTTGACATTTTAAATACACTTGAAATGGTAGATATGTTTTCTATTGCTTTTATCTTTTTTTTTTTTTTTTTTAGAAAATGAATATTTGTAATTTTGGCTTTTCCTTTTGGCTAATGGGATCTTTTTTTTGAGGCGTGTGGGCTCTAGTTCCCTGACCAGGGATCAAACCTGGGCTCCCTGCATTGAGAGCACTGAGTCTTAGCTACTGAACCACAAGGGATGTCCTGCTTTTGGCTTTTTTTTTAAATTAGGAGTTCAGATTCATTTTAGCTGTTCACATTATAGCTTTTACAATGGAAGTTGATGGGTTAAGTTATAAGAAATTTTATACAAGTAACTACAAAAAGAACAATGATTATGTAAACATAAACCCAAAGGATGGTTTTATCAGAGTATTCCTACTCTACTTGAATGGAGTCCCAGGATATAAGTGGCTGTTAGTTATTTAGATATTCAAGATAAATTGGACACACACCAAAAGGAAAATTTACTAATAATTCTTTCATCGAATGTGTCTATTATGTTGTGTCTCAAAGCTCTTTCCAAGGGTAACCACAGCCAAAGCCCTGCTAAGGGAGCAGCCTAGGCTGTCACTTTTTCTTTTTTGGCCTTGCCACTAGTAACTGGACCAGCATCAGGTACCAGACCACACCTAGAGCAGAACCAAAGACAGAGTCAATGTCTTGAGGAGGGAGTTAGAGCTGGGGCTACAAGAAGTCATGTCAAACCAAAATGGTAAGAAAGTAGAAACCAGAAATAAGCAAGAGCTAAGAGGAATCCATTCACTCTACTTATCATTCCACAAATACATTTTGAGCATCAGTAATATGGAAGGCACTGAGTTTAGCAACAGATGAGTGAAGCAGAAATGTCATTTACCTTCCTGGATATCACAGATGAATGAAAGAGAAGAAAAGAGAGAGAGAATAAATACATTAAATATTTATAAAATGTGATCAATGTAAAGAAGAAACTAACATAATGTAAGGTTACGGGATAACGAGGAGGACCTACTTAGGTTGGTTAAGGAAAGTGTTTCTGAGGAAGTGATGTTTAAAATAAGACTTGAAGGAATAAACTAAGGAAAGTGAAGAATGAATGTGGACTTGGAAGAATATTCCAGGCAGAATGGATAGCATGTGTGAAAACTGAGAGAAGAAAAGCATGGCCTTTTCTGAAAAAATGCCAGTGAGACTGGAGTGTACTTGATAAGGAAGAGAGTGGTCCAAGATGACTTTGGTGCGGCTGGCAGGAGCCAGATTATGCAGGATTATGTAAGTGCAATAGGAAGTCATTGAAATGTTTCACGTTTAAAATTGATGTTTGGAAACAGAGTCGACATTGGGGTTTGATGGTGGACATGGAGCCAAGTAAGAGATAGGAGCTGCTTAGATGAGGGTATTGCAGAGGAAATGGAGAAAAGTGGACATATTTGATGTGTATTTTGAACCTAGTTTGCCAAGGAATTAGTGATGGACTGAAAGTAGAGAGTGTAGGAGGCAATTGATGAACACTGGTGCCACTGAGTTGGGGAAGACTGAGAGAGTAACTGTTGTCAAGAATGAATCAGGGGCTTCCACGGTGGTCCAGTGGGTAAGGACACCACCTTGCAATGGAATTGGCGCCGGGGAATTCCCTGGCCTGGGAAGATCCCATGTGCCGCAGATCGGCTGGACTGATGTGTCCAACTACCGAGCCAGAGCTTTGGAGCACATGTGCCCAGAGCTGGTGTTCTGCAACAGGAGAGGCCACTGTGATGGGAGGTCCACACAGGCCAAAGAACAAAGATAAATAAATGAAAGATCAATAGAAGAGGCCAAAAAAAAAAAGAGAGAGAACAAGAAAGAATCAGTTAGGGGACTTGCCTGGTGGTTCAGTTGAGAACCCACCTGCCAATGTACGGGATATTAGTTTGATCCCTGATCCCAGAAGATCCCACATCCCACGGGGCAACTAAGCCCGTGCACCACAACTACTGAGCCCACACTCTAAAGCCTGAGAACCATAACTACTGAGCATTCCTGCTGCAACTACTGAAGCCCAAGTGCCTAGAGCTTGTACTCTGCAACAAGAGAAGCCACCTCAATGAGAAGCCTACACACCGCAACAGAGACTAGCCCTCCTGGCCGCAACTAAAGAAAGTCCGCAAGGAGCAGCAAAGACCCATCACAGTCATATACATATATATATATATATATATATTATATCAGTTAGGATTCAGTTAGATAAACAAAGCCATTACGAGTATTATGGAATAAGAACTTTCTTATAGGAATAAGCATTTTTTAAAAAACATTTATTTATTTATTTTGGGGGGAGTGCAGGGAGGGGGGTGGGTGGGCCACTTCCACTGGTCTCTCACTTGTCTAGTTTCATCCATCTTTGTTCTTTGGCTCCTGTGGCCCTCCCATCGCGGTGGCATCTGTTTTCGCAGAGCACTGGCTCTGGGCGCATGTGCTCCAGAGCTCCGGCTTCGTAATTGGACACATTGGTCCAGCTGCTCCGCGGCACGTGGGATCCTCCCAGGCCAGGGATCGAACTGGCGCCCCTTGCACTGCAAGGCGGTGTCCTTACCCACTGGACCACCAGGGGAAGCCCAGGAATAAGCATTTACATGCTGGGAGAAGCTGTGGGCCAAAAGGAGTGTTGGAGAATGAGAGCTAAGTCACTAGTCAGTCCTTCTTAAGGCTGGGTGAATATGGAGACCTTGCAGGGGACTCTGGGAAGCCCAACATGTCCAGTTGCTGGGGTGGGACCACAAAGGAGGACTAGTGGAGAGACATATAGAAGTCTGTTCTGTGACTCATGGCAGTGTTGGAGTTATTGTTGGTTAGGAAGGTTGACACTTGGGAAAAGGAGCTAAGCAAGTACCAGGGAAGAGAGAGATCAAGTTGAAGCCCACCTCTGCATCTGTTTTTCACTATATATAACCATTCTTGAGTAGTTTTTTTGTTTTGTTTTGTTTCTTCAGCTCCTTTCTGTTTTTAGGTCTTAGTAGCAGCGCACAGAGTCTTAGATCTTCATTGAGGTATGTGGGATCTTTAGTTGCAGCATGCAAACTTGAGTTACAGCATGTGGCATCTAGTTCCTGGAGACAGAACATGGGCCACTACATTGGGAGTACAGAGTCTTAGCCACTGGACCACCAGGGGAGTCCTTCTTCAGTTTTTTTTATCCTGGAACCAAATTGTCCAATACCATAGCCACCAATCACATGTGACAACTTAAATTAATTGAAATTGAATAAAATCTAAAATGCAGTTCCTCAGTCACACTAGTCACCTGTCAAGTGCTCACTAGTCACATGTAGCTAATGACCATGGTACTGGACAGAATGGATACAGAACATTTCTATCATCACAGAAAGTTACATTGGACAGCACTGATCTAGAGCAATCCACTTGCATTTTCAATTGTCTTGTAATAAGTGAATTTAAAGCCATGTGAATGGATACAATCAGTGAGCTAGAAGGGTAAAAAAAGGAGTCCAAATGTTTTGAATGGTATGTAACGAATCGTTTCAGAGCACTGGCTCTGGGCGCATGTGCTCAGAGCTCCGGCCGTGTGGACACATTGGTCCAGCTGCTCCGCGGCACGTGGGATCCTCCCAGGCCAGGGATCGAACTGGCGCCCCTTGCACTGCAAGGCGGTGTCCTTACCCACTGGACCACCAGGGGAAGCCCAGGAATAAGCATTTACATGCTGGGAGAAGCTGTGGGCCAAAAGGAGTGTTGGAGAATGAGAGCTAAGTCACTAGTCAGTCCTTCTTAAGGCTGGGTGAATATGGAGACCTTGCAGGGGACTCTGGGAAGCCCAACATGTCCAGTTGCTGGGGTGGGACCACAAAGGAGGACTAGTGGAGAGACATATAGAAGTCTGTTCTGTGACTCATGGCAGTGTTGGAGTTATTGTTGGTTAGGAAGGTTGACACTTGGGAAAAGGAGCTAAGCAAGTACCAGGGAAGAGAGAGATCAAGTTGAAGCCCACCTCTGCATCTGTTTTTCACTATATATAACCATTCTTGAGTAGTTTTTTTGTTTTGTTTTGTTTCTTCAGCTCCTTTCTGTTTTTAGGTCTTAGTAGCAGCGCACAGAGTCTTAGATCTTCATTGAGGTATGTGGGATCTTTAGTTGCAGCATGCAAACTTGAGTTACAGCATGTGGCATCTAGTTCCTGGAGACAGAACATGGGCCACTACATTGGGAGTACAGAGTCTTAGCCACTGGACCACCAGGGGAGTCCTTCTTCAGTTTTTTTTATCCTGGAACCAAATTGTCCAATACCATAGCCACCAATCACATGTGACAACTTAAATTAATTGAAATTGAATAAAATCTAAAATGCAGTTCCTCAGTCACACTAGTCACCTGTCAAGTGCTCACTAGTCACATGTAGCTAATGACCATGGTACTGGACAGAATGGATACAGAACATTTCTATCATCACAGAAAGTTACATTGGACAGCACTGATCTAGAGCAATCCACTTGCATTTTCAATTGTCTTGTAATAAGTGAATTTAAAGCCATGTGAATGGATACAATCAGTGAGCTAGAAGGGTAGGACAAGAGCAAGGACAGGGAGTCCAAGGATAGAGCCTCAGCAAAATCAATTTATAGAACATGAGTATGTGAGAAGCCTGTAAAGAAGTGTGAGGTGAAATGGCCAGAGAGGTAGAAGAAAAACCAAGAGAGAGTGATGATTCAGAAAAGCAAGTAGGGTGTTTAAGGAGGAAGTGGTTAACTATGTTGAATGAATGCAGTTAAGAATTTGGGGTAAGAAAGGGATAGAACTTTTCAAGAAGAAAAGTTTCAGAAGTGACCTGATTAGAGTGGTATAAGGGGCTGAAGAGAGGGAAGGTGGAGGCAGCAGGTGTGGACTATTCTTTCAGGACCTATGGGAAAGGGCCCAGAGAAATGGTTGATTGACGAAGGGGGACATGGATTCAAGACAGTTATTTTTTTCCTTTTTTGTCTTGTGTTGGTGGGTTTGCTGTGGTTTTTAAGATGGGAGATGCATGTATTTTCATATACATATATATATATATATATTTATGCACAATCACAAATTTGTGGATAAAATCCAACAAAAAGAAAAATGTTGAGGATGTAAGAGAGTGAAGAGTTGAAAAAAAAAGGAGAAAGATTTTTGAGATGATAAGAGGGAAGAGAATAGATGTAAATAGTAGAGAGGGATGGAATAGACCAATGGAAAGGAGGAAAACAAAGCAAACGTTCAGAGACAGGTGAAGATAGTCTGAGAGGGATCACACACAGCTATGGAAGAGGTGCACAGCTGCCAGGTGTCAGAGGCTCCTTTGACCTGTGTCCTCCCTAGGTCCAGACCTGTAAATGCTGAGTAGACAGTCATTCCATCACTGAGTTTCAGATTCCTCAGACCCCTCCTGTTAATGCCCACCCCATCCTCTGTGTCCTTTAAGTAACACTCTATTTGGCTAACCTGAGTTGCTTGGTCAGCACAGAACAGCCAATTAGAACATACTCCTTTAAAATTTAACCACTCGCATGAACTGTAATAACACAATTGTATTATTGTGTCTTTCTTCATCATAGCTGATAAAATGTGACATAATTGACCAGTTCTCTCCTTGTATATACACCGTGCTAAGTCAAGCGGTTGAGAAGCCAGCAAGAAAAGTGTGAGAAAACAAGCATCCTATTTAACTGAATCACAGAATCTTCTAAGAAGAGAGAGTCATATAGCTTATCAAATTATTAACCTGTGTATCTTCAGTCCTGTTTTTATTTTAAACATTGCTATTGTCTTTTATTATAAAATATAACATATGCTCCTGATAAAAATTCAAGCACTGGGATTTCCCTGGTGGTCCAGTGGTTAAGACTCTGTGTTCCTAATGCAGGGGACCCGGGTTTGATCCCAGGTCAGTGTACTAGATCCCACATGCCACAACTAAGACCCAGCGCAGCCAAATAAATACATAAATAAAAATAAATAATTAAAAGTGGTTTCTTAAAAAAACAAAAAAACACTAGATCCTAATCTCTGACACCAATGGATGCTAGCTGGTAAAATTAAAAAAAAAAAAAAAATTCAAGCACTATATAAATACACAGAATAGAAGTTAAAATCTCCTATAACTTTATTGCCAGAGATGATTGCTGTATAAAAACATAAATGGCATATATTTCTTCCAATAAAATTAATAGTTCTACAGAAACTAATATTATATTAATATATTCGACAATAATGATTTCCTGTATATTTAAACTATTAATATAACTTAATTTTCACTTAATATGTTTATTTTGAGAAAAGGGGAAAATGGAATAAAAAACCAATGGAAAGGAGGAAAACAAAGCAAACGTTCAGAGACAGGTGAAGATAGTCTGAGAGGATCACACACAGCTATGGAAGAGGTGCACAGCTGCCAGGTGTCAGAGGCTCCTTTGACCTGTGTCCTCCCTAGGTCCAGACCTGTAAATGCTGAGTAGACAGTCATTCCATCACTGAGTTTCAGATTCCTCAGACCCCTCCTGTTAATGCCCACCCCATCCTCTGTGTCCTTTAAGTAACACTCTATTTGGCTAACCTGAGTTGCTTGGTCAGCACAGAAAAGCCAATTAGAACATACTCCTTTAAAATTTAACCACTCGCATGAACTGTAATAACACAATTGTATTATTGTGTCTTTCTTCATCATAGCTGATAAAATGTGACATAATTGACCAGTTCTCTCCTTGTATATACACCGTGCTAAGTCAAGCGGTTGAGAAGCCAGCAAGAAAAGTGTGAGAAAACAAGCATCCTATTTAACTGAATCACAGAATCTTCTAAGAAGAGAGAGTCATATAGCTTATCAAATTATTAACCTGTGTATCTTCAGTCCTGTTTTTATTTTAAACATTGCTATTGTCTTTTATTATAAAATATAACATATGCTCCTGATAAAAATTCAAGCACTGGGATTTCCCTGGTGGTCCAGTGGTTAAGACTCTGTGTTCCTAATGCAGGGGACCCGGGTTTGATCCCAGGTCAGTGTACTAGATCCCACATGCCACAACTAAGACCCAGCGCAGCCAAATAAATACATAATTAAAAAAATAAATAATTAAAAGTGGTTTCTTAAAAAAACAAAAAAACACTAGATCCTAATCTCTGACACCAATGGATGCTAGCTGGTAAAATTAAAAAAAAAAAAAAATTCAAGCACTATATAAATACACAGAATAGAAGTTAAAATCTCCTATAACTTTATTGCCAGAGATGATTGCTGTATAAAAACATAAATGGCATATATTTCTTCCAATAAAATTAATAGTTCTACAGAAACTAATATTATATTAATATATTCGACAATAATGATTTCCTGTATATTTAAACTATTAATATAACTTAATTTTCACTTAATATGTTTATTTTGGATACCTTTACCTATCTTTCACAATCATCATTAATTATCACAATATTATACTCTTACAATAATTAATATATTAATATCTTTCAACTGACAGAATTGCAAAATATAAAGCATAGTAAATAGTTTTTTACTACAGAAAACATCAAGAATGCTTATCCCATATCCAGATATTAAAAATATGTCCAAATAGCATGCCTTGTTCACACTACTAATGCACTTACTCTGTTTAAATATGATGGTAAAATTTTGATCACACACTCATTAGTTGCACACAAGTTCAGAGATGCCTTGAATTCTGGTCTGCATTTGACAGTTTAGTCATCCACAAGCTAAGCATGAAATGTAATAATAGTGTAACAGCATATTTTAACCAAATTCCAAAGTCAAACTCAATTTGTAGTGTAATATTTACAGCAAAATGTATACACTGCAGCCGAAGGGGCACTTGAGGCAAATTTTTTTTTTTTTAAAGATTTATTTATTTATTTATTTTGGGCGGGGGTCGGGTTGGGGAGGGAGGGGAGCGGGCGGGCCACTTCTCTTGGTCTTTCATTTCTCTATTTTCACCCGTCTTTGTTCTTTGGCTCCTGTGGGCCTCCCATCGCGGTGGCGTCTGTTGTCGCAGAGCACTGGCTCTGGGCGCATGTGCTCCAGAGCTCCGGCTCGGTAAATTGGACACATTAGTCCAGTCGCTCCGTGGTCCAGTGGTTAAGACTCTGTGTTCCTAATGCAGGGGACCCGGGTTTGATCCCAGGTCAGTGTACTAGATCCCACATGCCAGAACTAAGACCCAGCGCAGCCAAATAAATACATAATTAAAAATAAATAATTAAAAGTGGTTTCTTAAAAAAACAAAAAAACACTAGATCCTAATCTCTGACACCAATGGATGCTAGCTGGTAAAATTAAAAAAAAAAAAAAATTCAAGCACTATATAAATACACAGAATAGAAGTTAAAATCTCCTATAACTTTATTGCCAGAGATGATTGCTGTATAAAAACATAAATGGCATATATTTCTTCCAATAAAATTAATAGTTCTACAGAAACTAATATTATATTAATATATTCGACAATAATGATTTCCTGTATATTTAAACTATTAATATAACTTAATTTTCACTTAATATGTTTATTTTGGATACCTTTACCTATCTTTCACAATCATCATTAATTATCACAATATTATACTCTTACAATAATTAATATATTAATATCTTTCAACTGACAGAATTGCAAAATATAAAGCATAGTAAATAGTTTTTTACTACAGAAAACATCAAGAATGCTTATCCCATATCCAGATATTAAAAATATGTCCAAATAGCATGCCTTGTTCACACTACTAATGCACTTACTCTGTTTAAATATGATGGTAAAATTTTGATCACACACTCATTAGTTGCACACAAGTTCAGAGATGCCTTGAATTCTGGTCTGCATTTGACAGTTTAGTCATCCACAAGCTAAGCATGAAATGTAATAATAGTGTAACAGCATATTTTAACCAAATTCCAAAGTCAAACTCAATTTGTAGTGTAATATTTACAGCAAAATGTATACACTGCAGCCGAAGGGGCACTTGAGGCAAATTTTTTTTTTTTTAAAGATTTATTTATTTATTTATTTTGGGCGGGGGTCGGGTTGGGGAGGGAGGGGAGCGGGCGGGCCACTTCTCTTGGTCTTTCATTTCTCTATTTTCACCCGTCTTTGTTCTTTGGCTCCTGTGGGCCTCCCATCGCGGTGGCGTCTGTTGTCGCAGAGCACTGGCTCTGGGCGCATGTGCTCCAGAGCTCCGGCTCGGTAAATTGGACACATTAGTCCAGTCGCTCCGTGGCACGTGGGATCTTCCCAGGCCAGGGCTCGAACCGGCATCCCTTGCACTGCAAGGCGGTGTCCTTACCCACTGGACCTCTAGGGGAAGCCATTGAGGCAAATTTTTATATAATCTTACATGTTTCCACTTTGGGAAAATATAAACTGAAAATAAACGAACTAAGTATAACATTCCTATCAGAAAAAAAAAAAAAAAAAAGACTACAAAATAGCATAAGACAGACTATTTTTTTTTTAAGATTTATTTATTTATTTATTATTGGTGGGGGGTGGAGTGAGGAGGGAGGGGAGCAGGCGGACCACTTCTATTGGTTCTTCATTTATCTATTTTCATCAATCTTTTTTGTTCTTTGGCCCCTGTGGGCTTCCCATCGCGGTGGCCTCTGTCATCACAGAGCACCGGCTCTGGGCGCACGTGCTCCAGAGCTCCGGCTCGGTAATTGGACACATTAGTCCAGTCGCTCCGTGGCACGTGGGATCTTCCCAGGCCAGGGCTCGAACCGGCATCCCTTGCACTGCAAGGCGGTGTCCTTACCCACTGGACCTCTAGGGGAAGCCATTGAGGCAAATTTTTATATAATCTTACATGTTTCCACTTTGGGAAAATATAAACTGAAAATAAACGAACTAAGTATAACATTCCTATCAGAAAAAAAAAAAAAAAAGACTACAAAATAGCATAAGACAGACTATTTTTTTTTTTAAGATTTATTTATTTATTTATTATTGGTGGGGGGTGGAGTGAGGAGGGAGGGGAGCAGGCGGGCCACTTCTATTGGTTCTTCATTTATCTATTTTCATCAATCTTTTTTGTTCTTTGGCCCCTGTGGGCTTCCCATCGCGGTGGCCTCTGTCATCACAGAGCACCGGCTCTGGGCGCACGTGCTCCAGAGCTCCGGCTCGGTAATTGGACACATGGGTCCAGCCGCTCCGTGGCAAGTGGGGTCTTCCCAGGCCAGGGATCGAACCGGCATCCCTTGCAATGCAAGGCGGTGTCCTTACCCACTGGACCACCAGGAAAGCCCAAGACAGACTTTAAAAAGGAAAACTGGAAACCATTTGTTGATAAATAACAGAAAAATGTAATTGACTTATATACTCCCAAACTATCTTTTCTTTAAAGAACTGGTAATGCAAATAAATGTTACACAGTCTGTTTGGGGAAAGACGGTGGAAACACAATTCAGCAAACAAAGAATGGCAGTAGAAAAACCTAGATTTTAAAAAAATTGTATTTATTTATTTTACTTTTGGCTATTCTGGGTTTCACTGCTGCTGCAGGCTCTTCTCTAGTTGCAGAGAGGTGGGGGCTACTCTCTAGTTGAGGTGAGCAGGCTTCTTGTTGCAGTGACTTCTCTTGTTGTGGAACTCTAGGGCACATGGGTTTCAGTAGTTGCAGCACATGGGCTCAACAGTTGCAGCTTCGAGGCTCTAGAGCACAGGCTAAATAGTTGTGGCTCACTGGCTTAGTTGCTCTGCAGCATGTTGGATCTTCCTGGATCAGGGACTGAACCTGTGTCTCCTGCCTTGGCAGGCAAACTCTTTACCACTGAGCTATCAGGGAAGTCCCCAAGATTATTATTATTATTGTTATTTTTAATAATTTTATTTTTTAAATTGAAGGCTAATTGCTTTACAGAGTTTTGTTGTTTTTTGTCAAAGTCAACATTTGTTAAGGTCCATGCGCGGGTTGAAAAAGAATTTCCAGACATGAGGAAGACTGAGAGGAAAGTAAAATTTATTTAGAGTGAGGGAAGGAAGAGTGAAGGAAGAGTCACTGCCAGTACAGTGGGCCGGCTTGGTAGTTGGACACATCCGTCCAGCTGCTCCGCAGAACATGGGATCTTCCCAGGTCAAGGACCGAACTGGCGCCCCTTGCACTGCAAGGTGCTGTCCTTACCCAGTGGACCACCAGGGAATCTCCCAACGGTGTTAAAGTGGAAGACGCTGCTAGAACAGCAGGTTGGCTCAAGGGAGAATCGACCCCCAAGATTATTTTTAATGAGGAATATTTATGCACTACTTCATAATACCTGGATATAAGTTTAGAAATAATGATAAAATTGAAATGTTTTGAAGAAGAAGTTATCAAAATTAAGTGAAGTCGAAAATAGAGACTGAAACCTATGAGAGAAATTGAAAAAGAATAATATCTCAAAGGATTTTTGGCTAAAATAGTATGAAGAGTGAATTCTTTCATGGAACATAATTACAATGTTATATACACTGTCACAAAGAACAGAAAAAGAAGGAAACAGTTCATTTTATAAAATAGCATGATGTAAAATCATGATATAAAACCTGACGGAGTTCACACACACACACAAAATCAGATCAATTTTCATTATGAAAAGAAATGTAAAAATAAGTACCTACAAGTTAAATCCTGTAATTAATTGTTTAAAAAAAAACCAGTAGGATTTATCCCCAAACACCTCTTCTACTGTATCACATCAATAAGCCAAAGGAAGGAAACTATATATTCATCAGATAGTTGCTAAAAGGGTATCTGGTAAAAATAATATCTACTTTTGTATTTTAATAATAATAACCCAGAAACTGAACAAAAATTTCTTTCAATAACAAAGAATACTTGTGTGAACTCCAGGCATGCTACATTGAATCCTGAAAGACTAGTTTCCATTAAAGTAAGGAATCCAAAAGGAAACCTGTGCTTATTATCATTTTTTAACAAGTTCTGGAAATTTCAGCAATTAAAGTGAGATATGAAGCAAATAAGCATAACTGTGGAGGCTGGTTTCACCTTGCAGAAACAGCCTGACTCCTCTGAGAGTGTATCTATGCTCTGATAAACTTGTTTTGTGTTTAAAAAAATGAAGAGACATAGCTGTGGAAAAAAGAAGATAAATGTATCATTATTTACAGATGATAAGGTTATACACATTTATAATTAGGAAGAAAAATCAATAAATAGCTAGATAAAAAAGCAGTCACCAACACATATTTCCCATATATCAGCAATAGCTGGTAATAAAAATATGGTAGAAAAGACTTTTGTTTGCAATAGGAAATGATTTTACATATGTGTATATTTACACACATATGTATACACAAACAAAATATTTAGTTACTTTTAAAAGGAATATGAAGATCACAAATCAGAAAAAGTATAACATTTACCTTGAGCAACATAAAAAAATAAGAGATACACATGAAGAGAGATAACATAGTTCTGAGTGAGACGGACTGACTATTACAAAAATTGTCAATACTGCCTAGATAAATTTAGAATAATCAACATCTGGAAGCGAAGTTAGGAATACATGTCAAGGACTTTAAAATGCTTATATTATGATCCAGTAATAAATTTAATGCCAGGGTTTTATCTTAAGAAAATAATAATAAATCTTACAAAGTTTTAAGGAAAAAGGGATGTATAGCAATAGTGTGATGTACTCTATATAGAAAATAGAAAAAACCTGGAAATTTAAAACACAGTATTGGGGCTTCCCTGATGGTCCAGTGGGTAAGGACACTGCCTTGCAGTGCAAGGGGCGCTGGTTCGATCCCTGGCCTGGGAAGATCCCATCCCACATGCCGCAGAGCGGCTGGACTGATGTGTCCAATTACCGAGCCGGAGCTCTGGAGCGCATGTGCCCAGAGCTGGTGCTCTGCAACAACAGAGGCCACTGCGATGGCAGGCCCACATGGGCCAAAGAACAAAGATGGATGAAAATAGAGAAATGAAAGACCAATAGAAGTGGCCTGCCCACCCCTCTCCCTCACTAACCGCCCCCCCTCCCCAAAAACCACAGTATCATTATTGAGCACTTGCTGAATGCCAGATTCTTTTTTTCTCCATGCTGCACAGCAAGTGGGATCCCATTTCCCTGACCAGTGATCACTTCCCCTGTGTAGGAAGTGGGAAGTAGTCACCACTGGACCACCAGGGACATTCCTGAACACTAGAATCTGTACTTGACAATGGAGACATAAAAAACACATGCATCCTCTGAGAGTGTTATTCTATGCTCTGATAAACTTGTTTTGTGTTTAAAAATGAAGAGACATAGCTGTGGAAAAAAGAAGATAAATGTATCATTATTTACAGATGATAAGGTTATACACATTTATAATTAGGAAGAAAAATCAATAAATAGCTAGATAAAAAAGCAGTCACCAACACATATTTCCCATATATCAGCAATAGCTGGTAATAAAAATATGGTAGAAAAGACTTTTGTTTGCAATAGGAAATGATTTTACATATGTGTATATTTACACACATATGTATACACAAACAAAATATTTAGTTACTTTTAAAAGGAATATGAAGATCACAAATCAGAAAAAGTATAACATTTACCTTGAGCAACATAAAAAAATAAGAGATACACATGAAGAGAGATAACATAGTTCTGAGTGAGACGGACTGACTATTACAAAAATTGTCAATACTGCCTAGATAAATTTAGAATAATCAACATCTGGAAGCGAAGTTAGGAATACATGTCAAGGACTTTAAAATGCTTATATTATGATCCAGTAATAAATTTAATGCCAGGGTTTTATCTTAAGAAAATAATAATAAATCTTACAAAGTTTTAAGGAAAAAGGGATGTATAGCAATAGTGTGATGTACTCTATATAGAAAATAGAAAAAACCTGGAAATTTAAAACACAGTATTGGGGCTTCCTGATGGTCCAGTGGGTAAGGACACTGCCTTGCAGTGCAAGGGGCGCTGGTTCGATCCCTGGCCTGGGAAGATCCCATCCCACATGCCGCAGAGCGGCTGGACTGATGTGTCCAATTACCGAGCCGGAGCTCTGGAGCGCATGTGCCCAGAGCTGGTGCTCTGCAACAACAGAGGCCACTGCGATGGCAGGCCCACATGGGCCAAAGAACAAAGATGGATGAAAATAGAGAAATGAAAGACCAATAGAAGTGGCCTGCCCACCCCTCTCCCTCACTAACCGCCCCCCCTCCCCAAAAACCACAGTATCATTATTGAGCACTTGCTGAATGCCAGATTCTTTTTTTCTCCATGCTGCACAGCAAGTGGGATCCCATTTCCCTGACCAGTGATCACTTCCCCTGTGTAGGAAGTGGGAAGTAGTCACCACTGGACCACCAGGGACATTCCTGAACACTAGAATCTGTACTTGACAATGGAGACATAGAAGAACAAGACAGTCATTATGCCATCCATCACAAGACCAAACGTGAGCTGAGGTCAGTAAGGGGAAGGATGCTGTTAGAGCCATGAGGAAGAGTGACTCACCTTGGTTTGGGGGCCAACAAAGTTTACAAAGTACCACAAATTGGGTGGCTTAACGCAATAGAAATCTATTAACTTTTGTTTTCACTTCTGGCCTCCACAGTTCTGGAGGCCAGAAATTTGGAACCATTGTGGTGTCTTGGTCATGCTACCTCTGAAACCTTCCATGTCTCTTTCTAGTTTCTAGTAGGAAGCAATATCAATGGGCATTCTTGGGCTTTCCATGGCTTACAACTGTGTTTGCCCTGTCTTCATTGCCCCATGACATTCTCTCTGGGTTCATCTTCACATAACCATCTTCTCGAAAGCACACCAGTCATAGTGCATTAGGGCTCCACCCTCCTCCAGTATGACCTCATCTTAAGTAATTATACCTGAGCATGTGTGCATGCATGCTAAGTCACTTCAGTCATGTCTGATTCTTTAACTACCCTATTTCCAAATGAAGTCACATTTTGAGGTGCTGGGGTTTAGGACTTCAACATATCAAAATTTTTTGAAGTGGTGGGGGAGATAATCCTGACTGAATATTTGTTGGATGAATAAATGGAGACCCACAGGAGAAATTTGCCTTAGATTAGAGGAGGGACACTCTACCAAGGTAGTGAGAAGGAAGGGGGGTGGTGGGAAACAGTGGGATACATACAATGGTTGGTGTAAGGAAATTATCACTGAAGTCCCCAAAATTCTCCATGAGGAGGAGGAAGAAATCTCTGCGGAGGTAAGAGGAAAGCTGAGGTGGAGGAGGGAAGAGTTAAGAGGTAGGGAGAAGAAAGGAAGTCACAAATAGGAAGGAAAACTGATTAGGGAAAAGAAGAGTGCTTAGTTGCGTTAGAGGATGGTTGAGGTTGGAGAGCATGAGTGTATGGTAGCACTGGTCTGTCCTGCTATGTGATTTCTGCAGCAAGGTAAATGGTTGGATTCACCATAGTTGAGATATTGCCAAGTAGTAAGCAAAGGAAGAAAACAGGGATAAAAGGATAGGAAATATTGCAATGAGAAGTCCATTGATAAAGTCTCAGAATCAGGCTAGATAGGAAGGAAAGTTAAATACACATTTGATATGTAATGATAGATTCTTTAAAATTGAATTGTTGCTGTATAATATATTACAGGTGTACAGTATGGTGACTGACAACTTTTAAAGGTGATACTCCATTTACAGTTATTATAAAATACTTGCTACATTTCTTGCATTTTACAACATATCCTTGTACCTTATTTATTCTATGTGTAGTGCTTTGAACTCTTGATCCCTTACCTCTCTCTGTATTGCCTCTTTCCACCTTCTCTCTCCCTACTAGTAACCTTCAGTTTGCTGTCTATATTTGTGACTGTTTCTTTTTTGTTATATCCACTCATTTGTTGTATTGTTTAGATTCCAAATATGTCATAGCATAGAGAATTCGACTGACTTATTTCACTTAGCACAGTACCCTCCAAGCTTGCAAATTTTCCTTCTTTTTATTTGAGTAGTATTCCTATGTGTGTGTATCTCATCTTCTTTATCCATTCATCTATTAATGGACACTTAGGTTGCTTCCACATTCTGGAAACTGTAAATAATACTATAGTGATTACTGGGGTGCACATATCTTTTCAAATAACTGTTTTGTTTTAGGGGGGATATACACTTAGGAGTTGTGGTAGTTCTATTTTAGTTTTTTGAGAAACTTCCATATTGATTTTCCCAGTGGTTGCACCAATTATCTTACCACTGATGGTGTATGAAGGTTACCTTTACTCATGTCCATTGAGTTGGTGTTGCTATCTATCTACACCATAGATACTCCTAATAAATCTTTCATATGTTGCCTACATTTATCATCCAGGGAAACGCTGAATTTCAATTAAATTTTATGTAAATATAAAGACATAGATATTACCTATCCACATTCATTCTGTCTGCCTCTGATGAAAGAATGAATGTGGACAGGGGAAACAGTTGGACCATAAAGAAGGTCGAGCACTGAAGATAAGATTTGATGCCTTTGAACTGTGGCTCTGGAGAAGATCTGAGAATCCTTTGGACTGCAAGGTGATCAAAACAGTAAGCCCTGGGCTTCCCCTGGTGGTCCGGTGAGTAAGGACACCGCGTTGCAGTGCAAGGGGCGCTGGTTCGATCCCTGGCCTGGGAAGATCCCACGTGCTGCGGAGCGGTTGGACCTATGTTTCCAGTTACCGAGCCGGAGCTCTGGAGCGCATGCGTCCAGAGCCGGCGCTCTGCAACGACAGACGCCACCGCGATGGGAGGCCCACAGGAGCCAAAGAACAAAGACGGATGAAAATAGAGAAATGAAAGACCAATAGAAGTGGCCCGCCCGCTCCCCTCCCTCCCCAACCTGACCCCCGCCCCAAAAATAAATAAATAAACAAATAAATCTTAAAACAACAACAACAACAGTAAGTCCTAAAGGAAATCAACACTGAATATTCACTGGAAGGACTAATACTCAAACTGGAGCTCCAATACTTTGGCCACCTGATGTGAAGAGTCGACTTATTGTAAGACCCTGATGCTGGGAAAAACTGAAGGCAAGAGGAGAAGGGGACGAGATGGTTCAGTAACATCACTGACTCAATGGACACAAATTGAACAAGCTCCAGGAGATGGGGAAGGACAGGGAAGCCTGGTGTGCTGCAGTCCATGGGGTCACAAAGAGTCAGACACAACTGAGCAACTGAACTAAACTTAACTGGCAGTCAGTGGTTAAGACAGAATTGTCAGTGCTGAGGCTGGTGTTCAGTCCCTGGTAGGGAAACAAAGATCCTGAAAGTCATGGCCAAAAAAAAAAAAGGAAAGAGAAAAGAAATGTTCTCCATGTTGTCACTGATTAGAAGAATTCCTAATGGTACTGAAATATTATCATTACAGAATATTAAATACAAAATCAGGAAAACTAACCATATACAAATATTTAAATTTTATTAAAGCTATATCTGAATGGAAAAAGATATTAAATGTATATACTAAATTTATCACTAAATGGTAGAATTGTGTTATTTTAATTTTATTCTTAATAGTTTCCTTATTTTTTATACTTTATAAGATACCTTTTTAATAAAAAATAAGATAATTTTAATAGGTCAAAAGAGAAAAAATTAAAGTATAGACTTTAGCAAATTAGGTACATTTAAACATTCCAGAATCCCATGTCTAAAACTTTAAAAAAAAAAAAAAAATGGTTTACTCACTCTGAAAGTTTGTGTTTGCAAATTCATTCTTCATTGAAGTTAAAATTGATAAGTAATTTAAATACCAAATAAATGGTGAATTGAAAGCTGCATAGGAAACAGTTTCTTATATTTGGATTTCACAGAATCTAAGTTTAGTAGATGTGTTGAGTTCAACAGATTTTTTTTCTAAAGAAAAATGCTCAAAGAAATTTGAGGTATTATTATATGAATCATCTGTTAACCATAATCTAGAGTAAACATTAGTATGAATTGAACATTTTATACTTCCAAAGATGTGGCTATTTAGAAAGATGACAATGCTATGAGCAGGACTGATATCACTAGCTAATAGAAGTGTTTAAAGTATATGCAACAAACTTATCTCCCCAAGATGCCACTAGAGCTGATCAATCTCATGTATTTCATTGAAGTCAATTATTAGTTTCTAGAGTTTCGTTTGTTAGACTCAACCAAGGAACTCTTTGGGGGAAGCTTGAGTGGACATCTTGCAGATATGTGACATTATTGTAAACAATGAAGAGTGCCAGTATCTTCATCTTTGTTGGAAAAACAAATACATCATCTTTGTTGGAAAAAAAATATTAAAAGTATTAAAGAATACTTTCTATGGAAAGTAGACTTTCAAGCACCATGTTGTTGACACAAACTCAGAACATCCAATCAGCCGCTTAGACTCTGTTCCCTCTTTTTTTCTTTTTCATGTGAGCCATGGGTGAACATTGCTGGTACATCAATTCAAGAGATGTTACAAAATAGTGATATTCTGTCTTTTTTTTCAGTTACTAACTGGGATACATCAATGAAGAAAAACTTCCTCAGATTCAATCTGATTATCTGTTACTGCAGTTGGTGTTGGAAAGTCCCTCATTTGCCAGTTCTGAAAATTGGTTCACTAGAGTCTTCTAACAGTATCAAAATGCAGCTGTTTCTTAAAGGTGTAATTACGAATTCATAGATTTGAAGTTATTTTTTTTTATTTGAAGTTATTTTATGCAGCTCAATCTATTATAGTTATTATCCTTGATATAGTCAACATTTCCATATATGGACAGCAGAAGATGCTCCAAATTGGCTCTTGAGTTCTTTTCACACAACCCCAAATGTCTGTAGCTTTTTTGCTCTCTTATATACAGCAAAGCACAGAAGGGTCATTTTGTGCATTTCTTGCCTCAGCTCTGTAATCAGTCATTTCTCCAATGAGTCCTATGTCTTTCCTTTTTAAAAAATAATTATTTATTTATTCATTTTGGCTACAGTGTGTCTTCATGGCTATGTCCGGGTTTTCTCTGGTTTTGGCTGTGGGAGTGGGGGGTTACTCTTCACTGCAGGGTTGGGTTTCCTATTGCAGTGGCGTTTCTTCTGGAGTACAGGCTCCAGCACGTGGGCTCAGTAGTTGTGGCCCACAGGTTTAGTTGCCTCAAGGTATGTGGGATCTTTCTTGACCAGGGACTGAGCCCATGTCTCCTGCATTGGCAGGTGGATTCTTATCCAGGGCCACCAGGAAGCCCACCCTGTTTCCGATGCCACTAGAGCTGATCAATCTCATGTATTTCATTGAAGTCAATTATTAGTTTCTAGAGTTTCGTTTGTTAGACTCAACCAAGGAACTCTTTGGGGGAAGCTTGAGTGGACATCTTGCAGATATGTGACATTATTGTAAACAATGAAGAGTGCCAGTATCTTCATCTTTGTTGGAAAAACAAATACATCATCTTTGTTGGAAAAAAAAATATTAAAAGTATTAAAGAATACTTTCTATGGAAAGTAGACTTTCAAGCACCATGTTGTTGACACAAACTCAGAACATCCAATCAGCCGCTTAGACTCTGTTCCCTCTTTTTTTCTTTTTCATGTGAGCCATGGGTGAACATTGCTGGTACATCAATTCAAGAGATGTTACAAAATAGTGATATTCTGTCTTTTTTTTCAGTTACTAACTGGGATACATCAATGAAGAAAAACTTCCTCAGATTCAATCTGATTATCTGTTACTGCAGTTGGTGTTGGAAAGTCCCTCATTTGCCAGTTCTGAAAATTGGTTCACTAGAGTCTTCTAACAGTATCAAAATGAAGCTGTTTCTTAAAGGTGTAATTACGAATTCATAGATTTGAAGTTTTTTTTTTTTTATTTGAAGTTATTTTATGCAGCTCAATCTATTATAGTTATTATCCTTGATATAGTCAACATTTCCATATATGGACAGCAGAAGATGCTCCAAATTGGCTCTTGAGTTCTTTTCACACAACCCCAAATGTCTGTAGCTTTTTTGCTCTCTTATATACAGCAAAGCACAGAAGGGTCATTTTGTGCATTTCTTGCCTCAGCTCTGTAATCAGTCATTTCTCCAATGAGTCCTATGTCTTTCCTTTTTAAAAAATAATTATTTATTTATTCATTTTGGCTACGGTGTGTCTTCATGGCTATGTCCGGGTTTTCTCTGGTTTTGGCTGTGGGAGTGGGGGGTTACTCTTCACTGCAGGGTTGGGTTTCCTATTGCAGTGGCGTTTCTTCTGGAGTACAGGCTCCAGCACGTGGGCTCAGTAGTTGTGGCCCACAGGTTTAGTTGCCTCAAGGTATGTGGGATCTTTCTTGACCAGGGACTGAGCCCATGTCTCCTGCATTGGCAAGTGGATTCTTATCCACGGGGCCACCAGGGAAGCCCACCCTGTTTCCTTTTAATGGTAAATGGTAGAGACTACACTCTGGACAATAATGGGTAGGTTTCACAAGTTTTGATGCACTTCATAGTTTCGGTTTCTATATTTCTTTTTACCCTTGTACCCTTGTTACCATTTTACTCAGAACAAAAAATGACCTATAAGGCTCGACATGATCTGCATGCTGTCTCTTTCTTTACTACTCACGCATCTGTCTTTGAGTTGCTTCTTTGCTGGGAATGGCTTTGGCTCAGATACGTCCATAGCTCAATCTCATACTCTAAGTCTTGGCTTAATCTTACCTTCTCATAGATGCTGATCCTATCAACTTTATTTAAAGTTAACAACACTATTTATCTCTTTCCCCAAATCCATTCCCAATGTTCTGTGTTCTTGTTTGTTTTCATATCACTTCTCATTCTCTGAAACACTTTCTAATTTATCTATTTATTTTCCTTCTCCTAAAATTTAAACTCTACAAGGACAAGGATTTTGGTTGTTTGGTTCATGGCTGTAAGTGCTTAGGACAGTACTTGCACATGGTAGCTATTCAGGACTTACTTGTTCAATGAATAAATGAATGAAGCCTTAGGATAATCCTATTTCTGAATCACCTCATACATCTACCCCATCATTGTGCTTGATCTTCAAAGGAACAGATTGAATTTCAAGCAAACAAAACTAATTAAGAAACTTTATACTCAGATATATGGAGACAAGTCCATGAATTTCAAAACAATCTTGACATTTCTGGGTGTGTGGTCATATTCTTTTTTTTTTTTTTTTTAATAAAACATTTATTTTTTTTTTTTTTATCTTTTGGGGGGGGGGGGGGGAGGGGAGCAGGTGGGCCACTTCTATTGGTCTTTCATTTCTCTATTTTCATCTGTCTTGTTCTTTGGCTCCTGTGGGCCTCCCATCGTGGTGGCCTCTGTTGTCGCAGAGCGCCAGCTCTGGGCACATGCACCCCAGAGCTCTGGCTCGGTAATTAGACACATTAGTCCAGCCGCTCTGCGGCATGTGGGATCTTCCCAGGCCAGGGATTGAACTGGCGCCCCTTGCACTGCAAGGTGGTGTCCTTTACCCACTGGACCACTAGGGGAAGCCCGTGTGTGGTCATATTCTGAGTCATGTGTCTACATTCATTTTTTTTTTCCCACTATTTTTTAAATTGGAGGATAATTGTTTTACAATACCGTGTGGGCCTCTGACATACATTAACATGAATCAGTCACAGGTATACATATATGTCTCTTCCCTGCTAAACCCCCCTCCCATCTCTGACCCCATCTGACCCCTCTCGGCTGTCACAGAGCTCTGGACTGAGCTCTGTTTGTCACACAGCAAGCTCCCACTGGCTATCTACAGTAAATGTAATTTAGAGTTTCCATCCGTAAGGAAAATAAAGTATCAAAATTGAGAGGTAATCTCAAAGTATAAACCTTACTATTGCCTCAGAGTTTAGTCTGCTTAAGGCCTATGTTCCCCTATTACAATTAAATTGATCAACTATTAGTAACAGACCCCAAACTCTATTTTGTATAAAAATAGTGACTAAAATTATTTGGCTTGTATGATCTTTCCCATTCCACAGATTCATGAATTCTGAATTTAAATTTATGCTGAAAAAAAAAAATGGGGCACCACACTGTCACTAGATTGAGCACTGGACTGAAAGAGGAGTAGATGATACTGGTTGTCAACTTGGTCATCGACTAGCTGGGCTATTTTGGGCAAGTCAAGAATCTGGATTTAGAGTTAAAAGGGTCTTTGACTAGGGCCAGCCTCCTCCATCTGGCTCACACTGGCAGGAGGTAAGTGATACGGAAGCAATATGTTCTTTTCTTGGAAACTTCTTTTTTAGGATGAGTTGAAGTTTTCCTCTTTTGATTTATTTCATTGATCTCCTTTGTGTTTCCCAAAGAAACATCTGTTAACTACTCCTCTGGGGAAGGTATTTAGTGGGATATGAACACCATCTCTTGATTTAGACTGCCAGATGCTCAATCTAACTCCCTCACTTCCTATGTGATTTCCATTAGTTTACTTTTCCAAATTTCAGTTTCCTCATTGGTAAAAAGGGCATAATCACAAGTAACCACCAGATGGGATGATTATTAGTATTTTAAAAATTTTTTAGGACTTCCCTGGTAGCTCAGTGGTGGAGTTTGCCTGTCAATGCGGGAGACACGAGTCTGGATCGATCCCTGATCCAGGATCCCTGATCCTGGATGGATCCCTGATCCAGAAAGATCCCACATGCTGTGGAGCAACTAAGTCAATGAGCTACAACTATTGAGCCTGTGCTCTAGAGCCTTGAAGCCACAACTATTGAGCCCAGAAGTCTGTGTGCCCTGGAGCCTGAGTTCCACAATAAGAGAAGTCAATGCAACAAGAAGCCTGCTCACCTCAGCTAGAGAGTAGCCCCCACTCTCTGCAACTAGAGAGCATGTGGCAGCAGTGAAAACCTAGAATAGCCTAAAATAAAATAAATAAATAAATTAAAAAAATGTTTTTTTAATGATTTGGTTGCACAAGGTCTTAGTTGTAGCACTGTGGGGTCTTCATTGCATCATGCAGGATATCTCACTGAGGCAGACTCTCTAGCTGCACGTGGGATTTTAGTTCCCTAACCAGGGACTGAATCTACATCTCCTATATTATAGGGTCGGTCTATTTTTTTTTCAAAGAATCTTTCCCATTCCACAGATTCATGAATTCTGAATTTAAATTTATGCTGAAAAAAAAAAATGGGGCACCACACTGTCACTAGATTGAGCACTGGACTGAAAGAGGAGTAGAAGATACTGGTTGTCAACTTGGTCATCGACTAGCTGGGCTATTTTGGGCAAGTCAAGAATCTGGATTTAGAGTTAAAAGGGTCTTTGACTAGGGCCAGCCTCCTCCATCTGGCTCACACTGGCAGGAGGTAAGTGATACGGAAGCAATATGTTCTTTTCTTGGAAACTTCTTTTTTAGGATGAGTTGAAGTTTTCCTCTTTTGATTTATTTCATTGATCTCCTTTGTGTTTCCCAAAGAAACATCTGTTAACTACTCCTCTGGGGAAGGTATTTAGTGGGATATGAACACCATCTCTTGATTTAGACTGCCAGATGCTCAATCTAACTCCCTCACTTCCTATGTGATTTCCGTTAGTTTACTTTTCCAAATTTCAGTTTCCTCATTGGTAAAAAGGGCATAATCACAAGTAACCACCAGATGGGATGATTATTAGTATTTTAAAAATTTTTTAGGACTTCCCTGGTAGCTCAGTGGTGGAGTTTGCCTGTCAATGCGGGAGACACGAGTCTGGATCGATCCCTGATCCAGGATCCCTGATCCTGGATGGATCCCTGATCCAGAAAGATCCCACATGCTGTGGAGCAACTAAGTCAATGAGCTACAACTATTGAGCCTGTGCTCTAGAGCCTTGAAGCCACAACTATTGAGCCCAGAAGTCTGTGTGCCCTGGAGCCTGAGTTCCACAATAAGAGAAGTCAATGCAACAAGAAGCCTGCTCACCTCAGCTAGAGAGTAGCCCCCACTCTCTGCAACTAGAGAGCATGTGGCAGCAGTGAAAACCTAGAATAGCCTAAAATAAAATAAATAAATAAATTAAAAAAACTTTTTTTAATGATTTGGTTGCACAAGGTCTTAGTTGTAGCACTGTGGGGTCTTCATTGCATCATGCAGGATATCTCACTGAGGCAGACTCTCTAGCTGCACGTGGGATTTTAGTTCCCTAACCAGGGACTGAATCTACATCTCCTATATTATAGGGTGAATTCTTAACCACGGGCCCATCAGGGAAGTCCCCAGATTGGATTATTATTAATATTACTGCTATCCCACACTGAAATACTTTCATGGTGTTTCAAAGCCTTGCCTTCATCTTTAGGTTACCTCATTTGCCACTCTTCCTCTTTTATTTATTTTTCGGGCTGGGCTGGGTCTTTGTTGTGGCATGAGGACTCCTTAGTTTCAGCATGCAGGATCTAGTTCACTGACCGAGGAGCAAAAATCAGACCCCTGCATGGGAGCAAGTACTCTTACCCTCTGGATCATAAGAAGTCCCACTACTCTTTCTTACATGTAGAACCCAAGCTAAAAAAATATACGGATGATGATGAAATCATTCCTTCCAGTGATCTAAACTTTGAGCAGACTGTATTTTAAATGTTTACTTACATATAAAACGTATAATTGCTAATAATATCTACTCACAGGGTTACTATAGGAGAAACCAAGATGATGTATGTCAAAGTACCATGTAAAATAAAAAAGAACTATGTGCCAGTCATTATCTTATACCCATGTATTTTTCATTAAACAGTCCAAAAAATCATAATAGGTATGATCTATCAGTTACTAGAAATGTTGTTAAAAAAGTTTTTTTTTTTTTTTTTTTAAATACGTCACTTGACCTTTTTTTTCCTTTCTCTTTCACTGTACCGGGTCTTAGTTGTGGCATGTAAGATCTTTAGTTGCAGGATCTTTAGCTGTGGCACGAATAATCTTGTTTTAGTTTTGGCATGTGAACTGTTACTTGAGGCATGTGGAATCTATTCCCTGAGCAGGGATCGAGGTCAGGCCCCCTGCATTGAGTGTGGATTCTGTCACTGAACCACCAGGAAAGTCCTTTTTTGCAATTTTAATGTCCATACAGAACAAAGAAACTTTACACTGTGAAATACCTTGGACACTTAAGTCATTTTTTGTTAAATAAGATAATTATAAAAGAACTATTTCATTCATGTGGAAGCATAAGACTTCAGAAAACATTCACTTCCTAATATAATTTAATTAAAAAAAATAGTTTAATTTCAATGTCTAGTTTCTTTACTGAGATTTTTTAAATTGAAAATGTATTGGTGTTGAAACAGGTGGAAAGTTTTGTGAGTGGCAGTCGTTTGTTATTATTCAAGAATAAAATGCATCGTAATAAATGAAATGTATTGTAGATCCAGTTCTAAAGCAGTAAGTAAAAACCTAAAGGGACAATATATAAGACCAGAGATTACACAGCATGGACTTTTATTCATAGTATTCATCAGTCTTTTGCCAAATATGAAACCCCCAAATTATAGCTGTGGTCATTTACATGTTACTTCCGTCTGGTCTGTTAGAGCTGCTATTAACAAAATAACAGACTGGATGGCTGAAACAAAAGAAATTAACTTTCTCATAGCTCTGGAGGCTAGAAGTCCAAGATCAAGGTGCCAGCAAGGTAGATTTCATTGAGTCCTCTTGTCTGGACATGTAGGCAGCCATCAACACACTGTCCCCCCCCCCCCCCCACATGACTTCTTTCTTGTGGGTGGATATTGAGAGAGTGACTTCTGTTTCTTCGCGTAAGGACATTCATCCTATCCGACCAGGGCCCTACCTTTATGACATCATTTACCCTAACCACTTCCCCTGAGGCTCCATCACCACATTTTGCCACGTAGGGCTTCAGTATATGAATTTTGGGAGGGCACACATACTGATCCATCACTTTCCAACTTTTCTCACTTCTTTTGGAGAATTTAGATCGTATCATCATTGCCCACCTTGTATATATATATACTGAACTCTATTTCATTAGACAAATTTGTAACAGGAGCCATTACATTGTATTCGGCAGAGTTTAGAAGGTGAAAGGACAATTGTTTGAAAAGAACTTTCTAGGACCAAAGAGAAATAAACCGCTAATTAGAAATACAACATGCTATGGGTCATTTTCTAGTGTAGCTGGAAAGTATTTTATCTCATTCTCATCATCTTTCTATGATACATCTGATCTTTGTTGTTACTTGAGACAGTTTTCCAGCACTTCTTTCCTTCCCTAATCAGCCTGGATATCAAGATCAATTTTAACAAGAATTTCACCTACACTCTCAATTGGCTTATCATGGTTCTGCTCTTTTTGGCCAGTTTACCCCTAATTTTCCATTAATCCACTGATCTGCTTTCTGCTCCCAGGTGGGATAAGCCCTACAGAAGATTAAGGGAGAATTATGCTGAGTAACCATTACACTTATAATTTTCAGCCTCATTGGGCACTGCAAAGCAAACCTATTAACTTGCCCGTAATCAACTCCATTTCTCTAAGCTCATAGTGTCTAATGAAAAACCCTTATCATACATTCTAAATTTCTCATCTCATTCTCTCCTGAAGACCACTTAGCCTAATACTTTGCATAGCTGTCCCTGGATATTAACTCCTTCGATTTTCATGCTGATCAATGCTCTACATTACATACAAGGCAAACTCCGGCCAAATTACTGTCAGCAATTATTTGCTTAGTTCTCGCCCTTGCTTTCTGGAACTCCCCTAGTTTCAGATATGATAGTTGAACTTAACAGATTCCTGCTTTCCACTTTGTTTGCTGGTACAAAATCATCTCTAGGATTTGAACTAAACTTGGAATACCTTACCCTGAAATGTCCCCAGGACTCAACTCTTGGATAATTTCTCTCCTATTCATTCCCTCAGTGATTAACTCCCAATTTTATTTTTCCAGCTTTGGTCTCTCCTCATGTCTCAGAATTTCATTTGGTCATCACATGTCATCTCAAACTTACTCAAAATCAATTATCTATAAAAATACTCTTGTGGAGATGGATTTAACTGATTTTGACTGCAGGATTGGTTTCATGGGTGCACTAGAGACTCAAACTGTATACTGAACCATTTCCTGTACTAATTATAAAGAAACTAGAGTCAACTGAGTAAGCATAAGGTAGTCTCCAAGTAGGCTGTATTATACTGTACTAAATACGGGACTGAGAGATTATGTCCTGTAACTCAGCCACATGGCAAGCCAAGACCTCAGAGATGGACAAGTGGTCAGAGGGACAAGATCAAGACTTGGGGGAACGAGTCTGATTCTTTACTGGAAAGGTACCCTTCCCTCCACACCCCAAGATGGTCCACAAAAACTTTACACATTTGTATTTTGACCTGACCTCTGTACATACCCCAAAATGTAGGATCAGTGAGGTGGAACAAGACTAGAGGCAGCAGCAATATTTGGTGAAGCAGTTAAGTACTGTACTTTAAATACCATTTGGACCTGAAGCCAAGTTTTTGGGAAGATGGGAAAGAGGGTCCCACCTCCAGGGAGGAACTGGTGAAAGATAAGCAGACTATCCTAGCAGGCTGGGATTCAAAGGCTTTAAATGAGGTAAGTGGTTTAAAAAGCCAAGAAAACAGCCAAAAGCTGAGGCCGGGCAAACAGCAAGTGAATAGGCAGTTCAGGAGGCACTTGATTGGGAAGCCAAGTGCAATGGACATTCTATTTCTGACAGTAGAACACATATACACACACAGCTTAAGTTGCCAAGTCCTTTGACTGTGACCCCATGAACTGCAGAATGCCAAGCTTACCTGTCATTTGCTCTAAGTGAAGTCCACTGAGTCAGTGATGCCTTAACCTGTTGAACCCTCCTGCCCTCAATCTTTCCCAATATTTGGGTCTTTCCCAATTGGTCAGCCGAAGTAATTGTTAATTGCCTATTTTAGCTAAAGAGTCACCCAACTGAGCATTCAGCATTTTCTGGATGACCAAGAAAAATGCTATCTACATGTACATGTTCTCATTCGTATATAGTCTTCATCAACTAGTCGTTTAAATGGAAGCTAAACTGTGTATCCAGCAGAACCAATAGGGCTCAATGTGACTGTCCCTTCCTACTGAAGAGTACTTGAAATATGGGTTTTTAAACTCTTGCACTGTAACATTTGTCTTACCATCCATATTTGTCCCACATGTATTCATCCAACTGATAACCTAAACTCTCAATTTTACCACCCTCAAGTTTCTGAAGCATATAATCTTCAGCCTCCTGTTACTAAGTATCAGTTGTTCAATCTCAGATCTTGTACAAATACTGATACAATCGACAGGACTATGTTCTATCCACCTTCCTGGCAGAAAACCACTACAGCGCAATGAACACATGTACAGTATTTGAATCTTATCCTTTAATTAGAAAAGAATAAAGGATTCGCTGGGATAGGATGGAACAGAACCAGGGACTGTGGAAAAAGTTAGTTCTGAAACCAAGTCTTATTTCATAACCTTGCTTTGAAGTGATGTTTGCCAACTTTGACAAAAGGGCAGTTCTCCCTGAATGCTTTCAGATTCTGGCTGTGCCATTCTGCACACGCGATCACCAGCCTTAAACAGCTGTCCCTATACCAATAATCCATTGTCCATTTACTGATAACTAAGTTTTAGGTAGTTCAGATAACCAAGTGTCTAGGTACTGTAGATAATAAACATGAAATTATGTTACTAACACAATGTTACACACGAGACGGTTTACTTCCACAAGTAATATTTCCAGACACTCATTTTATAGTCATAATACCCAAGGCAAACTATGTCTGGCTACTCAATTATGGGCTTATCAGTATCATACATCTGAGTTACATAGGCTCCAGACTGAATCTTCCCTTCAGCAGTCAATCATTCGAAGAGTTCAAGATGACTATGTTGGCACCCCGACTTTACAGTTAGCATGAGCTTGGGAACAGTTTATTCATGCAGCTATTCAGGGAAAATGATTAGGGCGCAACTACCTTGGTTACATCAGATGCTATTACTGTTTTCAGGAATCCATTGTGTACAGTGTTTGACCAGTTTAAACACAGGTTTTATCAGTGACCTTCCGTCACGGTTCTTTCCCACCTTTCTATCACCTTTTCATTCAGCATGAGGTATTTAGGTTTTAAACTAGTCGTTTAAATGGAAGCTAAACTGTGTATCCAGCAGAACCAATAGGGCTCAATGTGACTGTCCCTTCCTACTGAAGAGTACTTGAAATATGGGTTTTTAAACTCTTGCACTGTAACATTTGTCTTACCATCCATATTTGTCCCACATGTATTCATCCAACTGATAACCTAAACTCTCAATTTTACCACCCTCAAGTTTCTGAAGCATATAATCTTCAGCCTCCTGTTACTAAGTATCAGTTGTTCAATCTCAGATCTTGTACAAATACTGATACAATCGACAGGACTATGTTCTATCCACCTTCCTGGCAGAAAACCACTACAGCGCAATGAACACATGTACAGTATTTGAATCTTATCCTTTAATTAGAAAAGAATAAAGGATTCGCTGGGATAGGATGGAACAGAACCAGGGACTGTGGAAAAAGTTAGTTCTGAAACCAAGTCTTATTTCATAACCTTGCTTTGAAGTGATGTTTGCCAACTTTGACAAAAGGGCAGTTCTCCCTGAATGCTTTCAGATTCTGGCTGTGCCATTCTGCACACGCGATCACCAGCCTTAAACAGCTGTCCCTATACCAATAATCCATTGTCCATTTACTGATAACTAAGTTTTAGGTAGTTCAGATAACCAAGTGTCTAGGTACTGTAGATAATAAACATGAAATTATGTTACTAACACAATGTTACACACGAGACGGTTTACTTCCACAAGTAATATTTCCAGACACTCATTTTATAGTCATAATACCCAAGGCAAACTATGTCTGGCTACTCAATTATGGGCTTATCAGTATCATACATCTGAGTTACATAGGCTCCAGACTGAATCTTCCCTTCAGCAGTCAATCATTCGAAGAGTTCAAGATGACTATGTTGGCACCCCGACTTTACAGTTAGCATGAGCTTGGGAACAGTTTATTCATGCAGCTATTCAGGGAAAATGATTAGGGCGCAACTACCTTGGTTACATCAGATGCTATTACTGTTTTCAGGAATCCATTGTGTACAGTGTTTGACCAGTTTAAACACAGGTTTTATCAGTGACCTTCCGTCACGGTTCTTTCCCACCTTTCTATCACCTCCATTCAGTAATATTTACCATCCTGCTTCTGAAGCTAACATTTTCCACATTACTCACTCTTTTATGATTGCCAAACCAAGTCATCTCTCCCTAGAAACCTAACTACAGATTTCAACACAATAGTATAAACTTCCACTTCGCTGTAATTACAATCACACATTTTTAAAAAATCATGCATTTTAGAATTCAATCCAGACAGGTGATCAAAGGTTATTCATTAAACATATTTAATTACGAGGACGATTAATTAGAAGAGTTTTCCATTACAAAGTTTCCGAGTTAGAAAGCAATATACTGGTTAACAGGTAACAGATGCATTAATCTATATTCGATGCTGGTTCAGAAACCCATTTATAAACCAATATGAAAATTTAAAACAATTCCGTCTTGATTTTTCTGTTCATATCCATAAAATGGAGGTTTCCTCAATCGTCAGATTTTCATAAAATAAGTAAATCTTGTGGCACTAGCCCTAGGAAAGGAAAAACACTTGAGGTTTACAAAGACTATTAACATGAAAAGGAGTTTTCAAAGATACTGTTGTCCTTATAATGGTCCATCTCAGAAGCCAGATCCGTATTAAGTTTTTTCAACAGAAATTCAGGTTCGGGATAGGATCATCACAGATAAGACCAAGGACAGAAATACTGATAGTTTTTTAAACAAAGTAACTCACAGAAAGAAATGTTTCCACTTTAGAACTTCAGTGAACCGGTTCTTTCAACAGGCAGACAGCGACCCCTCACTGTTGACAGAGAAGAAAAACCCCACTTATTCACAAGTTTTTCTTCTATGAGGCATAACTTTGAATAGAAATCTGTTAAAAAACCTATTCTCATACTCGCACATTAGTCTTATCTCAGAAGCCGAATCCGTATATGCTTTTCTTCAGGTAATCAGCTTCGGGATAGCTTTCATCATTGATCAGACCAAAATTCATTATCCATTAAGCTACATCACACTGATATTTACCATAGACCAAAGGTATTTAAAGGCATGTACTACAGTCGATGTTGTAAGTCACTTACTTCAAAAATGAAGCTGCTCATTGACTCCCGAAACTTCATTATGATTCAATCCACAGGATGCTGCTGGAGAAATTTTTTCCCAACTTAATCTACATGTAGACTAAACATCATATAGAGACACAAAGTACTAGTTCAACACATACCTGGTTAAGATCATGTTTTAACCAAGTCATTTTCCAGCCAATATTCAGAAATGGCCCTTTGCATCTAAAAAAAGAAAATTTCCAATGACGTATCTTTCCTGAAAATCAACAGGTTTACTCCTTCAGCTAAGAAAAAAAAAAAAAAAACAAACCCTAAACTCTCAACACTTACGGTAGCATCTCCAAGTAACAGTTCCGATTCACCGTGAGCCATTGTTCCTGTGGGGGATATACGTATTTAAAGTCGAGTATTCTCACAGCAGTTCAAGGTGTTCAGCCCTAAAGCCTTTTCCTTCAACAATGTGACTTGCTCACAGCGCCCCCTGGGCATAACTCACGCAGTCAGGGGCTGCCCAATTTAAATTGTACACTTGGCAAGTGGGAGAAAAGACATCCTATCAACACTAAGTGGCTCCCGCCCCAAATGTGGTTATTTTCTGGGTGCCGCTCAGGGTAGCTGCCGCCCCAAATGCCAGGAATGAGGTTATTTTCCGGATGCCGCTCAGGCCCAGCCAGCCGGATTAGCAACCAGGCCGCGGGCAGCGCCGTGACCATCAACGGCCTCTGCCCGCCTAAACTTGAAGTCGACCGCCACGACTCGGTCCATGTGGAGGTATGGGGCGCACTTCACACGCTTAAGTTTTTAACACCATACTCTAATTCTCAATTTTTGAAATCTATTTACCGTATTGTAGTCCCCAACCTAAGCTGCGCCACCTGCTTCGCTCGCACGATCCCCGGCCCCCGGCAACACCTACTTACCTTACAGACAACAACCAGCTCCCAACTCCCGACGAAAAAGACCGAACCGCGCGGCCAGCAGTTCTTTATATAGTCTCTTCCGAGCTGACGGATATTTCACCCCTCCCTCTCGCCTCTATTGGATGCGAAAGGGTACGGGGGCGTGACCGGCTCCTGATGGGAGGAGCTAGAGTGGGAAGGGCGGCTCTTTTCTTTTGCGGCCTTGTTCCGGGGCGTGGTGCGCGCACCTCCCCTCCGCGGCGCGCACGTCCAGTCCCTGGCGCGCGCCCGCTGACGCGCCGTGGTCTGTCGCTTCCGAGTCTGGCTCTACGTGGCGCGGGAGTGGCGCCAGAATTTAAACGAACAGCCGCTTTTGGAGGTGAGGCTACCGCTTGCCCAGGGCCAAGTCCGCTCCAGACACAGGGGATGGGGGTCGGGCAGAAGGGTTTCCTGAGAATCAACAGGTTTACTCCTTCAGCTAAGAAAAAAAAAAAAAACCCTAAACTCTCAACACTTACGGTAGCATCTCCAAGTAACAGTTCCGATTCACCGTGAGCCATTGTTCCTGTGGGGGATATACGTATTTAAAGTCGAGTATTCTCACAGCAGTTCAAGGTGTTCAGCCCTAAAGCCTTTTCCTTCAACAATGTGACTTGCTCACAGCGCCCCCTGGGCATAACTCACGCAGTCAGGGGCTGCCCAATTTAAATTGTACACTTGGCAAGTGGGAGAAAAGACATCCTATCAACACTAAGTGGCTCCCGCCCCAAATGTGGTTATTTTCTGGGTGCCGCTCAGGGTAGCTGCCGCCCCAAATGCCAGGAATGAGGTTATTTTCCGGATGCCGCTCAGGCCCAGCCAGCCGGATTAGCAACCAGGCCGCGGGCAGCGCCGTGACCATCAACGGCCTCTGCCCGCCTAAACTTGAAGTCGACCGCCACGACTCGGTCCATGTGGAGGTATGGGGCGCACTTCACACGCTTAAGTTTTTAACACCATACTCTAATTCTCAATTTTTGAAATCTATTTACCGTATTGTAGTCCCCAACCTAAGCTGCGCCACCTGCTTCGCTCGCACGATCCCCGGCCCCCGGCAACACCTACCTACCTTACAGACAACCCACTCCCGACGAAAAAGACCGAACCGCGCGGCCAGCAGTTCTTTATATAGTCTCTTCCGAGCTGACGGATATTTCACCCCTCCCTCTCGCCTCTATTGGATGCGAAAGGGTACGGGGGCGTGACCGGCTCCTGATGGGAGGAGCTAGAGTGGGAAGGGCGGCTCTTTTCTTTTGCGGCCTTGTTCCGGGGCGTGGTGCGCGCACCTCCCCTCCGCGGCGCGCACGTCCAGTCCCTGGCGCGCGCCCGCTGACGCGCCGTGGTCTGTCGCTTCCGAGTCTGGCTCTACGTGGCGCGGGAGTGGCGCCAGAATTTAAACGAACAGCCGCTTTTGGAGGTGAGGCTACCGCTTGCCCAGGGCCAAGTCCGCTCCAGACACAGGGGATGGCTGGGGCGGCAGTGAACTTGAGTTTAGCAGCGAAGGGCGGTCTCTGCCTGTGATCCGCTCGAGAAATCGAGCTGGCTGGTTGGCTGACCCACTGGGAGTTGATGCCCTTCGGCCGCTGCACGCCCCGAAAGAAATCTGCGGGCAGAAATGCTCGGGTGAGAAAGAGTCAGTAAAAGCGCTGCGTTTCTACCTGCGTCCGCGGTGAAAACGCCGCGCCTCTAAGGAGAGCCGGCCCGCTGCTCCGCCCGCGCCCAGCTGCTCGCCACCGGACCCGCCCCATCTCCACGCCGCCGGCTGCCCGGCGCTGCTTTCACAGGATGATCTGCGCAGAGAATTCTCCCCTAGACCTCAGACCTGAGTGGTAAATCCTCTACAGAGAAGGCAGGGGAGAAAACTCGGGCTTGAAGTAGCTAAGTAATTTTCCTAAATTTACACAACTAAAACAAAACAATAAAAAAGCTTTGCTATTAAAAAAAATTGTACTCAATTCACTATAATGAATGCAGGAGACAGATTAATTTGAGAAAATTCCCAGAGTAATTTATCCAAACGACACTAATTCAGCAGCAACCACTGCATTTATATATGTATGGGTAACGGCTGAAACCACTTAGCACGCACTTACGTACGTATGGTCGGTAAATATGGGGCTTCCCGGAAGGTTAAGAATCTAGCTGCGTATCCAGGAGGAGCAGGAGGGTTCTATACCCGGATGGATAAGATTCCCTGGAAGAGGAAATCGCAACCTACTCCAGTATTCTTGCCTGAGAAAACCCATGGACAGAGGAGCCTGGCTGGCTTCAGTCCATAGGATCGCAAAGGGCCCGAGGCGACTGAGCACGCACGGGTAAATATAAGTACTATGCACGCATGCGAGCACATGACTTTTGAACATCTGAAAATTCAGGTCTTTGTAGCACTTACTACTAATTATTATGCACATGTGTATTTGGTTGTCATCCTCCCCTGGTGCCCCGCTCTTTTTCTACCTTAGGACAGTGCCTGGAATAAAGTAGGTTGTCAGTAACTGCTGGTTGAATGAATGAATAAATCAATATATGCGGTGGATTTTTAGAAAATTAAAGTGATAAAATGAAGACTAAGCTCTGGATTAAAAGACAACAGTGAAAAGTAAATTTCTGTAACAGGAACTTAAGCGATGAAATATTTACATGGCTGGGCATTATGTAAATTTGAAAATAGTGTTTTTTGCAACGTACAATATAAATTTTGCGTATTGCTCTTATTTAACTACTAAGCCAGTACAAAAGGATATAAAAAGCAAAGTAAAAGTTCCTTTCATGTCACTGAGAATCTTCTCTCAGCTATTTACAGTAATTAATATAAGGCGTATATAAGGACATGTATGTATTTTTTCACATACAAATAGGATCTGTGTCCTTTCCTGCAACTTGCTTTGTCCCTTGTGAATATCATAGACGTCTTTCCATATCAGCACATAAAGATGACCTTGCTTATGGCCTCAGAGTGTTCAGCTGGATGTGTCATAATTTCATAACTTTATAGCTTTTCACTGTTTCAAGTAGTGCGAAAGTGAATTATAGGTGTATCATAATGAGATTGTGAGGAGATCTGCAAGATCCATTTCTAGAAATGAGTCAAAGGTTATGTGCACTTAAGTTTGTGATATATAATAGAGGAAGTGGAGTGGAGCCTAGGCAGCCAAGATAGTGGCTGCTCCACTGACAGGAAGAGGCAAGTCAGGAATTACTGATCTGGCAGCAGAAAAAGAGAAGATTTAGTTTTGGTTGTGTTAGATTTTAGATGGAGCACTTGTCCAGTGGACCATCAGAAATGTAGAATTGAAGTCGAAGAGAAGACTGAGGGCTAGAGAAGGATCATTTGGCAAACTAATGATGAATGAAGTCATATGCACAAATAAGTGTGAGAAGAGAAAAAGGAGAATAAAATCAGTACTATCATGTGTGACAATATCCTGCAGTAGATAACATTTGAACACATAGTCAGCTCACAGAAAGATCTGGTTAGATCATGAGTGTATGAGAAAAAAGTTCACTTTTATAGTTTTTGGTTAAGTGATAGAAAATATATGTATGCTATGCTAAATGTGTGCGTGTGTGCTAGGTTGCTTCAGTTGTGTCTAACTCTTTGGGAGCCCATGGACTGTAGAAGGCTAGGCTTCTTTGTCCATGGAATTCTCCAGGGAAAAATACTGAAGTGGCTTGTCATTCCCTCCAGGGGGTCTTCTGGATCCAGAGACTGAACCGAAACCTCTTCTGTGTTCCACATTGGCAGGTGGGTTCTTTTTTTTTTTTTTTTTAATTTTTATTTTACTTTTAACTTTTACAGAGTTTTGTTATTGACAGATATGTATGATCCCAGATTAGTCATATGTATATTCCCCCATCTCATCCCTCCAGACCGTCATACGGCACCCCTGCAGGATCCCCTTTTCTCACAACGCAATGACAATAGCTATTTTCTTCACATATGATAGTACAGGTTTTCATGTTACTTCCTTTACGCCTCCCCATTGTTCATGCCCCACAATGTCCATGTCTGTTCTCCATGTCTGTTTTTCCATCACTTCACTGCGTGTGTTATCATTACCATCCTACTAGATTCCACATATATGTGTTAGTATATTGTACTTGTCCTTCTCTTTTTGACTTACTTCACTTTTTATGATAGGTTCTAGATCCAGCCACCTCATTAGGATTGATTCTTCTGCATTTCTTTTTATAGCTGTGTAGTATTAGGTGGGTTCTTTACGACTAGCGCCACCTGGCTGTGTTAAGTAGAATAACCATAATTAACATTCTTAAGTGAAAGAAAAGTCAGCTTTCAGAAATAAGAACTATCTGATGTCCTTTGACTATCCAAAAACTATTAAGAACTCATGCAACTCGATATTAAAAACCCAAACAATACAATTAAAAAATGGAAAGATGCTTTAATAGATTTTTCTAAAGAAGATCTACAAATTGCTAATATGCACATGAAAAGTTGCTCAATAGCACTAATCCTCAGAGAAATGCAAGTCAAAACCACAGTGAGAAATCACCTCACATTGCAATATTTTCAGCTCAAAAGCAGTAGATAACATTTGAACACATAGTCAGCTCACAGAAAGATCTGGTTAGATCATGAGTGTATGAGAAAAAAGTTCACTTTTATAGTTTTTGGTTAAGTGATAGAAAATATATGTATGCTATGCTAAATGTGTGCGTGTGTGCTAGGTTGCTTCAGTTGTGTCTAACTCTTTGGGAGCCCATGGACTGTAGAAGGCTAGGCTTCTTTGTCCATGGGATTTCCCAGGCAAGAATACTGAAGTGGCTTGTCATTCCCTCCAGGGGGTCTTCTGGATCCAGAGACTGAACCGAAACCTCTTCTGTGTTCCACATTGGCAGGTGGGTTCTTTTTTTTTTTTTTTTTAATTTTTATTTTACTTTTAACTTTTACAGAGTTTTGTTATTGACAGATATGTATGATCCCAGATTAGTCATATGTATATTCCCCCATCTCATCCCTCCAGACCGTCATACGGCACCCCTGCAGGATCCCCTTTTCTCACAACGCAATGACAATAGCTATTTTCTTCACATATGATAGTACAGGTTTTCATGTTACTTCCTTTACGCCTCCCCATTGTTCATGCCCCACAATGTCCATGTCTGTTCTCCATGTCTGTTTTTCCATCACTTCACTGCGTGTGTTATCATTACCATCCTACTAGATTCCACATATATGTGTTAGTATATTGTACTTGTCCTTCTCTTTTTGACTTACTTCACTTTTTATGATAGGTTCTAGATCCAGCCACCTCATTAGGATTGATTCTTCTGCATTTCTTTTTATAGCTGTGTAGTATTAGGTGGGTTCTTTACGACTAGCGCCACCTGGCTGTGTTAAGTAGAATAACCATAATTAACATTCTTAAGTGAAAGAAAAGTCAGCTTTCAGAAATAAGAACTATCTGATGTCCTTTGACTATCCAAAAACTATTAAGAACTCATGCAACTCGATATTAAAAACCCAAACAATACAATTAAAAAATGGAAAGATGCTTTAATAGATTTTTCTAAAGAAGATCTACAAATTGCTAATATGCACATGAAAAGTTGCTCAATAGCACTAATCCTCAGAGAAATGCAAGTCAAAACCACAGTGAGAAATCACCTCACACCTGTTAGAATGACTGTTCTCAAAAAGACAAGAGATAAAAAATGTTAGTAATGATGTGCAGAAAAGGAACCTTTGTGGGCTTCCCTGGTGGTCCAGTGGGTAAAGATACCTCCTTGCAGTGCAAGGCACGCTGGTTCGATCCCTGGCCTAGGAGGATCCTGCGTGCTGCAGAGCGGCTGGACAGATGTGTCCAACTACCCAGCCAGTGCTCTGGAGCGCATGCGCCCAGAGTCTGTGCTCAGCGAGGAGAGAGAGGCCACTGCAATGGGAGGCCCACACAGGCCAAAGGACAAAGATGGATGATAAATGAATGAAAGACCAGTAGAAGTGGCCAAAAAAAAAAAAAACCTGTTAAAAAAAGAAAAAAAGGAAACTTTGTGCATGATTGGTGGAAGGTAGATTGGTACAGCCACAATGGGAAATAGTATGGAGGTTCTTCAGAAAATTCAAAGTAGAGCTGCTGTATGATACAATTCTTCTTCTGGATATTTACCTGAAGAAAGCAAAACTACTAATTTGAAAAGATATACACACCCCAATGTTCAGAACAACATTGCTTATAGCAGCCAAGAACTGGAAGCAACCTAAGTGTCCATTGATGGATGAATGGATAAAGAAAATATTCCATCTTTGTACACAATGGCATATTACTAGCTACAAAAAGTAATGAGATTTTAACAATTTGTGACAACCTGAATGGACTTGGAGGGCCATACTATAAGATCAGTACTGTATGATTTCACTTATATGTGGAATCTAAAAAAAGAAAAATCCAAGCCAAAAAAACTAAAAAAGATCAAAATAAATGAAAAATATTAAAGGGGAAGTAGAATAACCATAATTAACATTCTTAAGTCAGCTTTCAGAAATAAGAACTATCTGATGTCCTTTGACTATCCAAAAACTATTAAGAACTCATGCAACTCGATATTAAAAACCCAAACAATACAATTAAAAAATGGAAAGATGCTTTAATAGATTTTTCTAAAGAAGATCTACAAATTGCTAATATGCACATGAAAAGTTGCTCAATAGCACTAATCCTCAGAGAAATGCAAGTCAAAACCACAGTGAGAAATCACCTCACACCTGTTAGAATGACTGTTCTCAAAAAGACAAGAGATAAAAAATGTTAGTAATGATGTGCAGAAAAGGAACCTTTGTGGGCTTCCCTGGTGGTCCAGTGGGTAAAGATACCTCCTTGCAGTGCAAGGCACGCTGGTTCGATCCCTGGCCTAGGAGGATCCTGCGTGCTGCAGAGCGGCTGGACAGATGTGTCCAACTACCCAGCCAGTGCTCTGGAGCGCATGCGCCCAGAGTCTGTGCTCAGCGAGGAGAGAGAGGCCACTGCAATGGGAGGCCCACACAGGCCAAAGGACAAAGATGGATGATAAATGAATGAAAGACCAGTAGAAGTGGCCAAAAAAAAAAAAAAACCTGTTAAAAAAAGAAAAAAAGGAAACTTTGTGCATGATTGGTGGAAGGTAGATTGGTACAGCCACAATGGGAAATAGTATGGAGGTTCTTCAGAAAATTCAAAGTAGAGCTGCTGTATGATACAATTCTTCTTCTGGATATTTACCTGAAGAAAGCAAAACTACTAATTTGAAAAGATATACACACCCCAATGTTCAGAACAACATTGCTTATAGCAGCCAAGAACTGGAAGCAACCTAAGTGTCCATTGATGGATGAATGGATAAAGAAAATATTCCATCTTTGTACACAATGGCATATTACTAGCTACAAAAAGTAATGAGATTTTAACAATTTGTGACAACCTGAATGGACTTGGAGGGCCATACTATAAGATCAGTACTGTATGATTTCACTTATATGTGGAATCTAAAAAAAGAAAAAGAAAAAAATCCAAGCTCAAAAATACACAAAGGCAGGGGATGGAAGATGGGCAAAAGGGGTGGAGGGAGTCAAAAGATACAGACTTCCAGTTATAAATAAATAATGGGGATGTCACATATAGCTTGGTGGCTATAGTTAATAATGCTGTATTGCATATTTGAAAGTTGTTAAGAGAGTAAATACTCAAAGTTCTTATCACAAGAAAAAAATTCTGTAACTGTGATGACAGATGTCGTTCTGATCAGTTTGCAGTATATACAGATAACAAATTTTTATGTTGTACAGCTCCAATTAATATAATTTGTATGTCAGTTGTACTCAATTAAAAAGTTTAAAAATAGAATTAAAGAATCTTATCTCAACATAATATTCTTCTTTCCAGTGTCTAAAACTGAACTAGTCATTAAACTCTAGGTTTGATTGGTAGGACAGACCAGTGTAAATTGAAGAAAATCTTGTGAATACTTAATGAAAAACAGAGTGTTACATATATGAAATAGTAAAGTTAAAGAGCTAAATTAGGGGGAAAAATCACATATATGTGGAAATTCAAGGAGGCAGTTTGGTTCATTACCTGGAAATTCATAGGAGGAGAGATTAGGGCTTGAGTGTCATTGGCGTGACTAAGGTATTTAAAGAATGACAAGGAGTGAAATCATTGGGGAAAGAGTATAAATAAGGAGAAAACACAAGACAGAGTCTTGGAGCACTGCAAACTTAAGAGTTCCAGCAGAGAACGAAGTGCTGGAAAAGGAAATTCCTTGGGAAAGTTAGAGAATGTGATATCTCAGAAAGAAAGTAAGGAGTTTCAGGGAGACTTATGCTCCCTACAAAGGAAGCTCCAGATGAGTGTTTTGAAGCAATGAGAAAATAGCTGAAGGTTCTTTTTCAACAGCTGTCTCCCTCAGAGATGGAGCCTGATCCTGGCTGGGATGTGCGAGCTCTCCACAGCCAGTCGTCCAGAGCAGCCAGGAAGCCTGGCCACCACGCAGGTCCCACCTCCAGGTAGGCCTTCGTGCCCCCCTGAGCCCCGTTGGTCAGTTAGCATGGGTGCTTCTGAAAGGTCAAGTAAGATAGCAGAAATGACCACTGTGTTTGGAATTGTGAGGATTACCAGTAAACAGTCTCAGGAAGAATAGCAGTTATGGAAGCACAGTTGAAAAGGAGTAAGGAGTAAGTGAGGTGAGAAAGCAAAAATAGTTCTGTAGCTGGAGAGAGGATTGTAAGATTGCGGACTGCTTTTTATTTATTTTCTTCTTCTTTCTTTTTGAATTGCAGACAACACATTTATGGAAATTTTTCGTTTTTGATCAGTGTTGCTGATCAGTATATACAGATAACAAATTTTTATGTTGTACAGCTCCAATTAATATAATTTGTATGTCAGTTGTACTCAATTAAAAAGTTTAAAAATAGAATTAAAGAATCTTATCTCAACATAATATTCTTCTTTCCAGTGTCTAAAACTGAACTAGTCATTAAACTCTAGGTTTGATTGGTAGGACAGACCAGTGTAAATTGAAGAAAATCTTGTGAATACTTAATGAAAAACAGAGTGTTACATATATGAAATAGTAAAGTTAAAGAGCTAAATTAGGGGGAAAAATCACATATATGTGGAAATTCAAGGAGGCAGTTTGGTTCATTACCTGGAAATTCATAGGAGGAGAGATTAGGGCTTGAGTGTCATTGGCGTGACTAAGGTATTTAAAGAATGACAAGGAGTGAAATCATTGGGGAAAGAGTATAAATAAGGAGAAAACACAAGACAGAGTCTTGGAGCACTGCAAACTTAAGAGTTCCAGCAGAGAACGAAGTGCTGGAAAAGGAAATTCCTTGGGAAAGTTAGAGAATGTGATATCTCAGAAAGAAAGTAAGGAGTTTCAGGGAGACTTATGCTCCCTACAAAGGAAGCTCCAGATGAGTGTTTTGAAGCAATGAGAAAATAGCTGAAGGTTCTTTTTCAACAGCTGTCTCCCTCAGAGATGGAGCCTGATCCTGGCTGGGATGTGCGAGCTCTCCACAGCCAGTCGTCCAGAGCAGCCAGGAAGCCTGGCCACCACGCAGGTCCCACCTCCAGGTAGGCCTTCGTGCCCCCCTGAGCCCCGTTGGTCAGTTAGCATGGGTGCTTCTGAAAGGTCAAGTAAGATAGCAGAAATGACCACTGTGTTTGGAATTGTGAGGATTACCAGTAAACAGTCTCAGGAAGAATAGCAGTTATGGAAGCACAGTTGAAAAGGAGTAAGGAGTAAGTGAGGTGAGAAAGCAAAAATAGTTCTGTAGCTGGAGAGAGGATTGTAAGATTGCGGGACTGCTTTTTATTTATTTTTTCTTCTTCTTTCTTTTTTGAATTATGAAAACATGACAACACATTTATGGAAAACTTGGAAAATACAGAACAAAGTTACATATAATTCTATTATATGTTATAATTATCTTTTAAGTAGATAAATTAATATTTTTAGTTGGAGTTTCAATATCAAACTCTCACAAATGAATAGAATGGATATATATAAAAGTAGAAAGACATAAAAGACCCAAAGTGCATCATGAACCAATTCAACATAATTAAGCTTTATACAATTTTCATATAACATTAGGAAACAAATTCTATTCAAGTTCCCATAGACTATAAACTAGGAGATATGGGAATATATCCAAGGACCAAAAAACAAGGTGCAAAGCTTTATGGTCTAAAACTATTGAAATCAGACAGATCCTGTTTTCTTATCACTGTGGAATTATGTTAGATATCAATAACAAAAGATATTTGAAAATAACCTGCATATTTTCAAGTGTAATGTGACATTTACCAAGAGAGATCTTTGACTTAGCCATCAAAAGCATCAGTAAAGTTAAAAGACAAAAAACACAAGACAGTGATTGCAGAGAAGAAAGCATTTAAATGAGAAATTAATATCGACTTGAGAAATTAATATCAAAAATACTTAAAAGCCCCATGTATTTGGAAATTAAATGGAGGGACTATCTTTTAAATGAGAGATAGGTGATCATCTTTATATCTTTACAGGATTGATTTAGTAGACGTTGGAGGTTTATGATGCTCGAAAATGAAGCAAAAGTTATAGGAGCAAAACCTTTGAGAAGACAAGGAGTTCTTTTCCAGAATACAGATGGAAGTCTTTGTGTTCATTGAATGTTAGAACAGAGATAAGGTAGATGCTGGAAAAGGCAGTCACAGGTAGCCTGTTGATCCTTGCATGACTGTGTAAGAGCATACCTTGGGCCTGGAACGCTTTCTTATGTGGGAATAGAGCCCTTACAACCTGTGCTGGATATGACTTGTGGCTTCTTTGTTCTTCTGTGCATCGTGTGACAACCCAGACAACCCCACTGCTATATCTGTTCCTAGTGGGGAGAGAAGGAGGTCCCCCACCCTCACAGGAGGGATGCGTGTAGACCATCTTCACTCCATTAACTAAGCGGCAAGATGCACTGGTCATGAGGGAGCCACACTCACTACTGAGGCAGATCTTGCTCTATTCTTGTATGAGTGGAGTGTTGTTCCATCCACTGTGTCTTTCTTGGCAACTCTGATGCCTGAAAACTTTACAGTGAGTTGACATCTTGCTACTGCTGCTTCTGGTGGTAGGGAACAGGTATCACTTGCTGAACAGTTTGGTGGAGTGAACAAAGTCACCCACAAAGTACCTCATGGCTCAAGGTTCGTTGGTGCAGTCTTTCAGTGTGGTGCCAGCTCCGTTTGGAAGGGGTATGACCACCCTTCTAGCTGACTGGGGGTAAATGAGATGTTGACAGTCTCCCTGCCAACAAGGATAAACTGGTGTGATGGATAAGAGCAAAATGCAAGAGGTGGGCCCTAAAATTTTTTTTGAAAAACTAACCTGCCTTTTGGCCACCTTCACAGTCCCACACCAACCTCTAACTTCCAGTGTAAGAGGCTGCAGATGACACTCATGGAGAGTCAAATGCCCCTGTGTAGGAAGCTCTGGCTGATCTGGGTCCCTCAAAAACCCTAAGTAAAGCTGATTTTCACTCAATGCAAAGCCACTTATGGTGTTGCTGAAAATGTAACTCATGAAATGAGGTCCTTTTCTGAGAATGAGATACGAAAACTGAGAGACAGATGTGAACAAAGGCCAGGAGAGGCTTATGTTACTTGGATGGTGCACCTGTTTGATAAGGAGGTCTGGCAGCCCTAAATGTCTCAGACTGAGTGCTACAGTCTGGGAAGCTAACTTCTTTCCTTCTTGTTGCAATGTGTTTTTGGAACATGGTAACAAACAGGGCAGAGACAGAGACAGGCCAATAACTCCTTCTTTTTTAGATACACCGCACAGCTTGTGAAATCTGTTTCCAAACCAGGGATTGAACCTGGACCATGGGGTGAAAGCTCAGAATCCTAACCACTAGGCTACCAGGGAACTCCCTGGAGTTGCTCTTAAATTGGATTGCAAAAGCATAAGCACATTATTTCCAACTAGGAGCTCCTAGAAACCATCCATAAAGCCATAATGATATTTCGGGGAGAGAAGGAGGTCCCCACCCTCACAGGAGGGATGCGTGTAGACCATCTTCACTCCATTAACTAAGCGGCAAGATGCACTGGTCATGAGGGAGCCACACTCACTACTGAGGCAGATCTTGCTCTATTCTTGTATGAGTGGAGTGTTGTTCCATCCACTGTGTCTTTCTTGGCAACTCTGATGCCTGAAAACTTTACAGTGAGTTGACATCTTGCTACTGCTGCTTCTGGTGGTAGGGAACAGGTATCACTTGCTGAACAGTTTGGTGGAGTGAACAAAGTCACCCACAAAGTACCTCATGGCTCAAGGTTCGTTGGTGCAGTCTTTCAGTGTGGTGCCAGCTCCGTTTGGAAGGGGTATGACCACCCTTCTAGCTGACTGGGGGTAAATGAGATGTTGACAGTCTCCCTGCCAACAAGGATAAACTGGTGTGATGGATAAGAGCAAAATGCAAGAGGTGGGCCCTAAAATTTTTTTTGAAAAACTAACCTGCCTTTTGGCCACCTTCACAGTCCCACACCAACCTCTAACTTCCAGTGTAAGAGGCTGCAGATGACACTCATGGAGAGTCAAATGCCCCTGTGTAGGAAGCTCTGGCTGATCTGGGTCCCTCAAAAACCCTAAGTAAAGCTGATTTTCACTCAATGCAAAGCCACTTATGGTGTTGCTGAAAATGTAACTCATGAAATGAGGTCCTTTTCTGAGAATGAGATACGAAAACTGAGAGACAGATGTGAACAAAGGCCAGGAGAGGCTTATGTTACTTGGATGGTGCACCTGTTTGATAAGGAGGTCTGGCAGCCCTAAATGTCTCAGACTGAGTGCTACAGTCTGGGGAAGCTAACTTCTTTCCTTCTTGTTGCAATGTGTTTTTGGAACATGGTAACAAACAGGGCAGAGACAGAGACAGGCCAATAACTCCTTCTTTTTTAGATACACCGCACAGCTTGTGAAATCTGTTTCCAAACCAGGGATTGAACCTGGACCATGAGAGTGAAAGCTCAGAATCCTAACCACTAGGCTACCAGGGAACTCCCTGGAGTTGCTCTTAAATTGGATTGCAAAGAGCATAAGCACATTATTTCCAACTAGGAGCTCCTAGAAAACCATCCATAAAGCCATAATGATATTTCAGGTAAAAGCCATAGATGTTGACTATAAGGCCCTGACCACTATGCAGTGGAGGCCTTCATGTGACAGAGGCCTCTCCAGAAGAAGACTCTATTATTCCTACTGTTGTCCTCTAAAATAACTGTGGTAAAGAAGTAGAAAAGTTCCACTGAAATGTCCTGTTTGAGATAAAAAACAACAGAATAGTTTCAGTGGTATCCAACAACCTGGGCTGAACTGAGAGAATATCAGCAGTGGGAAGCCATACCAAGGGCCAAAAGGGGAACTCAAGAGACAGCAAGGGAGGAATAAAGAAGAGAATAGGATCGACCTGGATGCATCCAGAACCTATCATAAAAAGTGAAGTAAGTCAAAAAGAGAAAGACAAGTGCAATATACTAACACATATATGTAGAATCTAGTAGGATGGTAATAATAACACATGCAGTGAAGTGATGGAGAAACAGACATGGAGAACAGACATATGGACATTGTGGGGAATGAACAGTGGGTGGGAGGCGTAAAGGAAGTAGCATGAAAACCTGTACTATCATATGTGAAGAAAATAGCTATTGTCATTGCTCTGTGAGAAAAGGGGATCCTGCAGGGGTGCTGTGTGACAGTCTGGAGGGGTGAGATGGGGGGATATACATATGACTAATCTGGGATCATACATATCTGTCAAAAACAAAACTCTGTAAAAGCCAAAAGTAAAATAAAAGTTTTTTTTTTTAAAAAAAGAAAACCTATACTGTCATATGTGAAAAAAATAGCTATTGTCATTGTGCTGTGTGAAAAGGGGATCCTGCAGGGGCGCTGTGCGATGGCCTAGAGGGGTAGGATGGGGGAGGGATATACATATGACTAATCTGGGATCATATATCTGTAAATGGCAAAACTCTGTAAAAGTAGAAAGTAAAATAAAAATTAAAAAAAAACTGGATAGACAGGGATTTCCCTGGTGGTCTAGTGGTTAAGAATCCACCTTCCAATGCAAGGAACATGGGTTCAACCCTTCATTGGGGAGCTAAGATCCCAAAAGCCATGGAGCAACTAAGCCCCAACTCCCCAACTAGAGAAGCCTGCATGGGGCAATGAAGAGCCCTCATACCATAAGAAAGACTGATGTAGTCAAATAATATTTTAAGATAATAAAGAAAAAACTAGATAGACAAAGCAAAGATTGATGAGATCTCTACAGAAGACTCCTACTAATGCTATTGGACAGACGATCGTCCCTCTAAATTAGAAGTTAAGCTTAAGTCCCACATTCCCATTGTGTTGGCTTGGCTGGTACAAATGACTCAGACACTCTCCATGCAATCCAAAACAAACAAGGCTCACTGAACTCACTAACTAGCTAAACTGGTGGTGGTAATGGGCAACCTCAAATTACCTTGAATAGCCTCGATTACCTGCTGGCGGAACAGCATGAAATTTGTGTTTATTGCCAATGCTTCTTGTGTACATATCAGTAATTAAGGGAAAGGGAGAAATTGAGCTGGAGAGGATCCATGCTCAGGCAGGTCATTATTAGCTGTACACCTATAGTCCCCCCAGACTCTTCTACAAGAACTCTTTAGTTGGCTAATTCCAGGCACTTGTGGTTCTTGATTAGGGAATGTTGAGGGAAGCCTAATCATCTTCCTGGGTCTGATTCTCCCTGTGACCCAGATGAATTGCTCTCCTGAAATGACCGTGCGCCTCTGCGAGTAAACTGTGTCCATATGAATTCTTCTGGACCTAGTTCCATTTCCAGATCTGGTGGCAGACAGTGGTCCTGCCATATTTGGTGAATTCTCTTGTCCTCTGTCTTCCACTGATTTGGCCCAGTGGGAGATCACAGGGAGGAGGGCGTGGCTGCTGGCGTCCACCGAAGGGATAGCTTCTGTTAAGGTGGCCCTCTGTACCCTTGTCTTTCTTCCCTGTCCCTTCAGAACCAAGTATAGGAAAGCTCAGCTAGGCCCAGGATATGATTTTATCCTTTTGGTTTTCCTATACATTGTCTGTCTTGTAAATAGCTTGTTTATTGAACTTTTCGTTAGTTATGCATATGTTTCCTGTTGGGACTGTCAATAATATCTACCTATACAATCCTGTTTTAATGAACTAGGATTAAATGCATTTAAAAGTACACACATACTCATGTATATGATAAAGAATATCCTTATTTTGTCAATTTTGCCGAAGTGAATTAGACATTTGACTTCTGTGTACCAGCCTGACCCGACGGCTAGTGTAATTTCTTACCCTGTCCTGCAGGGTTAGGCAGTCTTGTCTAGAGGAAAACAGTCTTCCAGGGCGTCTGTGACTAGCACTTTACAACTGCCCTTTTACTTTAGCTTCTAAAGTAAAACATCTTTAACTGCTTCAAAACTATAGGCAGTATTAAAGAAGATGTTTGGATCATTTTTAAGCACTGCTTGGAATGGCTGCAAGCAAATGATCACCTAGAAACTCGTTGGGAATGCTTATGAATTCCCTACCTTGTCAGTAAATTTTGTATACATGCTGTTGGTTACTAGTCATTTTATCATGTCTCCAGGGACATACTGCTAGAATCCTAAATCCTCAAGGTAAGGTTACAACCCTTTCACTCTTTAGCTTTACAATACACAACCATGTATCATTTAAAAACTCTGAGTTTAGCAAATGTTATAATTCTCTAAATGACAAAAAGCTAAATGATGAGCAGCTATTGTATAGACTCCTTAAAGGTATTCTAAGAGGATGAAACCATGGCTAAAGTTCTGCATGTTATTCAATTTTCAACACATTACAAAGTGTGGCCAGTTATTTTGATCATACAACCGATATGGTGACTGACTATATTTTGTAAATATTTCAGCTGTTAAGTATCAAGTGACAAGAGTGGTTGAGTAATTTCTTTAAAAAAATTACAGTGGACTTGGGAATGGACTGCTGTGTATGGCTTCCTAGATGTATATTTTTACTTTACTCTTGTCACACTGGTACTTTCCTAGGGTGTCTGGCTGGTTTATTTCAGGTGTATAGAGAAAACTGAAATGCATGTACTGTCTTTCAATGCCAGTGCCTTTCAAGGTCATGGATCAGGAGTCTTTAGCTCGGAATTCTTATTTAGTAGCTTATCATAGAATTTTCCCAGCTCATATTGTGCAGGCAATTAGGCCTTGTCAACTTTATGAAATGATTAAGACCTAACTCAGTCAAATAAATAAATAAGAAAAATAAATATGATTAAAAAATAATAAATTGGAATCAACCATGGGGCCTTCCTGGTGGTTCAGACATCCTTATTTTGTCAATTTTGCCGAAGTGAATTAGACATTTGACTTCTGTGTACCAGCCTGACCCGACGGCTAGTGTAATTTCTTACCCTGTCCTGCAGGGTTAGGCAGTCTTGTCTAGAGGAAAACAGTCTTCCAGGGCGTCTGTGACTAGCACTTTACAACTGCCCTTTACTTTAGCTTCTAAAGTAAAACATCTTTAGCTGCTTCAAAACTATAGGCAGTATTAAAGAAGATGTTTGGATCATTTTTAAGCACTGCTTGGAATGGCTGCAAGCAAATGATCACCTAGAAACTCGTTGGGAATGCTTATGAATTCCCTACCTTGTCAGTAAATTTTGTATACATGCTGTTGGTTACTAGTCATTTTATCATGTCTCCAGGGACATACTGCTAGAATCCTAAATCCTCAAGGTAAGGTTACAACCCTTTCACTCTTTAGCTTTACAATACACAACCATGTATCATTTAAAAACTCTGAGTTTAGCAAATGTTATAATTCTCTAAATGACAAAAAGCTAAATGATGAGCAGCTATTGTATAGACTCCTTAAAGGTATTCTAAGAGGATGAAACCATGGCTAAAGTTCTGCATGTTATTCAATTTTCAACACATTACAAAGTGTGGCCAGTTATTTTGATCATACAACCGATATGGTGACTGACTATATTTTGTAAATATTTCAGCTGTTAAGTATCAAGTGACAAGAGTGGTTGAGTAATTTCTTTAAAAAAAATTGCAGTGGACTTGGGAATGGACTGCTGTGTATGGCTTCCTAGATGTATATTTTTACTTTACTCTTGTCACACTGGTACTTTCCTAGGGTGTCTGGCTGGTTTATTTCAGGTGTATAGAGAAAACTGAAATGCATGTACTGTCTTTCAATGCCAGTGCCTTTCAAGGTCATGGATCAGGAGTCTTTAGCTCGGAATTCTTATTTAGTAGCTTATCATAGAATTTTCCCAGCTCATATTGTGCAGGCAATTAGGCCTTGTCAACTTTATGAAATGATTAAGACCTAACTCAGTCAAATAAATAAATAAGAAAAATAAATATGATTAAAAAATAATAAATTGGAATCAACCATGGGGCCTTCCTGGTGGTTCAGACAGTAAAGAATGTGATGCAGGAGACTGGGGTTCAATCTCTGGGTCCAGAAGATGCCCTGGAGAAGGGAATGGCAACCCACCCAGTATTCTTGTCTAGAGAATTCCATGGACAGAGGAGGCTGGTGGGCTTCAGTTCATGGGGTTGCAAAGAGTTGGACGTGACTGAGCACACACATACACACAAAGATCTTCAACAAATATCATTCTGATGAGAATTACGAAATTTATTTGAGCAAATCCAAAATCTGGGTTGAAAAACTAAATAACAATAGTATAGGCTCTAACTTTTTGGCAGTTTAGGGAAACTGATTTCTTAGAGCATTTTGTACATTAAGAGCCAACCTACTGATCCTTACTCTGTGAGAAAGAAGAAATGGAATAATATTGGTGCAAATTCCAAGTTTTTAATTTTGTTGTTTATTTATTTGGCTGTGCTGGGTCTTAGTTGTGGCATGTGGGATCTAGTTCCCTGACCGAGGATTGAACCCAGGCCCTCTGCATTGGGAACACAGAATTTTTTTGTTGTTGTTTTGTTTTTTATGTGGAACGCTTCACGAATTTGTGTGTCATCCTTGCACTGGGGCCATGCTAATCTTCTCTGTATCGTTCCAATTTTAGTATATGTGCTGCCGAAGCGAGCACGGGAACACAGAGTTTTAACCACTGGACCACCAGGGAAGTTTCCAAGATATATATATATATATATATATATATATTTTTTTTTTTTTCCACAAGACAAACAAGTGTCCAAAAAACTTTGTTTTGTTATTAAACCTTGTAGTACAAACCTGAAAAGTAAACAAAAAACTGACAATAAGATATTTTTTAATAGTCTGATTTTTGCCAGGTTTCAAGGCCCAAACTTGTTGGGAACGTAGTTGAGGCTGCCCTGGCTCATTATACCCAGCAGAGAATCGTTCTTGGCCCTTGTCAAATGTTAGTTGGGGGTCACCTTGGTGAAGAACAGCTGGTTCGTTTCATTCCCTCTGGCTCAGCTTCTCAATGCTGAGAGGAGTCACATTAGCTTTTGGTAAAGAGTAAGGTGGGAGAATTATTCTACTCTTCCAGTCTGTTTTCCAGTCTGGGATCCCTTGGTTGCTTTCTTGCCCTCTGTTTTCAGTTTTAGAAAATACGGAGTGACTGCACACAAAGGAACTGCTTATAAGATACATTATTTTAAAACCAGCTTTAGATTTTTCCAGTATTTGAATTTTTCGTTTTATGCTCCTTAAATTTTTGTGCTAGAACCTTACGTATACTTAGAACCTTATAGATGCATCTCTTAGAAATATTTTCAATCACATGTTTTCCTGTGTTTTACATCTCTTTAATGTTTTACATCTCTAAAACAGATTCTTAAGTATTCTCAGTTGAAGGTTCCTTAATAGATAAATGGAGGTTGCCCTGGCATACCTCATATAGGATGTGAGGGTTCATCGTATGTGTCAGCTTGGCTGGGCCATGGTGCCCAAATATTTGGTCAAACATTATTTTTGACGTTTAAAATCACATTTGTAAAAGCGTGATTAACATTTAAAATGTGTAAAGCGCAGGTGTGCTTTGTGTAAAGTAGATTACTCTCCATAACATGAGTAGGTCTCATACAATCAGTTGAAGACCTTAGTACAACAGACTCTAGCAGACTGCCTTTGAGCTCAGATTGCCTCCCCTCTGAGACTTTAGCCTTCTGTCCTCCCCCCTGCAGCCTCTGTAATTCCTGCCAATTTTTAAAAATAAATCTCTCTCTTGATACAGATACTGCTTTATATAGATAGATCCATATAGATCTAGATTTATATGCAGCTCTAGATATGCATGCTATTGGTTCTGTTTCTGTACAGAGCCCTAATACATATGATTTATTTTGTTTCTGTTTGCTAGTCTTAGATTCCTCATTACTGCTGGGTTTTTTGCCTTTTATTCTTAATTCTTTCAAAACCCTGCCATCTCTGGTGGTGAATTTGTAAAGAACTCCTCCAACTCCTTTTACCTAAATGTCTTGTGACAGTTATGAATTTTAGTCCAAACTATTGTCATGAGAAGAGTGTGACATTCCTTAATTTCTATTAGAATCAAATCTGTGTTATGCCACAGCTTCTTTATCCATTCATCTATTGATGGGCATCTAGGTTGCTTCCGTGTCTTGGCTATTGTAAATAGTGCTGGAATGAACTTTGGGGTATATGTGTCATTTTGAATTGTGTTTTCCTCAGGTTTTTTTTTTCAACCACATATGTTCTAATGACTCCAAAATCTTCTTTTTGTGTCTCTTGCCCAATATATTTCTGACAGGTTACTTTCCCACTATTTATTCACTCTCCTTAGTTAACATAGTTCACTGGATGAGTAAGTTACCTGGTAGGCAATTAGATGCGTAGTTCCGCAACACTTGCAACATGTCTACAATTGCATGCATTTTCTTTTCTTTAAACTTGTTATTCTTTTTGCATTCATGAACTTGGTAAGTGGCACCAATATGGTCATTTAGTTTCTCAGGTCAGAAATCAGGGGTTATTATAATCTCATTTGGGGTTACCAGGCGAGTCAGTGGTAAAGAATCCATTGGCACCACGGAGATGCAAGTTCTATCCTTGGGTTGGGAAGATTCCCCGGAGAAGGAAATGGCAACCCACTCCAGTATTCTTGCCTGGAGAGTTCCATGGACAGAGGAGCCTGGTGGGCTACAGTCCTTAGGGTGAAAAGATTTGGACATGACTGAGCATGCATGCTCACATGCATAAGCTCTTTAATGTGCCATCTCTCTAAAGAGTCATGAAATTCTTTAGCCTTCTGTCCTCCCCTGCAGCCTCTGTAATTCCTGCCAATTTTAAAAATAAATCTCTCTTGATACAGATACTGCTTTATATAGATAGATCCATATAGATCTAGATTTATATGCAGCTCTAGATATGCATGCTATTGGTTCTGTTTCTGTACAGAGCCCTAATACATATGATTTATTTTGTTTCTGTTTGCTAGTCTTAGATTCCTCATTACTGCTGGGTTTTTTGCCTTTTATTCTTAATTCTTTCAAAACCCTGCCATCTCTGGTGGTGAATTTGTAAAGAACTCCTCCAACTCCTTTTACCTAAATGTCTTGTGACAGTTATGAATTTTAGTCCAAACTATTGTCATGAGAAGAGTGTGACATTCCTTAATTTCTATTAGAATCAAATCTGTGTTATGCCACAGCTTCTTTATCCATTCATCTATTGATGGGCATCTAGGTTGCTTCCGTGTCTTGGCTATTGTAAATAGTGCTGGAATGAACTTTGGGGTATATGTGTCATTTTGAATTGTGTTTTCCTCAGGTTTTTTTTTTCAACCACATATGTTCTAATGACTCCAAAATCTTCTTTTTGTGTCTCTTGCCCAATATATTTCTGACAGGTTACTTTCCCACTATTTATTCACTCTCCTTAGTTAACATAGTTCACTGGATGAGTAAGTTACCTGGTAGGCAATTAGATGCGTAGTTCCGCAACACTTGCAACATGTCTACAATTGCATGCATTTTCTTTTCTTTAAACTTGTTATTCTTTTTGCATTCATGAACTTGGTAAGTGGCACCAATATGGTCATTTAGTTTCTCAGGTCAGAAATCAGGGGTTATTATAATCTCATTTGGGGTTACCAGGCGAGTCAGTGGTAAAGAATCCATTGGCACCACGGGAGATGCAAGTTCTATCCTTGGGTTGGGAAGATTCCCCGGAGAAGGAAATGGCAACCCACTCCAGTATTCTTGCCTGGAGAGTTCCATGGACAGAGGAGCCTGGTGGGCTACAGTCCTTAGGGTGAAAAGATTTGGACATGACTGAGCATGCATGCTCACATGCATAAGCTCTTTAATGTGCCATCTCTCTAAAGAGTCATGAAATTCTTTTGTTTCTCTTGAACATTTTTCTTCATCTCTTTAACATTTTTCTTATCTATCCCTTTTTTCCCCACCTGTGATTGCTACTGTCTTGAGTTAGAAACCCTCTCTGTCTACTAGGATTCCCCCTTCCCTTAAGTTAACACTGAATTTATTTATTTAGGAATTGATAATACATGCACATGATTCCAGATTCAGAAGCTCTAGTGAAACGTCTGTTCCTGCTCATCTCATTCACCCACTTCACCTCTCTGGAAGCTACTAAATGTTATCAGTTTCTAGTGTTTCCTTGCAGAGATATTATACATGTTTTCTTTTTTCATGTATTGCATGAAAAAATGTACTGCATTCTTTTTGTTTGTTTTTTTTATTTAAAAGGTGGAATATATTGCATGTTCTGCAGATTGATTTATAACTTAAAATTATAATGATAACTCATTCTATATCAATACATAATATTTTTCACATAGCTTTGAAGCATTTAATTTCATGGGTGACTATTGATCATTCAGGTGGTATGAATAACCTTGCAAAAAACCTTCCATACACGTGCAAATGGACCCATAGGATAAATTAATCCAAGTGAAATTGCTGAGTCGAAAGGTATATAGATTTTTAGTGCTGACAGATGTTGCCAAATTGCCCTTCTTTTTTTCTTTTTTCTGCTGTAGTCCTTTTTGACTGATTTCCTTGCTTTGAATTTGCCTTCTGTGATGCAGCCAGAGGCAATCTCTAAAATGAAACTCTAATCTTGTTACTTGGCTTCTTAAAACTCATCAGTGCCTCTCAATTTCTTATCAGAAAAATCCAAACACCTTGGTATGAAATATATAACTCTTTCTTGTGAGTATTTGTTTATCTGGCCAGGTTCACTTCCCCCCATTTCCCCAGGTACACTTGACACTTTGGCTAAATTAGTTCATGAAATCTGTGCTTCTTGCCTCTGTACAGTACTTCTGGTTGGCATACCTGGTCATCCTTCAAGATTTAGTTTACCTGTCACCTATTCGAATGGAGTAGAACAAGTTTACCTGCTTTTGCGGAAGTTCCATGGACAGGACGGGGAAGTCCTTAGGGTGAAAAGATTTGGACATGACTGAGCATGCATGCTCACATGCATAAGCTCTTTAATGTGCCATCTCTCTAAAGAGTCATGAAATTCTTTTGTTTCTCTTGAACATTTTTCTTCATCTCTTTAACATTTTTCTTATCTATCCCTTTTTTCCCCACCTGTGATTGCTACTGTCTTGAGTTAGAAACCCTCTCTGTCTACTAGGATTCCCCCTTCCCTTAAGTTAACACTGAATTTATTTATTTAGGAATTGATAATACATGCACATGATTCCAGATTCAGAAGCTCTAGTGAAACGTCTGTTCCTGCTCATCTCATTCACCCACTTCACCTCTCTGGAAGCTACTAAATGTTATCAGTTTCTAGTGTTTCCTTGCAGAGATATTATACATGTTTTCTTTTTTCATGTATTGCATGAAAAAATGTACTGCATTCTTTTTGTTTGTTTTTTTTATTTAAAAGGTGGAATATATTGCATGTTCTGCAGATTGATTTATAACTTAAAATTATAATGATAACTCATTCTATATCAATACATAATATTTTTCACATAGCTTTGAAGCATTTAATTTCATGGGTGACTATTGATCATTCAGGTGGTATGAATAACCTTGCAAAAAACCTTCCATACACGTGCAAATGGACCCATAGGATAAATTAATCCAAGTGAAATTGCTGAGTCGAAAGGTATATAGATTTTTAGTGCTGACAGATGTTGCCAAATTGCCCTTCTTTTTTTTTTTCTGCTGTAGTCCTTTTTGACTGATTTCCTTGCTTTGAATTTGCCTTCTGTGATGCAGCCAGAGGCAATCTCTAAAATGAAACTCTAATCTTGTTACTTGGCTTCTTAAAACTCATCAGTGCCTCTCAATTTCTTATCAGAAAAATCCAAACACCTTGGTATGAAATATATAACTCTTTCTTGTGAGTATTTGTTTATCTGGCCAGGTTCACTTCCCCCCATTTCCCCAGGTACACTTGACACTTTGGCTAAATTAGTTCATGAAATCTGTGCTTCTTGCCTCTGTACAGTACTTCTGGTTGGCATACCTGGTCATCCTTCAAGATTTAGTTTACCTGTCACCTATTCGAATGGAGTAGAACAAGCCTTGGTACCTGCTACCACAGCACGAGGTACAGATCTCTAAGGCTGACCTTTGTCACTGGATAGCAATTACCTTTCTTATCTGTTTCTCCTCACCTGTCAATTAGGTAGCTATAGAATTGAGGTTGCACAAAGAAGATATAAAAGGAATGCAGAATCAAGGCAGGCAGTAAGGAAATGTGTTGAATTCAGTCAACCAGGGAAGGAAGTCAGCTGTAGAACCAGGTGGGGTAAATTATACCATCCTCCAGGAATTTATCCTTCCTGTGGGGTGGAATATACCAAATGAGATGGTAACAGCATCAAGAGAACTTATGATGAATATTGGGTAAGTGTGAAGTGAGAAAAGAAAAACATAAAGCCAGTATGTCATTCCTGGCATTCCTTTCCTGTCTCCCCTCACTTTATCCCCAGCAATATGACTGTTCCTCAGACTAACCATGTTGAGCTCTCTGCTTGGTACTCCCTTCTCTATTTTAGCTGCATGTTGAATGCCACCTATTTCCTCAAAACCCAGATTAAAAGTTAGCTTCCTTGAAAACTATCCCTAGAACTGAGGCAATTTTCCTCCCGCTCTAATACTTCTGAAACTCCAACTTCTTTTTTTCATTGTTCCACCGTACATTCTGTAATTTATTTATTTGCGTGGCTTTTGGTTTTGCCCAGCAAGACCAGAAGTTTTTTGAGGACAGATTTACATCATGTTTATCTTTGTATCTTTAGTATCCCCAGAACAATGTTTTGGACATAGTTGTTGTTGTTCAGTTGCTAAGTTGTGCCTGACTCTGTGACTCCGTGGACTGCAGCACATCAGGCTTCCCCATCCTCCACTGTCTCCCTGAGTTTGCTCAGCCTCATGTCCATTGAATCGGTGATGCCATCCAACTATCTCGTCTTCTGTTGTCCCTTCTCCTCCTGCTCTCAGTCTTCCTAGCATCAGAGTTTTTTCCAATGAGTTGGCTTTTCTCATCAGGTGGTCAAAGTATTGGAGCTTCAGCTTCAGCATCAGTCCTTGTAATGAATATTCAGGGTAGGCTTCCTTCAGGATTGACTGGTTTGATCTCCTTGCTGTTCAAGGGACTCATAAGAGTGTTCTCCAGCACCATGGTTCAAATGCATCAATTCTACAGCACTCAACCTTCCTTATGGGCCAGTCTCACACTCAACCTAACTTTGCAGTGACTTTTACAAACATAGGTAGCTATAGAATTGAGGTTGCACAAAGAAGATATAAAAGGAATGCAGAATCAAGGCAGGCAGTAAGGAAATGTGTTGAATTCAGTCAACCAGGGAAGGAAGTCAGCTGTAGAACCAGGTGGGGTAAATTATACCATCCTCCAGGAATTTATCCTTCCTGTGGGGTGGAATATACCAAATGAGATGGTAACAGCATCAAGAGAACTTATGATGAATATTGGGTAAGTGTGAAGTGAGAAAAGAAAAACATAAAGCCAGTATGTCATTCCTGGCATTCCTTTCCTGTCTCCCCTCACTTTATCCCCAGCAATATGACTGTTCCTCAGACTAACCATGTTGAGCTCTCTGCTTGGTACTCCCTTCTCTATTTTAGCTGCATGTTGAATGCCACCTATTTCCTCAAAACCCAGATTAAAAGTTAGCTTCCTTGAAAACTATCCCTAGAACTGAGGCAATTTTCCTCCCGCTCTAATACTTCTGAAACTCCAACTTCTTTTTTTCATTGTTCCACCGTACATTCTGTAATTTATTTATTTGCGTGGCTTTTGGTTTTGCCCAGCAAGACCAGAAGTTTTTTGAGGACAGATTTACATCATGTTTATCTTTGTATCTTTAGTATCCCCAGAACAATGTTTTGGACATAGTTGTTGTTGTTCAGTTGCTAAGTTGTGCCTGACTCTGTGACTCCGTGGACTGCAGCACATCAGGCTTCCCCATCCTCCACTGTCTCCCTGAGTTTGCTCAGCCTCATGTCCATTGAATCGGTGATGCCATCCAACTATCTCGTCTTCTGTTGTCCCTTCTCCTCCTGCTCTCAGTCTTCCTAGCATCAGAGTTTTTTCCAATGAGTTGGCTTTTCTCATCAGGTGGTCAAAGTATTGGAGCTTCAGCTTCAGCATCAGTCCTTGTAATGAATATTCAGGGTAGGCTTCCTTCAGGATTGACTGGTTTGATCTCCTTGCTGTTCAAGGGACTCATAAGAGTGTTCTCCAGCACCATGGTTCAAATGCATCAATTCTACAGCACTCAACCTTCCTTATGGGCCAGTCTCACATCCATGCGTGACTACTGGGCAAAACCATAACTTTGACTAGATGAACCTTTGTCAGCAAACTGATGTCTCTGCTTTTTAATACACCGTCTAGGTTGTCATACCTTTTCTTCCAAAGAGCAAGTGTCTTTTAATTTCATGGCCGCAGTTAACATCTACAGTGATTTTTGGAGTGCAAGAAAATAAAGTCTGTCACTGTTTCCATTTTTCCCCATCTATTTGCCATGAAGCGGTGGGACCGAATGCCATAATCTTAGTTTTTTGAATGATGAGTTTTAGGCAGCTTTTTTACTCTCCTTTTTCACCCTCATCAAGAGACTCTTTAGTTCCTCTTCGCTTTCTGCCATTAGAGTGGTATCATCTGCATGTCTGAGGTTGTTGATATTTCTTCCAGCAATCTTGATTCCAGCTTGTGATTTATCCAGCCTAGCATTTTGCATAGTCTATTCTGCATATAAGTTAAATGCGCAGGGTCACAATATACAGCTCTGACATACTCCTTACCCAATTTTGAACCAGTGTTTTGTTCCATGTCTTGTCCTAATTGTTGCTTCTTGACCTGCATACAGGTTTCTCAGGAGACAGGTAAGGTGATCAGGTATTCCCATCTCTTTAAGACTTTCCACAGTTTGTTGTGACCCACATAGTAGTTGGAAATAGTAGTTGCTCAATAAATGTTTGCTCAGTTGAATTGATTGTGTGTCTATTTGTTGTCTGTAGTATAATCCAGCAGCCTAGTTATCAAAGAAGGGTCAGTCTCTTCCCAGCAGTGTACCCTTGGAAAAGCTCCTGAACCTCTTTAGTGCCTCGATTTCTTCATCAAAATTAAGAAGGGTCAGTCTCGTTCCCAAAACAAAAATGTCTTCCTAGCATCAGAGTTTTTTCCAATGAGTTGGCTTTTCTCATCAGGTGGTCAAAGTATTGGAGCTTCAGCTTCAGCATCAGTCCTTGTAATGAATATTCAGGGTAGGCTTCCTTCAGGATTGACTGGTTTGATCTCCTTGCTGTTCAAGGGACTCATAAGAGTGTTCTCCAGCACCATGGTTCAAATGCATCAATTCTACAGCACTCAACCTTCCTTATGGGCCAGTCTCACATCCATGCGTGACTACTGGGCAAAACCATAACTTTGACTAGATGAACCTTTGTCAGCAAACTGATGTCTCTGCTTTTTAATACACCGTCTAGGTTGTCATACCTTTTCTTCCAAAGAGCAAGTGTCTTTTAATTTCATGGCCGCAGTTAACATCTACAGTGATTTTTGGAGTGCAAGAAAATAAAGTCTGTCACTGTTTCCATTTTTCCCCATCTATTTGCCATGAAGCGGTGGGACCGAATGCCATAATCTTAGTTTTTTGAATGATGAGTTTTAGGCAGCTTTTTTACTCTCCTTTTTCACCCTCATCAAGAGACTCTTTAGTTCCTCTTCGCTTTCTGCCATTAGAGTGGTATCATCTGCATGTCTGAGGTTGTTGATATTTCTTCCAGCAATCTTGATTCCAGCTTGTGATTTATCCAGCCTAGCATTTTGCATAGTCTATTCTGCATATAAGTTAAATGCGCAGGGTCACAATATACAGCTCTGACATACTCCTTACCCAATTTTGAACCAGTGTTTTGTTCCATGTCTTGTCCTAATTGTTGCTTCTTGACCTGCATACAGGTTTCTCAGGAGACAGGTAAGGTGATCAGGTATTCCCATCTCTTTAAGACTTTCCACAGTTTGTTGTGACCCACATAGTAGTTGGAAATAGTAGTTGCTCAATAAATGTTTGCTCAGTTGAATTGATTGTGTGTCTATTTGTTGTCTGTAGTATAATCCAGCAGCCTAGTTATCAAAGAAGGGTCAGTCTCTTCCCAGCAGTGTACCCTTGGAAAAGCTCCTGAACCTCTTTAGTGCCTCGATTTCTTCATCTTTAAAATGTTGATATTTGAATCCGCCTTGTAGGATTGTGGTGAGAATTAAGTAACCTGATAACTTCCCTTGATGACTCAGTGGAAAAGAATCCACCTGCAATGCAAGAGACACAGGAGATACGTGTTTGATCCCTGAGCTGGGAAAATCCTCTGGAGGAGGGCATTGGCAACCCACTCCGATATTCTTGCCTGGAGAATTCCATGGACAGAGGAGCCTGGCGGGCTATAGTCCATAGGGTCACAAAGAGTCAGACGTGACTGAAGGGACTGAGTGCGCACGCATGCTTAGCAATGTATTCAGCATATTACATACGCTCCTTTTAAGCATACAGCTGGTTGCATCAAGCAATTTCTTTGATTCTGTTAAAAACAGGACTCAGATTTCAAGTCACTCCTCAGGTCCTTAGTACCAGTATGAACTCCAGATTCTTTGTTGCAGACTCTTTAGATGATACCTCAACCTGGTGTGGAACCCTGGCAACATTCCTGAAAAGATCCTTAGACATTTGGAACTCAACCACTTAGAAAAGGAAACAGTGTAGATCAGGATTCCGGAGGATTAACATAGGTTATTTAGCAGTGTGTTTGTAGTTTCTATACACACAGGAACTTCTTAGATATATGTTTGTTACTGCATTGTGGTCAGAAAGCATATGCTATGTGATTGCTATCCTTTGAGGTTTGTTGAGATTTGCTTGTGGCCCAGTGTATGCCTGACCTTAGTGAGGCTTCCTTGGGCACTGGAGAAGAACATACTTTGCATCATCTAGATAAAACTATTAGATCAATTTGTAATTTTTGTATGTTGCTAATGAATTTTTGCTTGTTCTATCAATAATTGTGAATTATCCATCTTCGTTATAGTTCTGTCAGGTTTCTCAGGAGACAGGTAAGGTGATCAGGTATTCCCATCTCTTTAAGACTTTCCACAGTTTGTTGTGACCCACATAGTAGTTGGAAATAGTAGTTGCTCAATAAATGTTTGCTCAGTTGAATTGATTGTGTGTCTATTTGTTGTCTGTAGTATAATCCAGCAGCCTAGTTATCAAAGAAGGGTCAGTCTCTTCCCAGCAGTGTACCCTTGGAAAAGCTCCTGAACCTCTTTAGTGCCTCGATTTCTTCATCTTTAAAATGTTGATATTTGAATCCGCCTTGTAGGATTGTGGTGAGAATTAAGTAACCTGATAACTTCCCTTGATGACTCAGTGGAAAAGAATCCACCTGCAATGCAAGAGACACAGGAGATACGTGTTTGATCCCTGAGCTGGGAAAATCCTCTGGAGGAGGGCATTGGCAACCCACTCCGATATTCTTGCCTGGAGAATTCCATGGACAGAGGAGCCTGGCGGGCTATAGTCCATAGGGTCACAAAGAGTCAGACGTGACTGAAGGGACTGAGTGCGCACGCATGCTTAGCAATGTATTCAGCATATTACATACGCTCCTTTTAAGCATACAGCTGGTTGCATCAAGCAATTTCTTTGATTCTGTTAAAAACAGGACTCAGATTTCAAGTCACTCCTCAGGTCCTTAGTACCAGTATGAACTCCAGATTCTTTGTTGCAGACTCTTTAGATGATACCTCAACCTGGTGTGGAACCCTGGCAACATTCCTGAAAAGATCCTTAGACATTTGGAACTCAACCACTTAGAAAAGGAAACAGTGTAGATCAGGATTCCGGAGGATTAACATAGGTTATTTAGCAGTGTGTTTGTAGTTTCTATACACACAGGAACTTCTTAGATATATGTTTGTTACTGCATTGTGGTCAGAAAGCATATGCTATGTGATTGCTATCCTTTGAGGTTTGTTGAGATTTGCTTGTGGCCCAGTGTATGCCTGACCTTAGTGAGGCTTCCTTGGGCACTGGAGAAGAACATACTTTGCATCATCTAGATAAAACCATTAGATCAATTTGTAATGTGTTGTTGAATATGTTGCTCTTAATGAATTTTTGCTTGTTCTATCAATAATTGTGAATTATCCATCTTCGTTTATAGTTCTGTGAATTTTGCTATGTACAATTGAGGCCACATTATTAGGTATATGCAAATATAGAATTGTTATATTTTTCTTAGTGAATTTAAACTTGAAGAAGTACATGTATATCTGTAGTAATGGCAAACAAACAAACAAACAAAAACCCTCAACAGCCCCAGAAAAAACCAGACAGCTGGAGGAGATAGGGTGTGTGTGTGTTTGTGAAGGTGTTTGTTGGCAGTTTAGATAGGATGGCCTGAGAAGGCTTTGCTATGAAGGACATGTTTGGTCAGGGTCTGAAGGAAGTGAGAGAGTAAGTCCTGTGGATATTTAGAGAAAAGCATTCTGGGAAGAGGGAAGGAATCATTCTTCAAAATGTTTTTCAGTGATTCCAGTGTTTGGGTTATTGGAGACCTCTTGAGTACCAGCTTATTTGGATCTGTCTTCTACTGCATCTCATTGACCCACCATCTCCCTCTCCTAACTCACCAGCTTCTCTGCATTCTAGGCTTGTTGCACAGAAGGAACCTACTCTTTGAGGTCTTTGTCCTCATCTCCTTCCCCAAGATGTTTCACATCTAGTCTCCTTCTGCTTTTCTAGTTTGGTTTTTTGGCTTTGCTGCCATCCTAGTCCCTGAGTGCTGCTGCCGGGTGCCTCATCCCAACTCTAACAACTTGAATCCAAAACTGAGCCAATTAGATCAGAGCCTATCCAAAGTGAAGCTGAGTCCGTAATGTGACCAAATCAATCCCTCTTTATTAAGTAAAAATAAAGGAATGCAGATATTTCAGCTACGTGAATAAACAAAAGGAGAAGCAGGAAAATAGAGCCAAATCCAGGTCAATTACCGATATTCAAGAATATCCTCAAACTTTAAGCTTCTTTATCAGGCCCAACATTATTCCCCAGGGTGAGTCTCCTTTAAGTTCAACAGAATGGCTTCAGGAAGAAAAGAAGCCAACTTCCTTGAGGTTTGTTGAGATTTGCCCAGTGTATGCCTGACCTTAGTGAGGCTTCCTTGGGCACTGGAGAAGAACATACTTTGCATCATCTAGATAAAACCATTAGATCAATTTGTAATGTGTTGTTGAATATGTTGCTCTTAATGAATTTTTGCTTGTTCTATCAATAATTGTGAATTATCCATCTTCGTTTATAGTTCTGTGAATTTTGCTATGTACAATTGAGGCCACATTATTAGGTATATGCAAATATAGAATTGTTATATTTTTCTTAGTGAATTTAAACTTGAAGAAGTACATGTATATCTGTAGTAATGGCAAACAAACAAACAAACAAAAACCCTCAACAGCCCCAGAAAAAACCAGACAGCTGGAGAAGGAGATAGGGTGTGTGTGTGTTTGTGAAGGTGTTTGTTGGCAGTTTAGATAGGATGGCCTGAGAAGGCTTTGCTATGAAGGACATGTTTGGTCAGGGTCTGAAGGAAGTGAGAGAGTAAGTCCTGTGGATATTTAGAGAAAAGCATTCTGGGAAGAGGGAAGGAATCATTCTTCAAAATGTTTTTCAGTGATTCCAGTGTTTGGGTTATTGGAGACCTCTTGAGTACCAGCTTATTTGGATCTGTCTTCTACTGCATCTCATTGACCCACCATCTCCCTCTCCTAACTCACCAGCTTCTCTGCATTCTAGGCTTGTTGCACAGAAGGAACCTACTCTTTGAGGTCTTTGTCCTCATCTCCTTCCCCAAGATGTTTCACATCTAGTCTCCTTCTGCTTTTCTAGTTTGGTTTTTTGGCTTTGCTGCCATCCTAGTCCCTGAGTGCTGCTGCCGGGTGCCTCATCCCAACTCTAACAACTTGAATCCAAAACTGAGCCAATTAGATCAGAGCCTATCCAAAGTGAAGCTGAGTCCGGTAATGTGACCAAATCAATCCCTCTTTATTAAGTAAAAATAAAGGAATGCAGATATTTCAGCTACGTGAATAAACAAAAGGAGAAGCAGGAAAATAGAGCCAAATCCAGGTCAATTACCGATATTCAAGAATATCCTCAAACTTTAAGCTTCTTTATCAGGCCCAACATTATTCCCCAGGGTGAGTCTCCTTTAAGTTCAACAGAATGGCTTCAGGCCAGAGATATCCCACCGATCCAATGAGCTCTACTTACTCAACTCTGATCTTTTATTTCAACTTTTGCTATCCCACGCTCTGTTCTCTGTAAAGGGCTTTACTCAGTCCCTGATGTTTGATATGATGTTCTAGGCTTTTAGAAAGACCCTATCTACAAGTCTTTCTGGCTTAGACCCATTTCCATTATTGGGTCTACTGGATATTTTATGTCTATTGCTTTGCTAATAACATCCCTGTAAGTCAAAGCCCCTGGTCTTGAACTCCTATCCCTGAGAGGACAATGTAGCCCTCCTCAAATTCACTACTCTCTTCTAAGAAAAGCCTATACAGTTCTGTCTTTCCAGCTGGATTAGCTGTGGGAAACCATTTTATGACAGTATCAGAATATATGGAATGGTGCTAAAGTAAAAAACCGTAGTGCCAGGAAGGAAACACAGTCCAGGGGTTTGGAAAATTCAGAAGACTCAAAGGGTTGTGATGAAGAAAGCTTATTAAAAAATTTAGTTAGGAGCAATGTTGAAGTTTTATTACAATCCTGCTGCAAGGGCATAAGGTCCCTTGCAGGATAAATCAAAGATTCACTCGTATTAGGACCATTTGATAGGGAAAGAGAATGATTTATGTTACCATAAGACCAGCTTTATTTTTTAACAAAATCTGGTTCATTACAGGTCACTAGAGTTTTTCCCTGGCAGTCCATTGGGTTTGGGGAGTTTCTAAAACAAGTCTTATTTTTTAAAAAAGAAAAAAAAATAGATATCAAATATAGGTTGAGCATTTGTGCATACCAGGCACTTTCCATATGTTACTTCATTTTGTGCATACGACAACCACTGAGGGAGGTAGAATAATTCATTCAAGCCCATATCATGATGAGGTTGGGTTTGAACCCAGGTATTTTCTGATTTCCAAGCCTGTGCTTTACACTATTATACTGTTTCTCCTCCAACCTTGTTTGCTGGTAAGATACTTGCTGAAGTTACTGATTTCCAGGTCTTTTTTCTTAGATATTCTGGTTCAGTGGGTCTGGCATAGAGCCCTGAGATCTTTATGTTTGTTAAGATCCTTCTGTGAGTTTACAGGGCTGAAGAACGGAGGATACCCTACCCAATATTGCACTGACTCTCTAAAACAAGCGCCCACCCCCCGCCCGGCCTAAATTCCTAGTGCTTACCTATTCTAAGGAAATGAAACCAAATCAGAGCACATTATCTTATTTGCAACAAGAGGCAAATGCTTTTACTCAGGAACAAAAAACCAACATCTAGTTTCCTTTCCTGGTTTTCTTTTCCTCCTTTCCTTCAACACATAAACAGAATCATGTCCATTGTCCTTCAAAACAAGTTGCCACCTCATCTTTCCCTTTTCCAGCTGAGCTTCCTGAAACAGTCATTTCCATTCACAATCTACAGTTCTTTTTTTTTTTTTTTAAAGATTTATTTATTTATTTATTTTGGAGGGGTGGGGTGGGGAGGGAAGGGAGCAGGCGGGCTACTTCTATTGGTCTTTCATTTGTCTATTTTCATCCATCTTTGTTCTTCGGCACGTGTGGGCCTCCCATCTCAGTGGCCTCTGTTGTCGCAGAGCACCGGCTCTGGCTCGGTGATTGGACACATCAGTCCAGCCTCTCTGCGGCACGTGGGATCTTCCCAGGCCAGGGATCGAACTGGTGTCCCTTGCATTTCAAGGCAGTGTCCTTACCCACTGGACCACCAGGGAAGCCCAGTCTACAGTTCTTTACTTCTTTATTCCTCAACGCAGTGTAGTTTGGTGTCTGCTTTATGTCGCTATAGAAACTGTCTTCATCATCAACAGCTTCCTGGCTGGATTCATATTAGCTGTTACCCAACCTGACTTTCCTAGAACAAATCTTAATTCTATTGAAGTTTATCTGCATATTGTTTAAGCATTTTTTCAGGAGCCCATTTTTCTCAGAAAGAGGCTGGCTGTTACATCAAGTAAAAAGTTCTCTCCCAGGCCAGATTTGGAGCAATTTTTCTTTGGCAATTGGCAGCTGATTTTGAAAAGTAAGAGATAATATGTACAGTCCAAAAGAAATTATGGGCCAAAAGCTAAAACAGACATGTGGAAGGCTAGAGCATAGCCAGATGGGATGGTGTCCAGAAGGAAGAGTGGACGATGGGTGGAAGGGACAGTGGGGAGCTATGAGGAACCAGATTCTTCCAGCCCGAGAAGAAAAGCAGAGGCTCGGTGTTTATAAAATGGATGGAATGAAAGGGAAGTCTCTGTAAATGCTTTGTTTATTGACCTTCTTATTTATTGTTAGACAGTTACAGCTAAAACAGTTATTTTAGTCTCACTTCATTTTACTTGGTACTGCAGGAGAAACTTTTTATTAGTTTAGCACTTTTACAATTTAGATCTAATCTTGCTCTTCCAATTCAATGATCTGACACAACCTGGGACCCTGATTACAGTCCTGTTGCCACTTTGTCAAGCTAAAGTAAATGTGGACAAGACTAAATTTCTCCCTTTTGAGTGACAAAATTCTCATTATTTCAAAATTTTTTGGTTCTATCTCTAATGAGCCTGTAATTTTTCTTTCCCCCGCCCCCGTTATTCTTTGTTTCTTCTCATTATGTGCTAACTCACCTTTGTATCATAAAACTCTTAATTCCTTTCAGTGACTGTTCCTGAAAAACTTTTGCATCATTAGATAATCTCCCAAACCTCAGCACTATTTAGTAATTTATTCTAGTTGTAATCTTTGCTAAGTGTTTGGCTTTATTTAAAACAATGTGAGTACTCTCATGCTTTTCTATAAAGCATGTGTTATTCAGGCCCAAAAGGGTGTCCTACCAGGGAAGCCCAGTCTACAGTTCTTTACTTCTTTATTCCTCAACGCAGTGTAGTTTGGTGTCTGCTTTATGTCGCTATAGAAACTGTCTTCATCATCAACAGCTTCCTGGCTGGATTCATATTAGCTGTTACCCAACCTGACTTTCCTAGAACAAATCTTAATTCTATTGAAGTTTATCTGCATATTGTTTAAGCATTTTTTCAGGAGCCCATTTTTCTCAGAAAGAGGCTGGCTGTTACATCAAGTAAAAAGTTCTCTCCCAGGCCAGATTTGGAGCAATTTTTCTTTGGCAATTGGCAGCTGATTTTGAAAAGTAAGAGATAATATGTACAGTCCAAAAGAAATTATGGGCCAAAAGCTAAAACAGACATGTGGAAGGCTAGAGCATAGCCAGATGGGATGGTGTCCAGAAGGAAGAGTGGACGATGGGTGGAAGGGACAGTGGGGAGCTATGAGGAACCAGATTCTTCCAGCCCGAGAAGAAAAGCAGAGGCTCGGTGTTTATAAAATGGATGGAATGAAAGGGAAGTCTCTGTAAATGCTTTGTTTATTGACCTTCTTATTTATTGTTAGACAGTTACAGCTAAAACAGTTATTTTAGTCTCACTTCATTTTACTTGGTACTGCAGGAGAAACTTTTTATTAGTTTAGCACTTTTACAATTTAGATCTAATCTTGCTCTTCCAATTCAATGATCTGACACAACCTGGGACCCTGATTACAGTCCTGTTGCCACTTTGTCAAGCTAAAGTAAATGTGGACAAGACTAAATTTCTCCCTTTTGAGTGACAAAATTCTCATTATTTCAAAATTTTTTGGTTCTATCTCTAATGAGCCTGTAATTTTTCTTTCCCCCGCCCCCGTTATTCTTTGTTTCTTCTCATTATGTGCTAACTCACCTTTGTATCATAAAACTCTTAATTCCTTTCAGTGACTGTTCCTGAAAAACTTTTGCATCATTAGATAATCTCCCAAACCTCAGCACTATTTAGTAATTTATTCTAGTTGTAATCTTTGCTAAGTGTTTGGCTTTATTTAAAACAATGTGAGTACTCTCATGCTTTTCTATAAAGCATGTGTTATTCATACAATTTTAATCTTATTCCCTGGGTAGGGCAGATATTATGCAGGTTTTGCTTTTTTTTTGTATCCTGGCTCTCAGTCCCCAATAAACTTCCCTGGTGGTTCAGATGGTAAAGAATCTGTCTGCAGTGCTGGAGCCTTGAGTTCCATACCTGGGTGGGGAAGATCCCCTGGGGTAGGAGTTGGCAACCCACTTCGGTATTCTTGCCTGGAGAATTCCATGGACAGAGGAGTCTGGCGGGCTACAGTCCATGGGGTTGCAAAGAGTCGGACACAACTGAGCAGCTAGTGCACACACACACATATTGCTTTAATTATAGTAGATGATCAATAAATGACATGGACAATGTATAGTACTTTACATTAGTCAAAGCCTTTTAATGTTATCTAATATTAATCTTGTGTAATGGGTAAAGCATATTTTATTATTTCCATATTAAAGAAAATAGGAGAATAGATGAGAAAAGGCAGTTTATCTGGGGTTATTTAACAGATCAGTGGTCAAACTGCCTTCCCGCACCCACAGAAGACTTTCAAAGATCTGGCTGGTCTCTGCTCTCTTGGCAAGAACTCACTACATTTTTTTTTTTTTTTTTTTTAGTTTAGTTATCTTTTTTGGGGGGTCGAGTGGAGAGGGAGGGGGACGGGCGGGCCACTTCTATTGGTTTTTCATTTCTCTATTTTTACCCGTCTTTGTTCTTTGGCTCCTGTGGGCCTCCCCTCGCGGTGGCCTCTGTCGTCACAGAGCACCAGCTCTGGGCGCATGCACCCCAGAGCTCCGGCTTGGTAATTGGACACATCGGTCCAGCCACTTTGCGGCACGTGGGATCTTCCCAGGCCAGGGATCAAACCAGCGCCCCTTGCACTGCAAGGCGGTGTCCTTACCCACTGGACCACCAGGGGAAGCCCAAGAACTCACTACATTTTTAAAGAGTTTGTCATACGTTTTATCCATTCTTCTGAAGTTGTGACTTTAACAGCTGTGCTGTGGTAGAGGTGTACCTGTACAAAGGAGTAGTACCCTGAACAGGTAACTTCCCAGGCAGAAAGAACTCCAGGGAATGAAGAGAAAGGATTATTCAGTTTTTTCTTAAATGAATCTGAGCTTGAAGAATGAGTACGTTCACTCATTTCTTTCAAAACCTGGCTTAGAGAAAAATGGACAGATAACTTGGATTCCTGCCTTTCTCATGTTCATGCTTTTTAGGTGGCTTGTCATTGCCTCTAATGCAGCGCTTTGGACTGAGCAGACATTACAGCAGGAGTTTTGTGTATGGAATGTATATCATGCTGCCATAATTCATGAAAGACATTGTTTTTCACAACTTTAGGGAAATAGTTTTTTTTTTTAAAGTACAAGAAATATAGCAGAGAGCATTATTACATTTCAGATACCTGCAGTTTTATTGCTGCAGGAACTGGCTGCCTAATACACATGTCCTGCTTTGGGCATAAATTATGCTATTTCTCTGCTTGTAAGTGAAAGTGCTTTATAAGTAGCCCTGGTCAAGGCTGCACCCCTCCTGGCTTGGTTTGCTCTTCTCCGTTTCTTTCTGGCTTGTTCCTTCACCTCCTACAGGTCCTGACATAAATGTCACCTGCCCAGTATTGTCTTCCCAGGCCAGCTTATTATTTATTGAATTAAAAAAAAATTAAGTTCCAAATAGGAAGAGAAAAAAATTGATTATGGTAAATTATTTCTAATTTATAATCTAAGATTTTCAGTATTTAAAACTAGAGATATAATTTGCTAAAAGTAAAGTAATTGTTAATATTAATAAGTAATTTATTTCTGGAAACAGGGTTTATTAGACTCGTACCATATACTATCAAAATTTCTCTTTTTTTAGATTTTAAAAGTGATTTATTTTTTATTATATATATATTTTTTTGTTTTATATTGGACTATAGTTGATTTATAATGTATTACTTTCAGGTGTGCAGCAAGGTGATTCTGTTATACATATATATATATATATATATATATATATCCTTTTTCAAAATATTTTCCCATTTAGGTTATTACAGATTATTGAGCAGAGTTTCCTGTGCTATATAGTAGATCCTTGCTGTTATCTGTTTTAACTATAATGGTGTTATTTGTGTTTGTTTTGATGATAGCCATTCTGACAGATGTGACGTGATATTCCCATTGTGGTTTTCATTTGCATTTCTAGGGCAGTCTGTTTAGAATTGTAACCCTGGCCCAACACTTTCCACCCCTCTGTCTCCTTTATTTTTTTCTAAAGCACATATTATTACCTCCTAACACACTAAGTTTTGTGCTTATTCATTTTTTTTTAATTTTTAAAATTTATTTATCTTTTGGGGGGTGGGGGAGGGACGGAGGGGGATGGGCAGGACACTTCTATTGGTCTTTCATTTGTCTATTTTCATCCGTCTTTGTTCTTTGGCTCCTGTGGGCCTCCCATCACGGTGGCCTCAGTTGTCGCAGAGCACCGGCTCTGGGCGCATGCGCCCCAGAGCTCCCGCTCGGTAATTGGACACATCGGTCCAGCCGCTCCGCGGCACGTGGGATCTTCCCAGGCCAGGGATCAAACCAGCGCCCTTTGCACTGCAAGGCGGTGTCCTTACCCACTGGACCACCAGGGGAAGCCCCTTATTGATTTTTATATTCTCCTCCATCAAATGTAAACTCAACAAGGCCAGGAATTTTTATCTGTTTTGTTCTCAGTTTGTCTAAGAACACAGCCTGGCACATAATAGATGAGAAATAATAACTGTGTAGGTAATGTGTGAATACTTGTATTCTGGTTCTTTCACAATTACATTCTATCATGGAATTCCAAACAGGACAATAATATATCAAAATCTGCTAATCAGTGTGATAGTTACTTAGATTTCTGGGTAAATTCAAGGAAAAACAGAAGGAAAGCTTAATAGGTGCTTAAAAAATTTTAGGTAAATGTAATTCAGAAAAGCATTGGCCATTTACATTGTTTGAGCTGCTTATATTAACAATTTCCTGGGTAATTGAAAAAGTCATTTAAAAAATGAGATGGAAGCCTTCTGATCTAATGCGATTAGTTCATTATGTCATCATGAAAAATTTGCTCTGACTTGCAGATAATAAGTCATTTTGCTTTATTTAAAATGAGTGTGGAATGCTCTTCTTTGGTGAAGATTCCAGATAATTGTCATATACATAAACCTTTTATACAAAACATTGATTTTAACAATGTAAAAGCAGTGTAATTTTAGGGATCAAAAGTTTATACAAATATTCCCAGATGTCACTGCCAAATGTTATGGTTTGCTTTTTAACCAGACACAAATTTCCTGTATTTCAGGTCACACAGGCTCAAATTCATTGTAGAATCTGGCGAAATTCACATTCCATACAATTTTTAAATAAATATATCTATAAAATACGAGCAGGGGCTTCCCTGGTGGTTCAGTGGTAAAGAATTTTCCTGGTAATGCAGGGCACACAATTTTTTTTTTTTTTTTTTTTTTTTTAGTTTATTTTTGGGCGGGGGTCGGGTTGGGGAGGGAGGGGAGCAGGCGGGCCACTTCTATTGGTCTTTCATTTGTCTGTTTTCATCCGTCTTTGTTCTTTGGCTCCTGTGGGCCTCCCGTTGCGGTGGCGTCTGTTGCTGCAGAGCGCCGGCTCCGGGCGCATGCGCTCCAGAGCTCCGGCTCAGTGATTGGACACATCGGTCCAGCAGCTCCGCGGCACGTGGGATCTTCCCAGGCCAGGGATCGAACCGGCGCCCCTTGCACTGCAAGGTGGTGTCCTTACCCACTGGACCACCAGGGGAAGCCCCGGGGAAGCCCCCAGGGTACACAAATTTGACCCCTGGCCCAGAAAGAGCCTACATGTTTCAGAGCGCCTGAGCCCATAGGCCACAAAGCTACTGAGTCCATGTGTTACAACTACTGAAGCTTGCTCACCCTAGAGTCCTTGCTCCACAAGGAGAGAAGCCACCAGAATGCGACACCCATGCGCTGCGACTAGAGAAAAACCCACATAGCAACCAAGATCCAGTACAACCCAAAATAAATAAATAAAACTTTTAAAAAATATATAAGCAGATGGAGGGAAGTACCCTTTAGACTCAGTGAACAAGAAGAATTGGTTAGAGAATCATTCAGAAAGACCATATGTACCTACAATATTTTATTTTAGTATAAAATATAAAATGAGTATTTTAACCAGCTTTTTGATTTTAGGCTGAGGCTTTTATTAAAAATTATTTTTAAAGTAGCCTGCTGATGTTTTGATGTTGCTGAATTTATAATTCTTCTGGATTTTTATGACATTGATTTTTTTAGTTTTCTTGCTCACATACAATCCCAAAAAGTTTTTCCTGATTACATTTTCCGAAGTCGCTTCAAAGCATCCAACTGAGTTCTGTTTTACCTAAAACTTTTTTCTTTTAATTATTATTTTCCATATTAATTAATTTATTTACATTATTTGAGTACAAATCCAATTGACAGAAGTAGATTTAGGATCAAACAGCTGACCCGTGGAAAGTAGACACCTCACTCATTGGGAACCTACCTGCCTGGTCCAGAGACTTTCTTTCGTTCTGAGAGCACATCTAGCTACTAACTAAGAATGGAGAGCATTTGTGAGACAGTTAAGTGATGATTGGTTCAAAGAGCCTCTGTCATATTTGACCTTTTACTGACGCTACCACAATAATTGAAGGAATAGTATTTTTTATGTTACTCATACTGTCTATTGACATTAACTGAGTTCTTCAGATATTTATTATTTTCACACTTAAAAGCACTGGAATAAATTGGCCTAGCAATAGATGGCATTTTGTGTTGATGAAATGACTCCATTCAAATTATTTCATATACAACTGAAAACTATTTACAAGTACATTAAAATGCTTATTCGGTCACAAGAGGGCACTCATGCCCCACTCTTTAAAGCAGTGCTGTCCTAGGCATTGATTTAAGAGGAGTTCTCACTGAAATAAAATTTAGACTTACGAATTGGAATTTTAGGTTCTGTAAAGTGTTTATTATCTGGCAGACCTGGGTTCGTTATTCTATTTATGTAAATGCAGAGATTCTTGATACATTAATATCATAAAATGATATTTACACATAGAAAATAAAAATATGCTAATTTGCTATGCTAAAAATATTTCTTTTTTGATGAGTCATTTCAAGGTCTTCATTATTTTGAAATATAATTGTCATTTTATTGGCTATTAAATTATTGAGGTTTCCAATTATCTATCAAACAAGCAGCCAACATCATTAAACATCTACTCTTTGTTGTGTTCTTGTGTTTTGGATAAAAATTTACTGTATTTTAAAGAATGTATTGAGAGAGTTTGGCTAAGATGGATGGAAAGATCTTGAGCTCACTTTCCCTCATGAGCACACGAAAATAACAACACCAATCAGCCATCGATGAAAAAGACTGGAACCTACCAGAAACGATCTCCTACAACTAAAGATATAAAGGAAATATCACAGGATGATAGGTAGCATTCTCAGACTTGTGATATAATCAATTTCCATATTCCTAGGTGGGCGATCCACACACGGGACAATAATTATATAGCAGATGTTCTCCCACAGGAGTGAGTGGTCTGAGCCCCACATCTGGCTCCCCGGAAGACAAGCCCCCAGGCCATGTATCTTTGAAGGCTGTGCTGTGCTGTGCTTAGTCGCCCAGTGGTGTCCAACTCCTTGCAACCACATGGACTATAGCCCACCAGGCTCCTCTGTCCATGGGGATTCTCCAGACAAGAATACTGCAGTGGCTTTCAATGCATGCCCTCCTCCAAGGGATCTTCCCAACACAGGAATCGAATCAGGCTTTCCTGAATTGAAGATTGATTCTTTATCAGCTGAGCTATCAGGGAAGCCCCTTTGAAGGCCAGTGAGGCATACCTGTGGGAGTCCTACAGGAAATAAATACAGAATTGACACTGAAATAGTACATATAAAACCTCATATAGAAATCATTTCAGAGAATCCAACTTAGTTTCATTTTACCAAAGCCACTTTTTTCTTTTTAATAAATCATTATTTGCCAATTTATTTAACTCATTTACAAAATTTGAGTACAAATACAATTGATATAAGTAGGTTTAGCAGGAAAAAACTGATCCTTGGAAAGTAGACACCTGACCCATTGGGAACTAGAGAGTGGAAGCATACAGGAACCTACTTGTATGGTCCTGAGACTTCCAGGGCAAAAGCAGTAATTTGTTAGAAACCTGGGCCAGACCTACCTGTTGGTCTTGGAGAGTCTCTCAGAGGCGGGAGGTAGGGGGTGACTATGGCTCATCCTGGGGACATAGACGCTGGAGACAGTCATACTTGGGAGCTCCTTTTATTGAGTGGATACTGATATGGGTGGGTGCCATTGTGAGATCCTTCTTCTAGCTCATTAATGCCAAGACCTGTACACTCCAGTGCTGGGAAACCTCAGGCCAAACAACTAATTGGGTGGGGTCATAGCCCTACCTGTCAGCAGATAGGCTACTTAAAGACTTCCTGAGTACACAGCTACCTCTAGATACATCTCTAGACGTGGCTCTGCCAGGAGGGTCATGATGCAGCTCCACTCACCAATGGACAGGCACCAGTGCTGCCCTTCAGGAAGGCTGCACTGTCCTCTAGGCCAGCCTCACCCACTAGGGAGCAGACACAGGGAACAAAAAGACAAAAATCCTGCAGCTTGTGGAACCAGCTTGCCCATAGTAGGCCCTGCTCTGTGCACTAGCAGGCCAACACAGCCTTTGGGACACCCTGGACTCTGTACCCAACTGTGTCAGGAAACATCTCCTCCAACCCCAGCAATCTGAAACTAGCTCTGGGATCTCTGAGAGCCCTGCAGCCAGACTCCAGGCCCCAACTTTGCCTGCTAGTAACATGGTACCAACCCCAGGAACTGTGGCAAAGGCTTTCCTGAATTGAAGATTGATTCTTTATCAGCTGAGCTACAGGAAGCCCCTTTGAAGGCCAGTGAGGCATACCTGTGGGAGTCCTACAGGAAATAAATACAGAATTGACACTGAAATAGTACATATAAAACCTCATATAGAAATCATTTCAGAGAATCCAACTTAGTTTCATTTTACCAAAGCCACTTTTTTCTTTTTAATAAATCATTATTTGCCAATTTATTTAACTCATTTACAAAATTTGAGTACAAATACAATTGATATAAGTAGGTTTAGCAGGAAAAAACTGATCCTTGGAAAGTAGACACCTGACCCATTGGGAACTAGAGAGTGGAAGCATACAGGAACCTACTTGTATGGTCCTGAGACTTCCAGGGCAAAAGCAGTAATTTGTTAGAAACCTGGGCCAGACCTACCTGTTGGTCTTGGAGAGTCTCTCAGAGGCGGGAGGGAGGGGGGGACTATGGCTCATCCTGGGGACATGGGCGCTGGAGACAGTCATACTTGGGAGGTCCTTTTATTGAGTGGATACTGATATGGGTGGGTGCCATTGTGAGATCCTTCTTCTAGCTCATTAATGCCAAGACCTGTACACTCCAGTGCTGGGAAACCTCAGGCCAAACAACTAATTGGGTGGGGTCATAGCCCTACCTGTCAGCAGATAGGCTACTTAAAGACTTCCTGAGTACACAGCTACCTCTAGATACATCTCTAGACGTGGCTCTGCCAGGAGGGTCATGATGCAGCTCCACTCACCAATGGACAGGCACCAGTGCTGCCCTTCAGGAAGGCTGCACTGTCCTCTAGGCCAGCCTCACCCACTAGGGAGCAGACACAGGGAACAAAAAGACAAAAATCCTGCAGCTTGTGGAACCAGCTTGCCCATAGTAGGCCCTGCTCTGTGCACTAGCAGGCCAACACAGCCTTTGGGACACCCTGGACTCTGTACCCAACTGTGTCAGGAAACATCTCCTCCAACCCCAGCAATCTGAAACTAGCTCTGGGATCTCTGAGAGCCCTGCAGCCAGACTCCAGGCCCCAACTTTGCCTGCTAGTAACATGGTACCAACCCCAGGAACTAGATTCAGCCACCAGTGTGTGGAAGACTTGTGGACTTGACTTTGCCAATAAGTGAGCAAGCACAATATCAAAGGTGTGCTGCAATCACTCCCAGCCCCCCAAATGAGTATCCAGTAGCTTCAGCACAAGGCAGGGTCTTCTAACCAATTGAAGTAGGAGTCAACCAAACCTGCCACACCACATACATAGGCAGCCCATCACAACAGAGGACTCATGCAGCCGTCATAAGGGGAAACCCCTAGAGCATAGAGTTTGGGTGATGAGAGGGGAGTGCATTGCTAGGACACATAGAACATTTCCTGCAGAAGGCCAGGTCTCCAAGATCAAGAAATGTAACTAACCTGTAACTCTGTTGAAAACTTCCTTACCCTGGGAAAGGAAACAATCACCCTAATCCAGGAAATGTGGAGAGTCTCATGAAGGAGGAACCCAGAGAGGAACACAGCAAGATACGCAGTAAATAAAATGACAAAACCATGAAAAGTGTCAAAGGAAAAGGCAAAAGTTACACACCAGGAAACCATAAGCTATCAGCTGAGTTTTCAACAGAAATCCTGCAGAACAGAAGGAAGTGGCATGATATATTCAAAGTGATGGAAGGGGAAAACCTACAATCAAGAATACTCTAGCAGGGGTGCCGTGTGACCGTCTGGAGGGGTGGGATGGGGGGGGATATACATATGACTAATCTAGGAACATACATATCTGTAAACAACAAAACTCTGTAAAATTTAAAAGTAAAATAAAAGTTAAAAGAAAAAAAAAGAATACTCTACCCAGCAAGGCTCTCATTTAGATTTGAAGAAGAGATCAAAAACTTTACAGACGGGCTTCCCCTGGTGGTCCAGTGGGTAAGGACATCGCCTTGCAGTGCAGGGGGCGCCGGTTTGATCCCTGGCCTGGGAAGATCCCACGTTCCGCGGAGCGGCTGGACTGATGTGTCCAATTACCGAGCCAGAGCGCCCAGAGCCGGCGCTCTGCAACGACAGACGCCACTGCGATGGGAGGCCCACAGGAGCCAAAGAACAAAGACGGATGAAGATAGAGGAATGAAAGACCAATAGAAGTGGCCCGCCTGCTCCCCTCCCTCCCCAACCTGACCCCCACCCAAAATAAATAAATAAATAAATCTTTAAAATTAAAAAAAAAAAAAAAACTTTACAGACAAGGAAAGCTAAAATAATTCAGCACCAGAAAATCAGCTTTACAACAAATGCTAAAAGAACTTCTCTAGGCAAAAAAGAAAATGCCACAACTAGAAATAAGAAAATTGTGAAATAAGACTAATACAACATTGTAAATCAACTATACTGGTAAAGGCAAACATATAGTCAGAGTAGGAAATCAACCACAAACAAGACTGGTCAGGAGGTTAAAGACAAAAGTAATAAAATTATCTATACCCACAATAAACAATTAATTCATGAAACAACTAGTTGTAAAATATGATACCAAAAAATTTAATTGTGAGGGCAGGAGAGGATAAATGCAGGGTTTTAAAAATGCATTAGAAATTTAGAAATCAGCAACTTAGAACAGTCATATGTATACAAAAACTGGTCTTATCACTTCATGGCAAATACATGGGAAAACAGTAGAAACAATAACAGACTTTGTTTTCTTGGGCTCCAAAATCACCATGTATGGTGACTGTAGCCATGAAATTAAAAGACACTTGCTCCTTGGAAGAAAAGCTATGACAAACCTCGACAACGTATTCAAAAGCAGAGAATACTCTAGCAGGGGTGCCGTGTGACCGTCTGGAGGGGTGGGATGGGGGGGGATATACATATGACTAATCTAGGAACATACATATCTGTAAACAACAAAACTCTGTAAAATTTAAAAGTAAAATAAAAGTTAAAAGAAAAAAAAAGAATACTCTACCCAGCAAGGCTCTCATTTAGATTTGAAGAAGAGATCAAAAACTTTACAGACGGGCTTCCCCTGGTGGTCCAGTGGGTAAGGACATCGCCTTGCAGTGCAGGGGGCGCCGGTTTGATCCCTGGCCTGGGAAGATCCCACGTTCCGCGGAGCGGCTGGACTGATGTGTCCAATTACCGAGCCAGAGCGCCCAGAGCCGGCGCTCTGCAACGACAGACGCCACTGCGATGGGAGGCCCACAGGAGCCAAAGAACAAAGACGGATGAAGATAGAGGAATGAAAGACCAATAGAAGTGGCCCGCCTGCTCCCCTCCCTCCCCAACCTGACCCCCACCCAAAATAAATAAATAAATAAATCTTTAAAATTAAAAAAAAAAAAAAAACTTTACAGACAAGGAAAGCTAAAATAATTCAGCACCAGAAAATCAGCTTTACAACAAATGCTAAAAGAACTTCTCTAGGCAAAAAAGAAAATGCCACAACTAGAAATAAGAAAATTGTGAAATAAGACTAATACAACATTGTAAATCAACTATACTGGTAAAGGCAAACATATAGTCAGAGTAGGAAATCAACCACAAACAAGACTGGTCAGGAGGTTAAAGACAAAAGTAATAAAATTATCTATACCCACAATAAACAATTAATTCATGAAACAACTAGTTGTAAAATATGATACCAAAAAATTTAATTGTGAGGGCAGGAGAGGATAAATGCAGGGTTTTAAAAATGCATTAGAAATTTAGAAATCAGCAACTTAGAACAGTCATATGTATACAAAAACTGGTCTTATCACTTCATGGCAAATACATGGGAAAACAGTAGAAACAATAACAGACTTTGTTTTCTTGGGCTCCAAAATCACCATGTATGGTGACTGTAGCCATGAAATTAAAAGACACTTGCTCCTTGGAAGAAAAGCTATGACAAACCTCGACAACGTATTCAAAAGCAGAGACATCACTTTGCTGACAAAGGTTCATATAGTCAAGCTATGGTTTTCCCAGTAGTCATGTATGGATGTGAGAGCTGGACCACAAAGAAGTCTGAGTGCCAAAGAATTGATGCCTTTGACCTGTGGTGTTGGAGAAGAACTGATACCTTCAAATTGTGTTGGAGAAGACTCTTGAACTGCAAGGTCAAACTAGTCAATCCTAAAAGAAATAAACCCTGAGTATTCATTGGAAGGACCAATGCTCAGGCAGAAGCTCCAATACTTTGGCCACTTGATGCAAAGAGACAACTCATTGGAAAAGACCCTGATGCTGGGAAAAATAGAAGGGAGAAAGGAAAGGGGACCACAGAGGACTAGATGGTTGGATGCATTATTGAGTCAATGGACATGAGTTTGAGCAAGCTCCAGGAGATAGTAAAGGACAGGGAAGCCTGGCATGCTGCAGTCCATGGGGTTGCAAAGAGCTGGACATGACTGAGCTACTGAACTGAACTGAACTTAAAACAGTCATATCTATACAAAAACCCAAGGTAGCCACAAACCAATCTATAATAGAAATGCACATGAATAAAAAAGAAATCCAAATGCTAAACATAGTCATCAAATCACAAAAGAATGAAATAAGAAAAAGACAGGAATACAAATGGATTGTAAAAATGGCCCCCCAAACAATTAACAAAATGGCATTAAGAACACATATATCAGTACTTACCTTAAATGTAAGTGGACTAAATGTTCCAGTCAAAAGATATAGAGTGACTGTACAGACACCAAACAAAATCTGTATATATTCTGCCTATATAGACTGTGAGCATGGGGGTGGAAAAAGGTATTCCATGCAAATGGAAATCAAGACAAAGCCAGAGTAGTAATATTTACATCAAACAAAATAGACATTATTATTTTTTAAATATACCTTTAAATTTTTTATTTATTTTTGCCTGTGCTTGGTCTTTATTGCTGCAGTCTTTCTCTAGTCACTCTCTAGTTGCAGTGTGTGTGCTTCTCATTGAGGTGGCTTCTCTTGTTGCAGAGCATGGGCTCTGGACTTAGTAGTTGAGCATTGGGCTTAATAGTTGAGCACATAGATTTATTTGTCCTGAGGCATGTTCCAGCAACAGGGTAGAGGTCAAACTTTGGTGTGTGCATCCCAGGAGAAAGTGTCTTTGTTACTAATTGTAACAAATTGCTAACATTAGGACTCTGGCAAGTTTACTGTGGGACACTTCTCTGAGTGGAATACAGAAAGGTTAGTCTATATATTGCATAAGCAAGTTGTTTTGATCCTCTAACATTAGGACTCTGGCAAAGACAAAAAAACCAACTTGGAAGGACCAATGCTCAGGCAGAAGCTCAATACTTTGGCCACTTGATGCAAAGAGACAACTCATTGGAAAAGACCCTGATGCTGGGAAAAATAGAAGGGAGAAAGGAAAAGGACCACAGAGGACTAGATGGTTGGATGCATTATTGAGTCAATGGACATGAGTTTGAGCAAGCTCCAGGAGATAGTAAAGGACAGGGAAGCCTGGCATGCTGCAGTCCATGGGGTTGCAAAGAGCTGGACATGACTGAGCTACTGAACTGAACTGAACTTAAAACAGTCATATCTATACAAAAACCCAAGGTAGCCACAAACCAATCTATAATAGAAATGCACATGAATAAAAAAGAAATCCAAATGCTAAACATAGTCATCAAATCACAAAAGAATGAAATAAGAAAAAGACAGGAATACAAATGGATTGTAAAAATGGCCCCCCAAACAATTAACAAAATGGCATTAAGAACACATATATCAGTACTTACCTTAAATGTAAGTGGACTAAATGTTCCAATCAAAAGATATAGAGTGACTGTACAGACACCAAACAAAATCTGTATATATTCTGCCTATATAGACTGTGAGCGTGGGGGTGGAAAAAGGTATTCCATGCAAATGGAAATCAAGACAAAGCCAGAGTAGTAATATTTACATCAAACAAAATAGACATTATTATTTTTTAAATATACCTTTAAATTTTTTATTTATTTTTGCCTGTGCTTGGTCTTTATTGCTGCAGTCTTTCTCTAGTCACTCTCTAGTTGCAGTGTGTGTGCTTCTCATTGAGGTGGCTTCTCTTGTTGCAGAGCATGGGCTCTGGACTTAGTAGTTGAGCATTGGGCTTAATAGTTGAGCACATAGATTTATTTGTCCTGAGGCATGTTCCAGCAACAGGGTAGAGGTCAAACTTTGGTGTGTGCATCCCAGGAGAAAGTGTCTTTGTTACTAATTGTAACAAATTGCTAACATTAGGACTCTGGCAAGTTTACTGTGGGACACTTCTCTGAGTGGAATACAGAAAGGTTAGTCTATATATTGCATAAGCATCAGTGTTGTTTCTTAGGATCCTCAAAATAGGCAACCCAGTTTGGGAGAAGAGTTACATGCCTTCAAGAGTCTTTTGAGACTTGAAGCTGTGGGGGTTTGGCCTGGTTATTTGTAGTAGCTGACCCATTGGCTAGTGAAAATACCCCTCATTCTTTTCTTAAAATTCCCGAGAAGAAATGACTTCCTGCAGTTATGGAGGTGCGGCATGTAAATTTGGAATTCTTTGTACTTTTTGTGGAAGTTTGCAATTTTACTGGGAGAGAAACAGTCTAATCTCTTGATAGCATGTCCATATCACTATAAAATATGTTGCTGATCTCATGTTGCTGATCTCAGAATACTCACTGTCTGGTGGCCAAGACCCTTTAAGTCTCCAGGGTAGCGTAAGGGCAGGGATGTTTCACTCGTAGGATCTGAGAGGAAGTGTGGTTTATCCCATGAGTGTCCAGCCAATTGGAGTCAGGCAGGGCCCAGTCCAACCCTGGCAGAAAGGGGTATCTTCTCATATGATTTACTGAACCAGTATGATAATGTCATCTAAGCTGCATCCCAATTAAGGTCTCCCACCCTATTAGACACTTAACAAAGGGGCAGCAGGAGAGATTATGCTGTTATTTGTATGGGTTTTGTCTTATCTTTTAATATTCTAAATAGGCTATTGTGAGAGACCATTCTAAATTATCTAGATTTTCTATATCAGAGAGAGGACATAGTTTATCTTTATTAATCAATGTGATCATTTATAAGGAAGGTCTGTAACCAGCCTCAGCAAAGACACCTTCAGACTCTGGCAGATGGATTTTGCCTGTGCTTGGTCTTTATTGCTGCAGTCTTTCTCTAGTCACTCTCTAGTTGCAGTGTGTGTGCTTCTCATTGAGGTGGCTTCTCTTGTTGCAGAGCATGGGCTCTGGACTTAGTAGTTGAGCATTGGGCTTAATAGTTGAGCACATAGATTTATTTGTCCTGAGGCATGTTCCAGCAACAGGGTAGAGGTCAAACTTTGGTGTGTGCATCCCAGGAGAAAGTGTCTTTGTTACTAATTGTAACAAATTGCTAACATTAGGACTCTGGCAAGTTTACTGTGGGACACTTCTCTGAGTGGAATACAGAAAGGTTAGTCTATATATTGCATAAGCATCAGTGTTGTTTCTTAGGATCCTCAAAATAGGCAACCCAGTTTGGGAGAAGAGTTACATGCCTTCAAGAGTCTTTTGAGACTTGAAGCTGTGGGGGTTTGGCCTGGTTATTTGTAGTAGCTGACCCATTGGCTAGTGAAAATACCCCTCATTCTTTTCTTAAAATTCCCGAGAAGAAATGACTTCCTGCAGTTATGGAGGTGCGGCATGTAAATTTGGAATTCTTTGTACTTTTTGTGGAAGTTTGCAATTTTACTGGGAGAGAAACAGTCTAATCTCTTGATAGCATGTCCATATCACTATAAAATATGTTGCTGATCTCATGTTGCTGATCTCAGAATACTCACTGTCTGGTGGCCAAGACCCTTTAAGTCTCCAGGGTAGCGTAAGGGCAGGGATGTTTCACTCGTAGGATCTGAGAGGAAGTGTGGTTTATCCCATGAGTGTCCAGCCAATTGGAGTCAGGCAGGGCCCAGTCCAACCCTGGCAGAAAGGGGTATCTTCTCATATGATTTACTGAACCAGTATGATAATGTCATCTAAGCTGCATCCCAATTAAGGTCTCCCACCCTATTAGACACTTAACAAAGGGGCAGCAGGAGAGATTATGCTGTTATTTGTATGGGTTTTGTCTTATCTTTTAATATTCTAAATAGGCTATTGTGAGAGACCATTCTAAATTATCTAGATTTTCTATATCAGAGAGAGGACATAGTTTATCTTTATTAATCAATGTGATCATTTATAAGGAAGGTCTGTAACCAGCCTCAGCAAAGACACCTTCAGACTCTGGCAGATGGATTCTAAACTGATTAGTTGGGAATGAAAAAATCTATAGCAAATGCATTATGTAAATATAGGCCATTTAAGATTACCCTGTCTTGAAGAGGTAAAATTAGATACTTAGCAGAGAAAGGGGATGCTGGGAGCAGATTAGAGTTTCATTTAGGTAATGCTTTATTATTAGTCCTTCTTTATTTTCTTTAAGGTTTTTTTTTTTTGTTTCCCCCCCCACTTCTATTGATCTCTAATGTATTTATCTTTGTTGTTTGGCCTGAGTGGGCCTCCTATTGCAGTGGCCTCTGTTGTCACAGAGTGCCGGCTCTGGATGCATACATTCCAGAGCTCTGGCTCAGTGGTTGGACATATCAGTCCAGTCGCTCTGTGGCACGTGGGATTTTCCCAGGCCAGGGATCAAACCCAGGTCAGGGGATCAAACCGGCGCCCCTTGCACTGCAAGGCAGTGTCCTTACCCACTGGACCACCAGGAAAACCCCTATTAGTCCTTCTTATCATTAAGCTCTAGCTTCTGCAACTATAAATTATAGGTGTTCCACAAGTGTTTCACCAAGTTTTCAGTTGATTTTAAAAGTCTGATTTATATATGGTTACAGTGCAGGTAACATCTGAGGCAGAATATGATTATAAAATGAATGGAATTAATATTTTGCGGAAAATGGATAGTTAGTTGATGGTCCCTACAGATTCACCAGGGTATTTATATGTATATAAGCTCATTTGAAAATAAAATCTATGATGAGCTTACTTGATTAGTTTTGAGCAATTTAATTTTGCAACATTAAAGAGAAAGCATTTACAATGGTTTTGTAATGCAGTGATGAGGCTGAACTGCTTCCTTGAATGCCTGTTCCTATGTGTTTCCAGTTAGGGTATGCCACAGGAGAGATTTTTGTGGAAGACTGATCAGGTAGCAGTGAAGCTGTAACCATTTTGTAACTAATACACATTACTCCTTATCCACTAGTTCACATTGTTGAAACTTGAAGTGCTCCACCTTCCCCCAGGTCTTCTTTCAAGTTTCTCTATTCTTGGGCCAGGTGTGTGTTCAATTCTGAAACCAAGAGCCCCAGTTTCTGTAGGATACCCCTATCACCGACACCAGAGACAGCAAGAAGAAACAAGGGTGTCAGTCCATCTTTGTGGGAATCCAACTCATGCTGGTGAGTTCTAGTTTGCTCCTGTTCTTCCCTACTCTAAGTCCATCTTCACTTCCTGACTACCCTGGGACTTCATGTTCCTTCAGCAGATTTGGAGACCCCAACCTTATATGCCACAGCTTCCTCAATTGCTGTATCAAATCCCTTCATACAAGTTGTCCTCAAATGAGGGCAATTTTGATTGCCATGAGAATCTGGTGATCTTTGGAGATGTTTCTGATTATCATGACACAAGAGAGGAGGTAAGAGAGGTAGAGAGGCAGGCATGAAGGGTGCTATTGCCATCTAGTTGGTAGAGTTCAAGTAGATGGCTAAATATCCTACTATGTGCACGTCAGCGTACTATGGGCCCCTTCCCTTCTACCAAACAAACATACATAGAATTATCTGGTCCCAAATATTTATTTTGGAGGCTAAGAAATCTAGGATTTGGACTGGATAATTCTTTTTTTTATGAGGTAGAAAGTGAAGGGGCCATGGGCTTCTGCTTCTCAGATTGAATCCTGACTAATATTTTAAATATATACATATACATATATATTTCTTTAATTTTTTTTTTTAGCAGTTCCCTCCTTGTCAGCAAAATGACATTTTTACTGAAGACCAAAAAGATGAAAACTTTGACTGTAATGTATGGTTTGAGGGAATCTTAGTTTTCTGACCAGGTATTGAACCAGGGCCCCAGAAATGAAAGCACTGAGTCCTAACCACTGGACTTCCAGGGAAGTCCCTCAAAGATGAAAACTTTATGAACATACACACTATTGGTCTCTGGTGATATACTTGTAGCTATAGAGCATGGTCAGATCCTAATTTTCATGAAACACATACTATATAGTAAAAGTCACAGAAATGTTTTTCTTTTCTTTTTTTTAGTTTTGGCCCTTTTTATTTATTTATTTATTTTTCATCCATCTTTATTCTTTGGCCTTTGTGGGCCTACCATTGCAGTGACCTTTTTTTTTTTTTTTTTAATTTTGGGCGGGGGTCGGGTTGGGGAGGGAGGGGAGCAGGCAGGCCACTTCTATTGGTCTTTCTCTATGTTCATCCGTCTTTGTTCTTTGGCTCCTGTGGGCCTCCCATCGCAGTGGCGTCTGTCGTTGTAGAGCGCCGGCTCTGGGCGCATGCGCTGCAGAGCTCTGGCGCGGTAATTGGACACATCAGTCCAGCCACTCCGCAGCACGTGGGATCTTCCTAGGCCAGGGCTCGAACTGGCGCCCCTTGCACTGCAAGGCGGTGTCCTTACCCACTGAACCACCAGGGGAAGCCCTGCAGTGACCTTTTTCATTGCAGAGCACTGGGTCTGGGTGCGTGCACTCCACAGCTCTGGCTCATAATGGGACACACCGGTCCAGCCGCTCTGCAGCATGTGGGATCTTCTCAGGCCAAGGATCGAACCAGTGCCCCTTGCATTACAAGGCAAACTCTTTACCCACTAGACCACCAGGGAAGCCCAAGTGTTTTATTTAAATTGAGACTTTTTTTTTTAAAGAGCAACTGTTGGGTTAACAGAAAAGTAGAGCACAAAGTAGAGTTCCCATGTATCCATACTTCCTATCCAACTGAGTTTTCACTATTATTAACATCTCTGTTGGTGTGGGTAAGTTTATCACATCTATCAAAATAATATTGATATACTTCTATGTATTACTAAAATTCATAGTTTACATTAGGGTTCACTCTGTGTTTGTATTAGTCTGCACAGTCTTCCATAACACAATCCCATATTACTGGTTGACTAAAACACCAACATTTATTTGTGCATAGTTCTAGGGCTTGGAAGTCCAAGACTAAGGCTCGACCAGCGTAAATTGAATGAACCAGGGCCCCAGAAATGAAAGCACTGAGTCCTAACCACTGGACTTCCAGGGAAGTCCCTCAAAGATGAAAACTTTATGAACATACACACTATTGGTCTCTGGTGATATACTTGTAGCTATAGAGCATGGTCAGATCCTAATTTTCATGAAACACATACTATATAGTAAAAGTCACAGAAATGTTTTTCTTTTCTTTTTTTTAGTTTTGGCCCTTTTTATTTATTTATTTATTTTTCATCCATCTTTATTCTTTGGCCTTTGTGGGCCTACCATTGCAGTGACCTTTTTTTTTTTTTTTTTAATTTTGGGCGGGGGTCGGGTTGGGGAGGGAGGGGAGCAGGCAGGCCACTTCTATTGGTCTTTCTCTATGTTCATCCGTCTTTGTTCTTTGGCTCCTGTGGGCCTCCCATCGCAGTGGCGTCTGTCGTTGTAGAGCGCCGGCTCTGGGCGCATGCGCTGCAGAGCTCTGGCGCGGTAATTGGACACATCAGTCCAGCCACTCCGCAGCACGTGGGATCTTCCTAGGCCAGGGCTCGAACTGGCGCCCCTTGCACTGCAAGGCGGTGTCCTTACCCACTGAACCACCAGGGGAAGCCCTGCAGTGACCTTTTTCATTGCAGAGCACTGGGTCTGGGTGCGTGCACTCCACAGCTCTGGCTCATAATGGGACACACCGGTCCAGCCGCTCTGCAGCATGTGGGATCTTCTCAGGCCAAGGATCGAACCAGTGCCCCTTGCACTACAAGGCAAACTCTTTACCCACTAGACCACCAGGGAAGCCCAAGTGTTTTATTTAAATTGAGACTTTTTTTTTTAAAGAGCAACTGTTGGGTTAACAGAAAAGTAGAGCACAAAGTAGAGTTCCCATGTATCCATACTTCCTATCCAACTGAGTTTTCACTATTATTAACATCTCTGTTGGTGTGGGTAAGTTTATCACATCTATCAAAATAATATTGATATACTTCTATGTATTACTAAAATTCATAGTTTACATTAGGGTTCACTCTGTGTTTGTATTAGTCTGCACAGTCTTCCATAACACAATCCCATATTACTGGTTGACTAAAACACCAACATTTATTTGTGCATAGTTCTAGGGGCTTGGAAGTCCAAGACTAAGGCTCAGTAGCGTTCTGTTTCTGGTGAGAGCTTTTACTGGCTTATAGATGGCTGGCTTCTCTCTTTATTCCCACATGGCCTTTCCTTGGTGCTTGAGGAGAGAAAGATTCTTGTGTTTCTTCTAAGGACACTAATCCTATTATACCACGGCCCCACTCTTAAGACTTCATTTTACCTTAATTACCTCTTTATTTGCCCTGTCTCCAAAAACAGTCACATTGGGGGTTAGGGCTTGGGCGAACACAGTCAAGTCCATAGCAGTGTTGTACAGTTTCTGACAAATGTACAACATTATGTATCCACCATTATAATGTCGTAAGGAACAACTTCATTGTCCGAAAGCTCTCCTGTGCTTCACCTATTCATATGTCCCCTCAAGTCCCTGGCAACCATTGACCTTTTTCTTGTTTCACTGGTTTTACCTTTTCCAGAACCCCATTTAGTTGAAATGATGCAGTATGTAGCCTTTTCAGACTAACTTCTTTATTTAGCAATATGCATTTAAGTTTCCTTCATGGCTTTTTGTGTCTTGATAGCACATATCTTTTTATTATTTTATTAATTATTTTGGTCACACTGTGTGGCATTGGGATCTTAGTTCCCCAATCAGGGATCAAACCTGCATCTCCTGCGTTGGAAGGCAGATTGTAACCATTGGACCACCAGGGAAGTCCCTACCTTATTTTAGTTTAGGTTGTATGTTTTCTTTTTCTTTATTAAAAGATTTTTTTTGGTAATTTTATTTGTGTATTTATTTTTGGCTACACTGGGTCTTCATTGCTGCTTGGGCTTTTGTCTAGCTGTGGTGAGCAGGGGATACTCTCCAGTTGCAGAGCACAGGCTCTAGGGCATGCTGGGCTTCAGTAATTGCGGCTTCCGGCCTCTAAAGCACAGGCTCAGTAGCTGCAGTGTGTGGACTTAGTTGTCCTGTGGCATGTGGGATCTTCCTGGACCAGGGATCAAACCTTTATCTCTCGCATTGACAGGTGGATTCTTTACTACTGAGCCACCAGGGAAGCTCCTATGTTTTCGTATTATTAAGTTTTAAGAGTTCTTGATATATTCAGAAATAAGTACTATATTAGATATGTTTTATGAAGCTTTTTTCTCAGTCCATGACTTGACTTCTCATTCTCTAAACAGTGTCTTTCACAGAAGTTTTAAATTTTAATTAAATCCAGATTATCATATTTCTTTCATGCATTCTGCTTTTGGAGTTGTATCAGGAAACTCATCATCAAGTCCATGGTCACCTATATTTTCTCTGATGTTGTGTTTTAGAAGTTCTATAGTTTTTTGATTTATATTTAGGTGTGTGATCCACTTTGAATTAATTTTTGTGAAAGATGGAGCATTTTCTAGATTAGTTTCTTTATCTTTTTTGGGTGTAGCTATTCAGGTGTCACAGCATTAGTTATCCAAAAGATTATTTTTATGGGCTGAATTGTGTCCCCTCCCACCAATTCATATGTTGAAGCCCTAACTCAGTGCTTTAGAAAGTGACTGCAAAAAAAAAAAGAAAAGAAAAGAAAGTGACTGCATTTAGAGATGAGGCTTTTTTGGGGGGTGGGGACGGAAGGGGACCGGTGGGCCACTTCTATTGGTCCTTCATTTATCTATTTTCATCCATCTTTGTTCTTTGGCTCCTGCGGGCCTCCCATCACAGTGGCCTCTGTTGCCGCAGAGCACCGGCTCTGGGCGTATGCGCTCCAGAGCTCCGGCTCGGTAATTGGACACATCCGTCCATCCGCTCCGGGGCACGTGTGATCTTCCCAGGCCAGGGATGGACCCGGCGCCCCTTTCACTGCAAGGCGGTGTCTTTACCCACTGGACTACCAGGAAAGCCCGAGATAGGGTTTTTTTAAAGAAGTAACTAAGTTAAAATGAATTGTTAGAGTGGGCTTTTATCCAGTACAATTGATATCCTTATAAAAAGTAGCTACAGACACCAGATGCATATACAGACCAAGGGGTGACCATATGAAGACCAAGGGAGAAAGGGGCCATCTGAAAGCCAAGGAGAGACACCTCAAAAGAAACCAAACCTGCTGATACCATGGTCTTTGACTCCTGGACTCTAGAACTATGTTTTCGTATTATTAAGTTTTAAGAGTTCTTGATATATTCAGAAATAAGTACTATATTAGATATGTTTTATGAAGCTTTTTTCTCAGTCCATGACTTGACTTCTCATTCTCTAAACAGTGTCTTTCACAGAAGTTTTAAATTTTAATTAAATCCAGATTATCATATTTCTTTCATGCATTCTGCTTTTGGAGTTGTATCAGGAAACTCATCATCAAGTCCATGGTCACCTATATTTTCTCTGATGTTGTGTTTTAGAAGTTCTATAGTTTTTTGATTTATATTTAGGTGTGTGATCCACTTTGAATTAATTTTTGTGAAAGATGGAGCATTTTCTAGATTAGTTTCTTTATCTTTTTGGATGTAGCTATTCAGGTGTCACAGCATTATTTATCCAAAAGATTATTTTTATGGGCTGAATTGTGTCCCCTCCCACCAATTCATATGTTGAAGCCCTAACTCAGTGCTTTAGAAAGTGACTGCAAAAAAAAAAAGAAAAGAAAAGAAAGTGACTGCATTTAGAGATGAGGCTTTTTTGGGGGGTGGGGACGGAAGGGGACCGGTGGGCCACTTCTATTGGTCCTTCATTTATCTATTTTCATCCATCTTTGTTCTTTGGCTCCTGCGGGCCTCCCATCACAGTGGCCTCTGTTGCCGCAGAGCACCGGCTCGGTAATTGGACACATCCGTCCATCCGCTCCGGGGCACGTGTGATCTTCCCAGGCCAGGGATGGACCCGGCGCCCCTTTCACTGCAAGGCGGTGTCTTTACCCACTGGACTACCAGGAAAGCCCGAGATAGGGTTTTTTTAAAGAAGTAACTAAGTTAAAATGAATTGTTAGAGTGGGCTTTTATCCAGTACAATTGATATCCTTATAAAAAGTAGCTACAGACACCAGATGCATATACAGACCAAGGGGTGACCATATGAAGACCAAGGGAGAAAGGGGCCATCTGAAAGCCAAGGAGAGACACCTCAAAAGAAACCAAACCTGCTGATACCATGGTCTTTGACTCCTGGACTCTAGAACTGTGTAAAATAAATTTCTGTCATTAAAGCTATACGGTCTGTGATATTTTGTAATGGTAGTCCTAGAAAACTAACACAACTGTCATTTACCCATTGAATTTCTCTTACTTATTTGTCAAAGATCAATTGTCTATATTTATTGTGTCCCCCATTATGTTGCACTGATTGATTTGTCTTTTCTTTTTATTTTTTTTTCCAATACCATACTGTCAGTTTCTGCAGCTCTATGGTACATCTTTAAAGTTAGGTAGTGTCAGTCCTCCACCTTTGTTCTTCTTATTCAATATTGTATTGATTCTTTTGCCTTTCCATAAAAACTTTAGAATCAATTTGTCAGTATGCACAAAATAACTAGCTAGGATTTTGATCGTGATTGCATTGAACCTATAGACTGATATGGAATGAGCTGAGATCTTAACAAGATTTTGCCTTCTATTACATAAACATGGAGTATCTTTCATTTGTTTAGATATTTTTTGATTTCATTCATCAGAGTTTATATTTTTCCTCATGTACATATTTTATGAGATTTATACTAATATATTTCTTTGTTTTCTTGCATATGCGCTCATGCAAAAAAACACAACAATAACAGTAACAACAACAAAAAAACCCGCATAAGCTGTAGCCTGCCATGGAATTCTCCAGGCAATAATAGTGGAGTGGGTTGTTGTTTCCTCCTCCAGAGGGTCTTCGTGACTCAGGGATCAAGCTTCTGCTCCAGTAAGCTGTGATTCTCTGTGTTCTTCTGTTTCTCCAGTTCTCAGGGCAGTGGTTGGTCCTGTAATCTCAAGTCTCTGGTGGATCAAGCAGAGTTATTGATTTTCACTTTGTTCAGTTCTTTTGTTTCAGATGTGATGTTTTGGAATTATAGTTTCCAAGCTCTTTACATGTCCGACTGAAAACTAGAAGGCTCACAGTATTTTATAAAGTATCAAGCCCTTCTAATATTATAAAATAACTCATCAGGAGCTTTCTATTGAGCAGTATAGAGAATTTTGAATATATCATTTTAGTTTATATGATTATTAAAGGAAATTCAGCTTGGTTAAGAAGAAAGACAAAGTAATTTAAAAAGCCTTTTGTTAGTCCTATCACCCAACCCCATTTCTGTTTACATTCTAGCAAGTATCTGCTTCCCTCCTCCCTCCCTTCCTCCTCCTCTTCAGATGTTGTGAATTGCCTGCAATCTGTTACTCCCTGAGCTAGATGCAGGATCTTCGGATTTTCTTGCACCTGCCTCATTGTGTGCTTGTATGCTATGTGATGAACTCAACTCTCCCAACCATTTTCTTCTGATTCAACTAGTTCTGGTTCCGTTTCGCAGTGCTGTGTGCTGTCATCTTGTTTCACCTGGACAAAAAAGGTTCTACTTTTAGAGACATAGGACAGGACAGACATCACCTGCTGGTACTTAGTGATGAGACAGTCATGAAGACTTCTTATACTGTTCTATTGTTGTTCTCTAGATGAGCACTAACTGAAAATATAAACACAACTTTATGGACTTTCCAGTATCCTCTCAGTTATTAGTTTGAAAAAAGAACGTTTAAAAGATATGTGTAATTAGATGCCTATTTTGACCTTAATTTCTAAAAAAATTTTGGCCTCTTTTATTTTTTTTATTATTATTTTTATTTATTTTCATCTATCTTTATTCTTTGACCTGAGTGGGCCTCCCATTGCAGCGGCCTATCTTATTGCAGACTACCGACTCTTGGTGCATGCGCTCCAGAGTGCTTGCTTGTAATTGAACGTACTGTTCCAGCCACTTTGCGACACGCAGATCTTCCCAGAGAGGGATGGAACTGGCACCCCTTGCACTGCAAGGCAGATTCTTTACCCACTGGACCACCATGGAAGCCCCTAAAACCACTTCTTGATGGATCTTCCAAAGGAAACTATCTGTGAAATGTACAAGAAGAAAGAGTGACTGAAATGCCTCACTGGGTGGATATAAATTCATTATGTGAATATAAGATCTGATGGATATTTATCATCTATAGAAGTCTGTATCTTAGATTTCAGCAGTAATATTAGTGCAGGAAATTCTTTTTCTCTTTTTAATTCAAGGATAATAGCCTTCCAGAGTTTTGTTGTTTAAACCTAGTAAATTCTTAAGCTTTACCAACACCCTCCTGACTTGTTTTACATTGTAGAAATCTTTACAGTATTAAGAATTGAGAAAGGGAGAAAGAATAGCCCCTGACATTCAGAAGCTGGTCTGGCACTCACAGCTAGGTGGTATTATGCTCCTGTGAGACATAAATTGTCTCACAGAATGCCAACGTCAGATGAGACTACTTTGAGAGACCATGATAAAATGAGAGCACGGAGACTTCATAGTTTTGTCTAACCACAGACATAAACTCACTGGGCCATCCAGGAAACACCCCTCTCAGCCACAATGATTGACTGCTATCTTTACTAATTACAGCTTTCTCCTTGTGCTATTCTCTTTTCCAATAAATAAGACTGATGGAGAGGCTTGGTCACAGACTCTACTCCCAGGTCAGGGAATCAAAGTCCAAATTCTGTGATTGGTTCTTTCCACCACTCTCTTACTGAGACAGCCTTATGATTCCCCATGATGCATATTTCTCCCAGAATCCCTTACATAACACAACTTTATGGACTTTCCAGTATCCTCTCAGTTATTAGTTTGAAAAGAACGTTTAAAAGATATGTGTAATTAGATGCCTATTTTGACCTTAATTTCTAAAAAAATTTTGGCCTCTTTTATTTTTTTTATTATTATTTTTATTTATTTTCATCTATCTTTATTCTTTGACCTGAGTGGGCCTCCCATTGCAGCGGCCTATCTTATTGCAGACTACCGACTCTTGGTGCATGCGCTCCAGAGTGCTTGCTTGTAATTGAACGTACTGTTCCAGCCACTTTGCGACACGCAGATCTTCCCAGAGAGGGATGGAACTGGCACCCCTTGCACTGCAAGGCAGATTCTTTACCCACTGGACCACCATGGAAGCCCCTAAAACCACTTCTTGATGGATCTTCCAAAGGAAACTATCTGTGAAATGTACAAGAAGAAAGAGTGACTGAAATGCCTCACTGGGTGGATATAAATTCATTATGTGAATATAAGATCTGATGGATATTTATCATCTATAGAAGTCTGTATCTTAGATTTCAGCAGTAATATTAGTGCAGGAAATTCTTTTTCTCTTTTTAATTCAAGGATAATAGCCTTCCAGAGTTTTGTTGTTTAAACCTAGTAAATTCTTAAGCTTTACCAACACCCTCCTGACTTGTTTTACATTGTAGAAATCTTTACAGTATTAAGAATTGAGAAAGGGAGAAAGAATAGCCCCTGACATTCAGAAGCTGGTCTGGCACTCACAGCTAGGTGGTATTATGCTCCTGTGAGACATAAATTGTCTCACAGAATGCCAACGTCAGATGAGACTACTTTGAGAGACCATGATAAAATGAGAGCACGGAGACTTCATAGTTTTGTCTAACCACAGACATAAACTCACTGGGCCATCCAGGAAACACCCCTCTCAGCCACAATGAGTGACTGCTACTTCTTTACTAATTACAGCTTTCTCCTTGTGCTATTCTCTTTTCCCATAAATAAGACTGATGGAGAGGCTTAGTCACAGACTCTACTCCCAGGTCAGGGAATCAAAGTCCAAATTCTGTGATTGGTTCTTTCCACCACTCTCTTACTGAGACAGCCTTATGATTCCCCATGATGCATATTCTTTCTGCACCAAGAATCAACCCAACATGAGCAACTACAGCTGTGTTCCCAAGGGCTCTTTGGCTGGAGGACACTGACAGAATGTAGAAATAAATTAGTTTGTTCAGCAAGCATTAATTAAGCTTATAGTACATGCTTCCAAACTGCTTGAGTGTTTTGGTTTAAAATCTTTGAGAATATGATGAAAGTTACCGACTTTCTTATAGGAAAAGTAAGAAAGAAAAAAATTCAGTTAAAAATCTACAGTTTCAGAGGTTCACAGACCTTTTTGATTAAGACCTTAGATGTAGTCATTAAGAATAAGATACACTCTTGCTCTTAAGGAGTTCAGGATCAGCACAAGGGAGTAAATGGCATATTTCTTTAAATAAAAATGATAGGTAAGTAAAAAATATGGAACCTGAGTTATGACCAGGATAAGGTTAATTCTGGAAGAGTCTTCTTTTCCTTCTGATTATTTTAAAGATTAAATAGGGCTTCCCCTGGTGGTCCAGTGGATAAGGACACCGCCTTGCAGTGCAAGGGGCGCCGGTTCGATCCCTGGCCTGGGAAGATCCCATGTGCCGCGGAGCGGCTGGACCCATGTGTCCAATGACCGAGCCGGAGCTCTGGAGCCCATGCACCCAGAGCCGGCGCTCTGCGACGACAGACGCCACCGTGATGGGAGGCCCACAGGAGCCAAAGAACAAAGACGGATGAAAATAGAGAAATGAAAGACCAATAGAAGTGGCCCGCCCGCTCCCTTCCCTCCCCAACCCGACCCCCGCCCAAAATAAATAAATAAATCTTTAAAAAAAAAAGATTAAATAAATCTGCTATCAATTTATGGCAATAACACACTACTTTTTTTTTTTTTTTTTCTATTTTCTATTTCTTTATTTGGCTGCACTAGGTTTTAGTTATAGCATGTGGGATATAGTTACCCAACCAGGGATCGAACCTGGACCCCCTATATTGGGAACAGGGAATCTTAACCACTGGAAAACCAGTGGTTAAAATGACACATTATTTCCAACAGACAGATAGGGCGATAAAGAGGGAGAAAGAATTGCAAAATGTGCAATTGACACAGTAGTCCTTTCAAATGGTACAAGATTGTTGCTTTCTTCCCACTTACAAAGCATCTCATTCTACCACTTGGAACAGAATCTCAACAAGGTGAGGAAATTATTTCCTTATGACTGGTAAATTGCATTAAAATCATTAGAGCATTTCAGTTTCCTGAAGAGCTAGTGGTTAGGATTTTAGGTTCAATCCCTGGCGGGGGAACTGAGATCCCACAAGCCATGGGGCCAAAAAAAAAAAAGAAAAAAGACATCAGAGCATTTGGATTTGATGTGACCAAACTACAGAGAGATTGACTGTTGTATGTCTTCCCCACAGTCCTGGGATATGAGGTCAAGCCCTGAAAGTCTGAAGTCTCCTTGGAGGCAAGACCTGTGTCTTATTTAGCTCTGTATGTGCAGAAAAGGTGCTCAACAAATATTTGTTAAAGACATGTATCATTTTAGAGGATCAGTACTTCCAGTTCTCCTCTGGTGTTTCTGTTAGGGCCAGTCCGCAGAGTGCACATATGATAGATTGGAGAACGTGGCGTTCATCCTGTAAACAATAGGGTCCTCAAAGGGTTTTGTGTGCAGGAGTGATATAATGGGAGCTGTTTGGTTCAGGAAATTGTATATGAATAGAATTGTGTATGAATGGATTGGTTTTATACAGGGACAGGTTGTAGTCTGTGTTTTGGGGGAACAGTTAAAGGCTACTACGCTTTTCCAGAGGCAGTGAGACCTGAGCGGAGGGTGGCAGAGGAAGCAGGAATGTGATAGAGGTAAGAAGGGCAGAATCCACAGGACTTGGCAACTAATTGTTCTGACAGACTGTGATATTGCCTTCAGGTTTTCTGTTTGAGTATTTAATTCACTGCTAATTGCTGTTAACTGTCACATTAATTTTGGTGATGTAATTTGAATATTTGATAAAGACTATTGTATTAATGTTCACAATTTTGTAATCAGTCTTTTCATGGCTCTTAAAAGCTAAGTAGAAGAAGCCTGCTTTCAGAGGATGATAATGGATCGCCACATGCCAGATCTAATTATGAACTTTTATTCTCAGACTGTACATTTACGAGGGCACTATTCCCTCAGGATGAAGGATGTATTTAAAATACATGGAGCCAAATTCCACCCTTAGCTGAAGCCATGAATCTTTTGCACTGTGAATACCTATCAGTTGGTAGAATTTAAATACTGTCAAGGGGCTTCCCTGGTGATCCAGTGAGTAAAGAATCTGCCTTGCAGTGCAAAAGGCACTGGTTCAATCCCTGCCACAGGAAGATCCCACGTGCTGCGGAGAGGCTGGACCAGTGCATTGAATTACCAGCTGGTGCTCTGGAGCATGTGTGCCCAGAGCCGGTGCTCTGTAGCCAGAGAGGCCACTGCGACGGGAGGCCCACGCAAGCCAAAGAATTAAGACGGATGAAAATAAATAAATGAAGGACCAAAATCCTGTCAAATACAGCAGAAGCATTTCCAGCCATACTATATTTTTTGCATGAGAAATACATTTATGTATTATATTAACTGCACAACAGGATAGATCTGCGTTTACTAGTGCATGTGTGTGTGTATATGTGTATGTATATTTGGATGGACTTATGCACTGATATGTCTGTACCAGCAATGGATGTATAGTAGCTTCTGATAAAATGTCATTGCTAGATACCGAGAGATGTAGTTTATGCAAACAAGTCTTAATAAACCATGATATAAAGAGGGCTCTATTCATTTGAAACTTTTTTTGGCTTCTTTCAAACAAAAGTCCAGTGAATTGCTAACATTTTGAAAAGAAGAGTAATGAATCATAAATCTGCAAAAGTAGCTGTGGCTTTATTTAGTGTATCCTAAATTTGATGCATTTGTTAATTCTGAGGACCATAATTATTTGCTTATAGAAGCTAATATGAAAATCCCAGTGCTTGGATCTGTACATAGGTGTTCTATTTGAGTAAATGAAAATTATTATATTTTCATCTGAGATTTGCATTTTAGATCTTTGTGGTTGCCATGCAGACGGCATGGGCTTGATGCAGGCCCCCAACACTCTCTCTTGGAGTATGATTTAGGTAATATACTCTACCTCTTTGTGCTTAAATTTGCTCATCTGTAAAATGGGGGTGATAATTGTACCTATCTAACAGAATTATCATGAGGCATGAAATGAATTAACTGGGGTAAGGCCTAACATAGAGTGAACACTTAATAGATGTTAGCTGTTATTATTGATATCAGATATACATTCTGTATTGCTATCTAAGTTAAATTTAACATATCTAGTTACTAAATTATGATTCAGAAATTCAGGTATGGATAACTGTAGTACTAAATAGAGACAACAGTTGTTTTCCAAATCTTCCCATAGGATTTTCTGCTTTGAGGAACACAGGATATCATGTCTTTCTTTATACTATGTGAATATGCCACTAGTTATAAATTGTAAGTAAAACATTATACTGCTCATGAACTTGCTCTGACTATGTACTGCTCTAAATAGCTATTATAAATGTAATAGGTAAATAATATTTAATGCTGGATTGGTAAATAATGATACATTCTATTTTTGTAGTATTTACTTTGCTCCAATTGCTATTAGCAATTGTGTCAACTGTATCTCAGTGATCTGAAAAATTTAATCAAATCTATTGTGTTTTTTGGGGGAGGGGTTGGGGAGGGAGGGGGACGGGTGGGCCACTTCTATTGGTCCTTCATTTATCTATTTTCATCCATCTTTGTTCTTTGGCCCATGTGCCATGTGGGCCTCCCATCGCAGTGGTCTCTGTTGTCGCAGAGCACCGACTCTGGGCGCTCCAGAGCTCTGACTCAGTAATTGGACACATTGGTTCAGCTGCTCTGGGGCATGTGGGATCTTCCCAGGCCAGGGATCGAACCGGCGCCCCTTGCACTGCAAGGCAGTATCCTTACCCACTGGACCACCAGGGAAGCCCAAATCTATTGTTTTAATGATCACAATTCAATGACTAGTCCTAAATTTTTCAATATTTGACTCAACCTTTGAGAATTAAAAGTAGAATAGAGAGAAATTTTCATCTGAGATTTGCATTTTAGATCTTTGTGGTTGCCATGCAGACGGCATGGGCTTGATGCAGGCCCCCAACACTCTCTCTTGGAGTATGATTTAGGTAATATACTCTACCTCTTTGTGCTTAAATTTGCTCATCTGTAAAATGGGGGTGATAATTGTACCTATCTAACAGAATTATCATGAGGCATGAAATGAATTAACTGGGGTAAGGCCTAACATAGAGTGAACACTTAATAGATGTTAGCTGTTATTATTGATATCAGATATACATTCTGTATTGCTATCTAAGTTAAATTTAACATATCTAGTTACTAAATTATGATTCAGAAATTCAGGTATGGATAACTGTAGTACTAAATAGAGACAACAGTTGTTTTCCAAATCTTCCCATAGGATTTTCTGCTTTGAGGAACACAGGATATCATGTCTTTCTTTATACTATGTGAATATGCCACTAGTTATAAATTTTAAGTAAAACATTATACTGCTCATGAACTTGCTCTAAACTATGTACTGCTCTAAATAGCTATTATAAATGTAATAGGTAAATAATATTTAATGCTGGATTGGTAAATAATGATACATTCTATTTTTGTAGTATTTACTTTGCTCCAATTGCTATTAGCAATTGTGTCAACTGTATCTCAGTGATCTGAAAAATTTAATCAAATCTATTGTGTTTTTTGGGGGAGGGGTTGGGGTGGGGAGGAGGGGACGGTGGGCCACTTCTATTGGTCCTTCATTTATCTATTTTCATCCATCTTTGTTCTTTGGCCCATGTGCCATGTGGGCCTCCCATCGCAGTGGTCTCTGTTGTCGCAGAGCACCGACTCTGGGCGCTCCAGAGCTCTGACTCAGTAATTGGACACATTGGTTCAGCTGCTCTGGGGCATGTGGGATCTTCCCAGGCCAGGGATCGAACCGGCGCCCCTTGCACTGCAAGGCAGTATCCTTACCCACTGGACCACCAGGGAAGCCCAAATCTATTGTTTTAATGATCACAATTCAATGACTAGTCCTAAATTTTTCAATATTTGACTCAACCTTTGAGAATTAAAAGTAGAATAGAGAGTAAAGAAAACTTTCTCTTTCCTTTTCAACCATATCTTCCTTATATTTAAAAAATGAAAAAGAAAATCCAAAACAGAAACAAGAAGCCAAAACGAATATACTGCTCATCTACTGAAACTATTTGTCATTCTCAGACACTTACAAGTTTTTGTCCCTTAGGTAGAAATTTCTCAAATGAGTGACTTGTGTATCTTGAACACTTTAAGCACACTTGAACTCATTGACACTGTGTTTTCATCTCCCTTTTGTACTAGGTCAGCACTCAGTGAAGATGACCATGTTCTCTTGCTACTCAAATCCTTGGCAGTATCCTCATTCTCTTTCTAATCCTTCTTAATAATCATGGGTGTTCCTTATGCTAGCTTTTGCATGTCCCTTCTTTTTTTTTCCTTACTGAATTCTTCTTTTGGAGATCTTAGCTGTATTTTTTTTTTTTTTTTTTTTACTTTAATTATGTGGTTGCAAGCCACATACTTTGTCATTAGCTCTGACTTTTTCATTACTTCTGAAATATTTTAGGCCTTCCATAACAAAATACCACAAATTGAGTGGTTTAAAGAAGAGAACTGTACTCCCTCACAAATGTGGAGGCCACAAGTCAGAAACCAAGATCTCAGCAGGGTTTCAGTCCCTCCAAAGATCCAAAGGATAATCCTTCCATTTCTATCCTTTGGCTTCGTTTTGTTTGTGGGTACACCATTCCAATCTCTGCCTCTGTCTCACATTGCCTTCTCGTCTGGGTGTCTGTGTCCTCCTCTTCTGTGTGTCTCCTTTGTGTGTCTCTTAAAAAGACATTTACCTTTTTTAGGGTCCACTTAGCTAATCCATGATGTTGCTTAATCTCGAGATCATTGACTTAAATTACATCTCTAAAGGGTTTTTCCCAAGAGAATGATTCACAGGTCCTGGGAATTAGGATGTGGATGTTTCTTCCTGAGGACTGTCATTCAACCCACCACACCAGCTGTAAGAAAAACGCACTCCGGGGCTTCCCCTGGTGGTCCGGTGGGTGAGGACACCGCCTTGCAGTGCAAGGGGCGCCGGTTCGAGCCCTGGCCTGGGAGGATCCCACGTGCCGCGGAGCGGCTGGACTGATGTGTCCAGTCGCCGAGCCGGAGCTCTGGAGCGCATGCGCCCAGAGCCGGTGCTCTGCGACCACAGAGGCCACCGGGATGGGAGGCCCACAGGAGCCAGGGAGCAAAGACATATGAAAATGGAGAAATGAAAGACCCGCTCCCCTCCCTCCCCAACCCCCACCCCCAAAATAAATAAATAAATAAATCTTTAAAAAAAAAAAAAAAAGAAAAACGCACTCCATAGTCCAATGACAAATGATAACTGAAACCAGGTGTGGAATAGCAGAAGAGATAAGGGAATAGAAAATCTAGCACACGTGCTCTGACTACAGTGGCTCGCGCCTCCTCAGCTCCAGCTACTGTTGACATGAGGACATGCAGATCCACTATGGCCAGCTCTTCTGAAAACTCCAGAGAAGCTGAAAATACAGATTTTATGTGTTGGTAACTAATTAAAACTTAAAAAAGAAATGCACTTAGTAGGTAGCACTGTGGGGAAAGCAAACCTGACTGTGGGTCAGATGTAGCCGAGCTGCCACTTGTGACCTCTTTTTTTTTTTTTTTTTTTTTAAGATTTATTTATTTATTTATTTATTTTGGGCGGGGGTCAGGCTGGGTAGGGAGGGGAGCAGGCGGGCCACTTCTATTGGTCTTTCGTTTCTTTGTGTTCATCCGTCTTTGTTCTTTGGCTCCTGTGGGGCTCCCATCGCGGTGGCGTCTGTCGTTGCAGAGCGCCGGCTCTGGGCGTATGCGCTCCAGAGCTCTGGCTCGGTAATTGGACACATCAGTCCAGCTGCTCCGCGGCACGTGGGATCTTCCCAGGCCAGGGCTCGAACTGGCGCCCCTTGCACTGCAAGGCGGTGTCCTTATCCACTGGACCACCAGGGGAAGCCCCACTTGTGACCTCTTGTTCCAGTCTGATGCTCAGAGAACGGCTCTCACAAGAAGGGCAGAGAACCCTCACCCCAGAGACGATGGAGGCATTGAATCTAATGTCAACCGGGATAGGAAGGAAGATGCTAATATTACCTTTGATTTGCTACACTTTGCTCTTTAATGAGACACTCAGTTTCTACACCTGAAAGGCTGGCTGCCTGTTGATGTCCTCTGATAAAAATTTTAAGTTGAGAATTGTACAGAATTACTTGCTTCATAGTGTCTATAACTTTTGGAAGGCAGTCAGAAACTGATTCTTTTCTTGGTATCTGTTTCACTTTTATTTATTTTGTTTTATATATACATATATATATATGTGTTTATGTATTTTAATGGATTTATTTTTAATTGAAAGATAATTGCTTGGTAATATTGTGTTGGTTTCTACTGTATGTGAACATGCATCGATAAACTAATCCTTTCTCTATCATTTCAACAAGATTTTTAGGCTTGATTCTTTTTCTTTATGTTTTCAATGGCAGTGAAAATCTATTTAGACTCTTATTTTTTCATTAGGTATAGTTGGTTTACAGTACTGTGTTAATTTGCGTACAGCTAAGTGACATATATATGCATGTATAAAAGCTTCCCACATAGCACTAGTGGTAAAGAATCTGCCTGGCAATATCTAGCACTCCATAGTCCAATGACAAATGATAACTGAAACCAGGTGTGGAATAGCAGAAGAGATAAGGGAATAGAAAATCTAGCACACGTGTCTGACTACAGTGGCTCGCGCCTCCTCAGCTCCAGCTACTGTTGACATGAGGACATGCAGATCCACTATGGCCAGCTCTTCTGAAAACTCCAGAGAAGCTGAAAATACAGATTTTATGTGTTGGTAACTAATTAAAACTTAAAAAAGAAATGCACTTAGTAGGTAGCACTGTGGGGAAAGCAAACCTGACTGTGGGTCAGATGTAGCCGAGCTGCCACTTGTGACCTCTTTTTTTTTTTTTTTTTTTTTAAGTTTTTTTTTTTTTTTTTTTTTTTTTGGGGGGGGTTTGTTTGGGGAGGGAGGGAACCGGGCGGGCCACTTCTATTGGTCTTTCATTTCTCTGTTTTCATCCGTCTTTGTTCTTTGGCCCTGTGGGGCTCCCATCATGTGGCGTCTGTCGCAGAGAGCCCCTTTGGGCGATGCGCCCAGAGCGCTGGCTCGTAATTGGACACATCAGTCCAGCTGCTCCGCGGCACGTGGGATCTTCCCAGGCCAGGGCTCGAACTGGCGCCCCTTGCACTGCAAGGCGGTGTCCTTATCCACTGGACCACCAGGGGAAGCCCCACTTGTGACCTCTTGTTCCAGTCTGATGCTCAGAGAACGGCTCTCACAAGAAGGGCAGAGAACCCTCACCCCAGAGACGATGGAGGCATTGAATCTAATGTCAACCGGGATAGGAAGGAAGATGCTAATATTACCTTTGATTTGCTACACTTTGCTCTTTAATGAGACACTCAGTTTCTACACCTGAAAGGTTGGCTTCCTGTTGATGTCCTCTGATAAAAATTTTAAGTTGAGAATTGTACAGAATTACTTGCTTCATAGTGTCTATAACTTTTGGAAGGCAGTCAGAAACTGATTCTTTTCTTGGTATCTGTTTCACTTTTATTTATTTTGTTTTATATATACATATATATATATGTGTTTATGTATTTTAATGGATTTATTTTTAATTGAAAGATAATTGCTTGGTAATATTGTGTTGGTTTCTACTGTATGTGAACATGCATCGATAAACTAATCCTTTCTCTATCATTTCAACAAGATTTTTAGGCTTGATTCTTTTTCTTTATGTTTTCAATGGCAGTGAAAATCTATTTAGACTCTTATTTTTTCATTAGGTATAGTTGGTTTACAGTACTGTGTTAATTTGCGTACAGCTAAGTGACATATATATGCATGTATAAAAGCTTCCCACATAGCACTAGTGGTAAAGAATCTGCCTGGCAATGCTGGAGACACAAGAGACGCAGGTTTGATCCCTGGGTTGGGAAGATCCCCTGGAAAAGGAAATGGCAACCCACTCCAGTATTCTTGTCTGGAGAATCCCATGGACAGAGGAGCCTGGTGGTCTGCAGTCCATAGGGTCACAAAGACTTGGATATGACTGAACACATCATCTATCTATCTCTCTCTATGCACACACACACACACACACACACACACACACTCACATACATTTTTTCTATTCTTTTCCATTATTGTTTATCCCAGGACATTGAATAGTTCTGTTATATGGTAGAACCTTGTTATCCATCCATTCTATATGTAATGGTTTGCATCTGCTAATCCCAGCCTTCTAGTCCATCCCTTCTCCACCCTACCTCCTTGTTGGCAACCCCAAGGCAATTCTCTATGTCCAGGACTCTGTTCGGTGAGTAAACATTAAAGCTACTTAATGTCCCAGCCTGAAGACTAGTATGTCTTCAGTGTCCTAAATACACTGTGCCCTGTTTCACCTTCGACTCTTCTTACTGTTGGTCCCGTGCACTCACCTTCAGTTCCTACTGCCTCATTTAGTTGCTGTGACTTTCCTGTGGCCCTACAGCTGTGTCAGATTCCCATCTTTCTAAACCTTGGAATGGTGATTTTCAGTGGGGACAGTATTGCCTCTTGGAGGATAGTTTGAAATTAATGGAAACTTTTTTTGGTCGTTTCACAGTGAGATGTTGCTGCGGGCAGAGCATAGTTACTTATTTCTAATTAATAAAATTGGGGAAACACTTAATTGCCCCAGTACTATTATCAGAAAACTTCAACCTATACTCTGTAGTTCCCTCTAATTTGAGACTAGAACTTCAACAGTAAAAAGGCATGGAGTTCAAATCAAGATCAGATTTATTGCAAGACAGTAAATCAACATTTATACGTCTTGATAATCAACTTAATACAACATAGCTGTGCATCAGTAATCATAGTCAAACCATAACAATAAGGTTTAAAAGTTCAGAACTCAATCAATAAAAATACAATATTCTTACCCCAGAGCCGGAGAGCCTCTCATGTTTGAGCTGCATGAGCAAGCTGTCTCACAGTACTGTATAAAAGCTTCCCACATAGCACTAGTGGTAAAGAATCTGCCTGGCAATGCTGGAGACACAAGAGACGCAGGTTTGATCCCTGGGTTGGGAAGATCCCCTGGAAAAGGAAATGGCAACCCACTCCAGTATTCTTGTCTGGAGAATCCCATGGACAGAGGAGCCTGGTGGTCTGCAGTCCATAGGGTCACAAAGACTTGGATATGACTGAACACATCATCTATCTATCTCTCTCTATGCACACACACACACACACACACACACACACACACACACTCACATACATTCTTTCTATTCTTTTCCATTATTGTTTATCCCAGGACATTGAATAGTTCTGTTATATGGTAGAACCTTGTTATCCATCCATTCTATATGTAATGGTTTGCATCTGCTAATCCCAGCCTTCTAGTCCATCCCTTCTCCACCCTACCTCCTTGTTGGCAACCCCAAGGCAATTCTCTATGTCCAGGACTCTGTTCGGTGAGTAAACATTAAAGCTACTTAATGTCCCAGCCTGAAGACTAGTATGTCTTCAGTGTCCTAAATACACTGTGCCCTGTTTCACCTTCGACTCTTCTTACTGTTGGTCCCGTGCACTCACCTTCAGTTCCTACTGCCTCATTTAGTTGCTGTGACTTTCCTGTGGCCCTACAGCTGTGTCAGATTCCCATCTTTCTAAACCTTGGAATGGTGATTTTCAGTGGGGACAGTATTGCCTCTTGGAGGATAGTTTGAAATTAATGGAAACTTTTTTTGGTCGTTTCACAGTGAGATGTTGCTGCGGGCAGAGCATAGTTACTTATTTCTAATTAATAAAATTGGGGAAACACTTAATTGCCCCAGTACTATTATCAGAAAACTTCAACCTATACTCTGTAGTTCCCTCTAATTTGAGACTAGAACTTCAACAGTAAAAAGGCATGGAGTTCAAATCAAGATCAGATTTATTGCAAGACAGTAAATCAACATTTATACGTCTTGATAATCAACTTAATACAACATAGCTGTGCATCAGTAATCATAGTCAAACCATAACAATAAGGTTTAAAAGTTCAGAACTCAATCAATAAAAATACAATATTCTTACCCCAGAGCCGGAGAGCCTCTCATGTTTGAGCTGCATGAGCAAGCTGTCTCACAGTCTAATCATCACTCTTTTTATAATAAATTTTTCCTTTCTTTTCAATTTCTTTATAACTTCTTTGTTTCTAACTATTTGATTTTTATTTGTTTTCAACTACTTAATTTATATAACCTTTCTTTCTAAACATACTGATTTACTTAATTAATCATCAACTCATCACTTCTCTATTTCAGCTTATATCTATTCAAGAATTACATAAAATTAACTTATTTCACTTGATCAAAACACATTCAAATCAAATCCTTGAAATCAAATACTTTCTTCCCTTTATATTATTTAAACTCATGATTAAGGAAAAATCTGAACTTTGGAACTTTAACACCCTGTGCTAGACCAGGGCAGGCTATTCATTTTAACTTGAGCTGCTCTATACCTAAGAATAATGACCCATTGTTTTTTTTTTTTAATTCTTTCTTTACTTCTCATGCTTCCCCCGCTTACTCTTATGGGTGGCTGTGACTCAGATGAAGTTTCACTTTCTGTCTTGCTAGAGGAACTTTCTTTCACTGATTCAAAATTCCTCTTACTTCTTTTGGGCACAAAATTCTTGCCTTTTAGATTAATATATGTTCCTCCTTTAGGTAACATCCTATTTACCCATTCCTCTTCTCCTTCTGAATTTATTTCACTTTCTAAAGGGTGAATTTTAGGTCTAAAAAACTTATCTGGGGTTCGAGGACTATCTGAGCTATCTGTGTCATCACTCATTTCTTCACATCCAGGGGCCCAGTAATTTCTTAGGAACTCTTCAGCGGTAGCCCACGTCAATGTGACTAGAATTTTGTGTGAAGGGGACTAGTATGCTGGCCCAAGAGACAGTCTCACACAATGAAGAACTGTCCTGCATTTGTATGACTTTTGAACGTCATGCTGAACATTTGCACAGTTAAAAATGTTTATACATACCTTGCAAAATTATGATTTTATTTAAATAAACTCTGAATTTGAATGCAGTAAAAGGCATGGAGTTCAAATCAAGATCAGATTTATTGCAAGACAGTAAATCAACATTTATACGTCTTGATAATCAACTTAATACAACATAGCTGTGCATCAGTAATCATAGTCAAACCATAACAATAAGGTTTAAAAGTTCAGAACTCAATCAATAAAAATACAATATTCTTACCCCAGAGCCGGAGAGCCTCTCATGTTTGAGCTGCATGAGCAAGCTGTCTCACAGTCTAATCATCACTCTTTTTATAATAAATTTTTCCTTTCTTTTCAATTTCTTTATAACTTCTTTGTTTCTAACTATTTGATTTTTATTTGTTTTCAACTACTTAATTTATATAACCTTTCTTTCTAAACATACTGATTTACTTAATTAATCATCAACTCATCACTTCTCTATTTCAGCTTATATCTATTCAAGAATTACATAAAATTAACTTATTTCACTTGATCAAAACACATTCAAATCAAATCCTTGAAATCAAATACTTTCTTCCCTTTATATTATTTAAACTCATGATTAAGGAAAAATCTGAACTTTGGAACTTTAACACCCTGTGCTAGACCAGGGCAGGCTATTCATTTTAACTTGAGCTGCTCTATACCTAAGAATAATGACCCATTGTTTTTTTTTTTTAATTCTTTCTTTACTTCTCATGCTTCCCCCGCTTACTCTTATGGGTGGCTGTGACTCAGATGAAGTTTCACTTTCTGTCTTGCTAGAGGAACTTTCTTTCACTGATTCAAAATTCCTCTTACTTCTTTTGGGCACAAAATTCTTGCCTTTTAGATTAATATATGTTCCTCCTTTAGGTAACATCCTATTTACCCATTCCTCTTCTCCTTCTGAATTTATTTCACTTTCTAAAGGGTGAATTTTAGGTCTAAAAAACTTATCTGGGGTTCGAGGACTATCTGAGCTATCTGTGTCATCACTCATTTCTTCACATCCAGGGGCCCAGTAATTTCTTAGGAACTCTTCAGCGGTAGCCCACGTCAATGTGACTAGAATTTTGTGTGAAGGGGACTAGTATGCTGGCCCAAGAGACAGTCTCACACAATGAAGAACTGTCCTGCATTTGTATGACTTTTGAACGTCATGCTGAACATTTGCACAGTTAAAAATGTTTATACATACCTAAAGTGAGTGAAAAACTTGCTTTACGTATAAAATCTATGTATTTTTTTGCACCCTTGAAATAAACTCTGAATTTTCTAGGAATGCAATTACTAAGTAAATCTAGTGAGGATGATACTGTTTTCACTAGGAACTTTCCTCAGAGAAACAGAAACCATTTCAGAAAACCGTATTACTGACTATAATGATGTTTGTGGGTTTTTTCTTCTTTTTTTAAAATTTTGACCTCTTTTATTGTTTTTTTAAAATTTATTTATTTTCATCCATCTTTATTCTTTGGCCTGTGTGGGCCTCCCACTGCAGTGACTTCTCTCACTGCAGAGCACCAGCTCTTGGCTCATGCACTCCAGAGCACTGGCTCCTAATTGGACACACTGGTCCAGCTCGTCCATAGCACGTGGGATTATGTGGGATCTTCCTCGGCCAGGAATCGAACCAGTGCTCCTTGCACTGCAACGTGGACTCTTTACCCACTGGACAACCAGGGAAGCACCAATGTTTGTGATTTTTGAGGCTAATACAACATTCTGGAATCAGTTTGCTTATGTAGATGTCTCCTTCATGGCAACTTTAAGTGTATTAGTTCAGAATGCTTTAAACAGTAGGTATTTATTTCCCACAGCTCTGGAAGCTAGGAAGTCCAAGATCAAGGTGCCAACAGATTTGATTTCTGCTGAGAATTTCCTGGCTGTCTTCTTGTGGTTTCTGCACAGTGCAGAGATATATAAAGAACCAGCTCTCTGGTGTCTCCTCTTGTAAGCACATTAACCCTTTTGTTTATCCTTTATATTAATTGTATTTAGAGCATATCTTAATGTTTTTAAAAATGTGTTCAGGATGTATAGACACGAAGGGATGGGAGGGAGGGTCACGTGAACTGGGAGATTGGGATTGGCACTGCCATGTATAAAACAGATGGCTAGTGGGAACTTGCCGTACAGGGAGTGCAGGAAGCTCAGCTTGTTGCTCGGTGGTGAGCCACCCATTGGGGGTGGGTGGGAGGGAGGTTCAAGAGGGAGGGGACATATGTATTTAATAGCTGGTTCACTTCATTGTATAGCAGCACTTTGTTCATGTAAAGCAATTATACACCCATAAAAAAATGTTCAAAAAATATGTGTTCAGGTAGGTTATATTATCTGCAAGTTTTATTTCAGTATAATAAAGGGAACATTACAAAATATTGTAGAAAGGGACCTTGGAGGTATTCCTTGGTGGTCTAGTGGTTAGGATTCAGTACTTGCACTGCTGGGGCCTGAGTTCAATCCCTGGTTGGGGAACTGGGATCCTACAAGCTGTGCAGCATGGCCAAAAAATAAGGGAGTAAAGAATGCTGGGTTAGGTATAGGTGATGATCACTATACTAGACTGACATAACCATAATGCATTATAATTAACTGATTGCTTGTCTGTTTTCTGCACTGCTGGACTCGCATTAGGGTTAGAGGCAATGTTCTGTTCACTGATATATCCTCCAATCCTGTTTTAGCGTTTGGGAGGCTCTCAACAAATTTTGTCATTGAAAGGACAAGTGAATGAATGGTTGGATGCATATAAACTCTGTTCTGATCTAGAATCCATATGCTCAAAGATATTTGATGGCCAGACCACCAATGAGGATTCATGATGATTGTTTTAGCTACACAGCAACTAGCACAAAATGGTGACTGAATTAATCTTCAAAAATGTTTTTTTGTTCTCTATATTAGGGGTGAACTTTCAAACAACTGCAAGAAAAATTTTTTATCTTGAATCATCTGTAACACTGGTACCGACAAAAAAGTGGAACTTGTGAATGACTCTCTGGCATAGGTTTTTTTTCTGACCAAATCCTTTCCCAAGAGCATTTTTTTTTTTCCCTCAAAAAGACTACTTTTATTAACAGAAATGACTTTCCATGTGTAACTCACCCTCTTCAGTGGAGTTAGCTTGTGATTTTACCAATGTGGCCCTTTTCTTGATCCTGCCCTGAACTATGCAAATTGGTTCTGGCTTTAAAGGTTGGCAACCTTTTCTTCGATTGGGATTGGCACTGCCATGTATAAAACAGATGGCTAGTGGGAACTTGCCGACAGGGAGTGCAGGAAGCTCAGCTTGTTGCTCGGTGGTGAGCCACCCATTGGGGTGGGTGGGAGGAGGTTCAAGAGGGAGGGGACATATGTATTTAATAGCTGGTTCACTTCATTGTATAGCAGCACTTTGTTCATGTAAAGCAATTATACACCCATAAAAAAATGTTCAAAAAATATGTGTTCAGGTAGGTTATATTATCTGCAAGTTTTATTTCAGTATAATAAAGGGAACATTACAAAATATTGTAGAAAGGGACCTTGGAGGTATTCCTTGGTGGTCTAGTGGTTAGGATTCAGTACTTGCACTGCTGGGGCCTGAGTTCAATCCCTGGTTGGGGAACTGGGATCCTACAAGCTGTGCAGCATGGCCAAAAAATAAGGGAGTAAAGAATGCTGGGTTAGGTATAGGTGATGATCACTATACTAGACTGACATAACCATAATGCATTATAATTAACTGATTGCTTGTCTGTTTTCTGCACTGCTGGACTCGCATTAGGGTTAGAGGCAATGTTCTGTTCACTGATATATCCTCCAATCCTGTTTTAGCGTTTGGGAGGCTCTCAACAAATTTTGTCATTGAAAGGACAAGTGAATGAATGGTTGGATGCATATAAACTCTGTTCTGATCTAGAATCCATATGCTCAAAGATATTTGATGGCCAGACCACCAATGAGGATTCATGATGATTGTTTTAGCTACACAGCAACTAGCACAAAATGGTGACTGAATTAATCTTCAAAAATGTTTTTTTGTTCTCTATATTAGGGGTGAACTTTCAAACAACTGCAAGAAAAATTTTTTATCTTGAATCATCTGTAACACTGGTACCGACAAAAAAGTGGAACTTGTGAATGACTCTCTGGCATAGGTTTTTTTTCTGACCAAATCCTTTCCCAAGAGCATTTTTTTTTTTCCCTCAAAAAGACTACTTTTATTAACAGAAATGACTTTCCATGTGTAACTCACCCTCTTCAGTGGAGTTAGCTTGTGATTTTACCAATGTGGCCCTTTTCTTCGATCCTGCCCTGAACTATGCAAATTGGTTCTGGCTTTAAAGGTTGGAACCTTTTTGCCTGAGAATCCTGGATGAGAATTTTCCCTCTCTGTTTTCTTCATACATTCATTGAGACCCCTGGCATTCTTCACAGGCAGTGTGGAACTATGTTGTTTATTTTGATACTCTGTTTAAATAATTAGTATTTTTCAACCTAAATAGTATATCAATAGGGGTCATACTGTAAGATTATGATAATTGATGACTCAGGCACTGAATCCTCCACATTGCTCTTAAGTTCTTATCTTCCTTCATGGTAGCCACTTCAGGAGTGAAAAAATACTATTTATTTCAGCTGTTATCTTCCCCTTCTCAGAATTCTTTATTTTCTTTTAACTTTTAAAAAATATTTTATTTTGCTTTTATGTAGCTTTGTTGTTTATAGCTCTATATAATCCCCATTCTGTCATAGGCATATCTTGACTCCCTCCCACCTGTGCCCCCTTTTTAAAATTTTTAATTAGAGAATAATTACAATATTGAGACGGTTTCTGCCATACATCATATGGCATCATATGAATCGGCCTTAGGTATACATATGTTTCTTCCAGGCAAGAATACTGGAGTGAGGAGCCACCCTTCTTGAGGAGATCTTCCCAACCCAGGGATTGAACCCAGGTCTCCCTCATTGTAGGTGAATTCTTTACCGTCTGAGTTACCAGGAAAGCCCAAGAATGCTGGAGTGGGTAGCCTATCCCTTCTCAAAGATATTTGATGGCCAGACCACCAATGAGGATTCATGATGATTGTTTTAGCTACACAGCAACTAGCACAAAATGGTGACTGAATTAATCTTCAAAAATGTTTTTGTGTCTCTATATTAGGGTGAACTTTCAAACAACTGCAAGAAAAATTTTTTATCTTGAATCATCTGTAACACTGGTACCGACAAAAAAGTGGAACTTGTGAATGACTCTCTGGCATAGGTTTTTTTTCTGACCAAATCCTTTCCCAAGAGCATTTTTTTTTTCCCTCAAAAAGACTACTTTTATTAACAGAAATGACTTTCCATGTGTAACTCACCCTCTTCAGTGGAGTTAGCTTGTGATTTTACCAATGTGGCCCTTTTCTTCGATCCTGCCCTGAACTATGCAAATTGGTTCTGGCTTTAAAGGTTGGAACCTTTTTGCCTGAGAATCCTGGATGAGAATTTTCCCTCTCTGTTTTCTTCATACATTCATTGAGACCCCTGGCATTCTTCACAGGCAGTGTGGAACTATGTTGTTTATTTTGATACTCTGTTTAAATAATTAGTATTTTTCAACCTAAATAGTATATCAATAGGGGTCATACTGTAAGATTATGATAATTGATGACTCAGGCACTGAATCCTCCACATTGCTCTTAAGTTCTTATCTTCCTTCATGGTAGCCACTTCAGGAGTGAAAAAATACTATTTATTTCAGCTGTTATCTTCCCCTTCTCAGAATTCTTTATTTTCTTTTTAAATTTTAAAAAATATTTTATTTTGCTTTTATGTAGCTTTGTTGTTTATAGCTCTATATAATCCCCATTCTGTCATAGGCATATCTTGACTCCCTCCCACCTGTGCCCCCTTTTTAAAATTTTTAATTAGAGAATAATTACAATATTGAGACGGTTTCTGCCATACATCATATGGCATCATATGAATCGGCCTTAGGTATACATATGTTTCTTCCAGGCAAGAATACTGGAGTGAGGAGCCACTCCCTTCTTGAGGAGATCTTCCCAACCCAGGGATTGAACCCAGGTCTCCCTCATTGTAGGTGAATTCTTTACCGTCTGAGTTACCAGGAAAGCCCAAGAATGCTGGAGTGGGTAGCCTATCCCTTCTCCAGCATATTTTCGTGACCCAGGGTAGAATCCAGGTCTCCTGCACTGCAGGCAGATTCTTTATCATTCGGCCTCTAGGAAACCCCCATATAGATGTACAATTCTGTATATTAAAATTTCTCAGTTTAAATTACTGGTGTGTTTTCTGATGATATAAACATGAAAATAAACAAAAAGGAAGTCTAAAAAACAAATAGCTGCAGTATTGATATTATTTATAAATCAAGATATTGTAATGACAAACTAAAGTGATTATTTCTATGTATCAATCTAGGATTAAGGATAATTGAAGACTTAGATTTCTAGGCTTAAGGATAGTTTTATGTGTTCTTTTGTGTGTGAAGTTTGATAGATAATGTTATATGTCAGTATAAACTAAATTAGTTAAATTTTTCAAAAGAATCTCAAAAAAAGAATTATATTAAAAAAACATACGGTCATTTTAGAAAACAGAATAGAAAGTTTCTGCAAAAATTAAAAATAGAACTATCATATGACCTAGTATCTCCACTTTAGGGTATATATCCAAATAAAACCACTAATTCAGAGGTATATATGTACTCTCATGTTCTTTGCAGCGTTATTCACAATAGCCAAGATACGGAAACAACTTAAGTGTTTATTGATGGAGGAATGGGTAAAGAAAATGCTGTCTAGGCTCAGATGGTAAAGAATCCTCCTTCAGGAGACACAGCTTTGATCCCTGAGTTGGGAAGATCCCTTGGAGAAGGGAACAGCTACCCACTTTAGTGTTCTTACCTGGAGAATTCCATGGACAGAGGAGCCTGGCAGATTACATTACATGGGATTGCAGAGTTGGACATGACTGATGCATATACTAGAATGAAATATTATTTAGCCTAAAAAAAGAGGTAAATATTGTGTTCTTTGTAATTTGAAGTTGTCTAATTTGAACATTTATAGGAATGTATTTTTCATTTTAAAATATTCATTGTTGTCTTGCATGCAAGTCTTTTATCACTCAACACAGTAAATGATGTGTGTTAATTATGTAACTAACTGACAGATACAAACTGTGCAAGTAAGCAATTGATCTTAAAAATCATTGAGCTGTATGACATATTTGTTTAGAAATACAATAGACTATGAACTTTAAAGTGTAGGAAATTTTTTATTTGAAGGATAATTGCTTTACAGAATTTTGTTTTTTCTGTCAAATATCAACATGAATCAGCCATAAGGATAAATGCTGTTCATTAGGTGGTTTAATTTTTTTAAACTTTTTATTTTTTACAGAATTTTTTGTTTACTGCCACACATCAACCTGAATCCGCCATAGTAGATGGTTTAATTTTAGAGACCTTGTTTAGAATATGGAAACCACTATGCTATGAAAGAAGTGAACATTTCCCAGTTAGTAAATTACATTTCATATATATTAATCATTACCCAAGAAATGGTGAATTGCCAGCTTTGTCCCTTCTCCTAGCTCATTAACCTCAGGCTTATTTTTTCTAGATTCTAAATATTAATCATATCAAATCAGCTTATGCCACTTTCCCTACATCATTTCTTAATTTCAGCTTGAGCTTTTGAACTCTGCTTTTATATCTGGCATTAATTTTTTTCCACAAACGAAAATGCTGTTGATTGAAAATATCAATAATTGCAATGGAACCAGACCTGCTTTCCTCTGCAGGCTACTTCCTGTTCTAAATTGTAGTCAGCAGTACTGCAGACCCACCACCTTCAGTGATCATTAAACTGATCCTTCTCTTTCCTTTAGAACTCTAATCAGTGAATGAGGATTGCACTGGATTCTTACTTGAGAGTGTACAATTCCAGCTGAATTATGCATGCCACAAAAAACAAAGCATCAACACCTCCCTGTTGGCCTTGATTGAAGGTCTATAAAACTTATTTATTGATTTATTTGACTATGCCAGTTCTTACTTGTGGCACACATGGGCTCTTTGATCTTGTTGTAGCATGTGGGATCTTTAGTTGCAGTATGTCAACTCTTAGTTGCAGCATGTGGGATTTATTAATAGTCCCCTGATCAAGGTTCAGACCCAAGCTCCCTGTATTGGCAATGCGGAGTCTTAGCCAGTGGATCACCAGGGAAGTTCTTAAAAGCCTTTTTTTTTTTTTTTTAAAGATTTATTTATTTATTTACTTTGCCGGGGGTCGGGTGGGGGAGGGGGGGGGGTGGGCGGGCCGTTTCTATTGGTCTTTCATTTCTCTATTTTCATTGTCTTCGTTCTTTGGCTCCTGTGGGCCTCTCATCGCGATGGCGTCTGTTGTTGCAGAGCCGGCTCTGGGCGCATGTGCTCCAGAGCTCCGGCTCGGTGATTGGACACATCAGTCCAGCCGCTCCGCGGCACGTGGAATCTCCCCAGGCCAGGGATGGAACCGGCGCCCCTTGCATTGCAAGGCGGTGTCCTTACCCACTGGACCACCAGGGGAAGCCCTAAAAGCCATTTTAAAATAAGATCACTGGGTATAGTGAAGTGACACACTAAAGGATTTTTAATGATATGAAAACAGAACTTTAAAAATTGTAACGATATAAAAAAGTCAGTCACACCACTATGCAGCTTGTTAAATCAAATGTGCATTTAGAAATCCTTATTTGTTTCTGGGAAAGTCAACTATTCTGGTCGTCTGTTGTCTTTATTTATACTCTACCCATCTCACTTGTAGTTGATTTACTGAGTGATACAAATTTATCAGAAGGTCATTTTGGCGCAGAACAGAATTTTTAAAAAATTTTATCTCAGCAATTGGGGTAAATATTTGTATACAACAATGATTAGAGGTCATACCTCCATTCTTTGTTATGAAAAATGGAAATATGTAAAATGTAAGGATTCTATTATCTATTTCTGCATTTTCTGTTTACTAACATTTTATTTGAACTTTCTCTTACAATTTCTTGACAGTTTTTAGCTTTGTCTTACTTGAGAGTGTACAATTCCAGCTGAATTCATGCCACAAAAACAAAGCATCAACACCTCCCTGTTGGCCTTGATTGAAGGTCTATAAAACTTATTTATTGATTTATTTGACTATGCCAGTTCTTACTTGTGGCACACATGGGCTCTTTGATCTTGTTGTAGCATGTGGGATCTTTAGTTGCAGTATGTCAACTCTTAGTTGCAGCATGTGGGATTTATTAATAGTCCCCTGATCAAGGTTCAGACCCAAGCTCCCTGTATTGGCAATGCGGAGTCTTAGCCAGTGGATCACCAGGGAAGTTCTTAAAAGCCTTTTTTTTTTTTTTTTAAAGATTTATTTATTTATTTACTTTGCCGGGGGTCGGGTTGGGGAGGGAGGGGAGTGGGCGGGCCATTTCTATTGGTCTTTCATTTCTCTATTTTCATTGTCTTCGTTCTTTGGCTCCTGTGGGCCTCTCATCGCGATGGCGTCTGTTGTTGCAGAGCCGGCTCTGGGCGCATGTGCTCCAGAGCTCCGGCTCGGTGATTGGACACATCAGTCCAGCCGCTCCGCGGCACGTGGAATCTCCCCAGGCCAGGGATGGAACCGGCGCCCCTTGCATTGCAAGGCGGTGTCCTTACCCACTGGACCACCAGGGGAAGCCCCTAAAAGCCATTTTAAAATAAGATCACTGGGTATAGTGAAGTGACACACTAAAGGATTTTTAATGATATGAAAACAGAACTTTAAAAATTGTAACGATATAAAAAAGTCAGTCACACCACTATGCAGCTTGTTAAATCAAATGTGCATTTAGAAATCCTTATTTGTTTCTGGGAAAGTCAACTATTCTGGTCGTCTGTTGTCTTTATTTATACTCTACCCATCTCACTTGTAGTTGATTTACTGAGTGATACAAATTTATCAGAAGGTCATTTTGGCGCAGAACAGAATTTTTAAAAAATTTTATCTCAGCAATTGGGGTAAATATTTGTATACAACAATGATTAGAGGTCATACCTCCATTCTTTGTTATGAAAAATGGAAATATGTAAAATGTAAGGATTCTATTATCTATTTCTGCATTTTCTGTTTACTAACATTTTATTTGAACTTTCTCTTACAATTTCTTGACAGTTTTAGCTTTGTTTTTTCCAGCTGCCTCTAGAGGGCAACTTAACCTTAATTTTCTCTTGGTTTAATGATAGACTGCTATACTGGCAAAATTATGTCCAATAACATTCCACGGTTAAGATGATTGTTGTCTATACACACTTTGTGGAATTTGCTTCTGTTCGTGGAATCAGCTTGAATGAAGTCATTGTCTGTAACTTCAGGCACTCAAAATCTAAGGGGGCATAAAACAGTGATGCTTGGGTGGAGGCAGAGAAAATGAAGAGGGCACAGGTCAGTGTCATATAACTTCATCGTGAAGTTCCCGTCTTCTCAGACCACAGTAGCACACTTGGGAAGATGTGGAAGCAACATTCAGAGGTGCACATCTAGCATGTCTACTTCTACTTTTCTTGCGTAGTATGTAAGGACTCCAGTTTACTTGGTCTTGAACAAGAAACCTGATTAGCACATTCAGCTTGAGAGTGGAAGTGTTAGTCACTCAGCTGTGTCTAACTCTTTGCAACCTCCTTGACTGTGGCCTGCCAGGCTCCTCTGGCCATGGGATACCCCATGCTAGAATATTGGAGTGGATTGCCATGCCTTCTTCCAGGGGATCTTCCTGACCCAGGGATCGAACCTGTGTCTCCTGCATCTCCTGCATTGTGGGTACATTCTTTACCACTGAGCCACCGGGGAAGCCCATGTTACATGTTGCTTAACTCTTGCTTTCCTAAGAAAGTGACTTTAGGTAGTGATGATGAGTCACTTTTTTGAGGGTTATATTGCTCAGTTTGGAAAGGAGAGGATTGCCTGTGTGTCTGGAGGAGGGTCAGATGGAGGTGGGAGAGAGGGATATAAGAAGACACAGGACTGACAGGTGAAATAAATGAGGACTCTTTAAAGAGTAGCTTTACTTCAAAGCTTTCAGAAATACTTCAGATCCTGTGGCCCAGGGAACTTCTAAGCCAGCAGTATGAAGATCAAACTAAATTGCTTGAAAAAGATGAGAGAACTGATGACTGTTAGTTTTTGAGAAAAGAAGGTCTGTGGGTTGAGGTGAAATGGAGGGAGTGGAATGATGACAAAACTAAAATAATGTTTTTGCAGTATGCCTTGGGGAAAGAGAGACAGATGAGGGCCTTGGGATGGCCTTCTTACCACCTGAGTGAGTGAGTATAGAAATGGGACCCAGATCAGAATGTTCTTCTGAGCTCTAAGAATTTTCCCATAGGAATTTATAACTCTAACACTACACACCGAGAAGAGTGTTGAAAAGGCCTCCTGACATGAATAAACTTTTTCCACTTGCTTTCAAAAACTTGGGCTGTGTCAGTAAAATTTCCCTATTTATTTCCTCAAACACTCCGCATTCTGTATCTCTATGGTCACAGTTATATTATGAGTTTCTGGTCAACTGCTACTTTGCCTGCAGGCCCAGTTTTTAGAGCATCATTTATCCAAGAACATCTTGGTTAGGTAATATCTCATGATGATTATAAACAGACCATATGGAATCTTATTTTTTTGTGAGAAAGTGATTTCATGCTAGCCACCACATTCAGAATCTCCTTTTCAAGGCTTTGTTGTATATCAGGAAGGATCAGTTTGGCTTGTGCTAAAATTTTTGGCTATGAAAGAGACTTTTTAATTTTATTTCTTAAAACAGAGGACTTGCTACAAAATCAATATTTACTGGTTTGAGCTGTCGAGTCACTAATACTCTTCAAAGAAAGCAAAATAATAAACAAAAAAGGAAGAGCTAGGGAAATAATAAAAGTTTAGCACACCACTGAGGGGCCCATGTTAAGACTCTTGCTTTCCTAAGAAAGTGACTTTAGGTAGTGATGATGAGTCACTTTTTTGAGGGTTATATTGCTCAGTTTGGAAAGGAGAGGATTGCCTGTGTGTCTGGAGGAGGGTCAGATGGAGGTGGGAGAGAGGGATATAAGAAGACACAGGACTGACAGGTGAAATAAATGAGGACTCTTTAAAGAGTAGCTTTACTTCAAAGCTTTCAGAAATACTTCAGATCCTGTGGCCCAGGGAACTTCTAAGCCAGCAGTATGAAGATCAAACTAAATTGCTTGAAAAAGATGAGAGAACTGATGACTGTTAGTTTTTGAGAAAAGAAGGTCTGTGGGTTGAGGTGAAATGGAGGGAGTGGAATGATGACAAAACTAAAATAATGTTTTTGCAGTATGCCTTGGGGAAAGAGAGACAGATGAGGGCCTTGGGATGGCCTTCTTACCACCTGAGTGAGTGAGTATAGAAATGGGACCCAGATCAGAATGTTCTTCTGAGCTCTAAGAATTTTCCCATAGGAATTTATAACTCTAACACTACACACCGAGAAGAGTGTTGAAAAGGCCTCCTGACATGAATAAACTTTTTCCACTTGCTTTCAAAAACTTGGGCTGTGTCAGTAAAATTTCCCTATTTATTTCCTCAAACACTCCGCATTCTGTATCTCTATGGTCACAGTTATATTATGAGTTTCTGGTCAACTGCTACTTTGCCTGCAGGCCCAGTTCTAGAGCATCATTTATCCAAGAACATCTTGGTTAGGTAATATCTCATGATGATTATAAACAGACCATATGGAATCTTATTTTTTTGTGAGAAAGTGATTTCATGCTAGCCACCACATTCAGAATCTCCTTTTCAAGGCTTTGTTGTATATCAGGAAGGATCAGTTTGGCTTGTGCTAAAATTTTTGGCTATGAAAGAGACTTTTTAATTTTATTTCTTAAAACAGAGGACTTGCTACAAAATCAATATTTACTGGTTTGAGCTGTCGAGTCACTAATACTCTTCAAAGAAAGCAAAATAATAAAAGGAGGCTGGAAAAATATGTAGCCATTTGGAACAGATTGTACTAGTCTGTGTGTGAAATTACAACTCTCTAAAGAGCTCTTACCCCTTCTTTCTGTTCTAACTTTAACTTCTATGCATTTTAACACTCTTAATCTAGCATATAGAAAATAATAAGCACATTTGAAAGTCTGACTTTTGACTTGCTGCTCTGCTGCAATGAAATTATAATCACCAATCACTTTTAGAAGACAATATTTATTCATAATTAAATACAAGAAAGCACTTAGCTTCTTTTCACTTCTGACACTTGTAGCGGGGAGGGAATGAGCCTGGTGAGGAGTGGGGGAATATAGATGGAGGGTGGCAAACATGGATGGTTGCTGACCCTGTAGCCATTCCTCCCCTTCTGCTGTGGTAAGCAGAACCGTGTTCCCCAGCCCCAAGGCATCCACTTCCGAATCCGCAGGACCTGTGAATATGTTGCCCATTACTACAAAAGGGACTTTGCAGATGGGGTTAAATTAAGAATCTTGATGTAGAGAGAATACTGTGACTAACTGGATGGGTACAATGTAATCACAAAGATTTTTATAAGAGGAAAAGAGAGGCAAGAGAGTCAGAGAAGGCGGTATGATGATGGAAGCAGAGGTTGGAGTGTTATGGAGAAGGGGCCATAAACTAGGAAAGGCAGGAAGCCTTTAGACCCTGGAAAATACAAGGAAACTCTTCTCTTAAGTGTCCAGAAGGAACTCAGGTCTCCTAACAAATTGATGAGACCCTTGTGGACTTCTGACTTACAAAACTGTAAGCAAATAAATTTGTGTTATTTTCAGCTCTTAAGTTTGTAGTAATTTGTTATACCAGCAGTAGGGAACTAGCAACACCCTACTTCTGAAAATTAAATCAGCATCCGATGATTATAAACAGACCTTTTCTTATTTTGTGAGAAAGTGATTTCATGCTAGCCACCACATTCAGAATCTCCTTTTCAAGGCTTTGTTGTATATCAGGAAGGATCAGTTTGGCTTGTGCTAAAATTTTGGCTATGAAAGAGACTTTTTAATTTTATTTCTTAAAACAGAGGACTTGCTACAAAATCAATATTTACTGGTTTGAGCTGTCGAGTCACTAATACTCTTCAAAGAAAGCAAAATAATAAAAGGAGGCTGGAAAAATATGTAGCCATTTGGAACAGATTGTACTAGTCTGTGTGTGAAATTACAACTCTCTAAAGAGCTCTTACCCCTTCTTTCTGTTCTAACTTTAACTTCTATGCATTTTAACACTCTTAATCTAGCATATAGAAAATAATAAGCACATTTGAAAGTCTGACTTTTGACTTGCTGCTCTGCTGCAATGAAATTATAATCACCAATCACTTTTAGAAGACAATATTTATTCATAATTAAATACAAGAAAGCACTTAGCTTCTTTTCACTTCTGACACTTGTAGCGGGGAGGGAATGAGCCTGGTGAGGAGTGGGGGAATATAGATGGAGGGTGGCAAACATGGATGGTTGCTGACCCTGTAGCCATTCCTCCCCTTCTGCTGTGGTAAGCAGAACCGTGTTCCCCAGCCCCAAGGCATCCACTTCCGAATCCGCAGGACCTGTGAATATGTTGCCCATTACTACAAAAGGGACTTTGCAGATGGGGTTAAATTAAGAATCTTGATGTAGAGAGAATACTGTGACTAACTGGATGGGTACAATGTAATCACAAAGATTTTTATAAGAGGAAAAGAGAGGCAAGAGAGTCAGAGAAGGCGGTATGATGATGGAAGCAGAGGTTGGAGTGTTATGGAGAAGGGGCCATAAACTAGGAAAGGCAGGAAGCCTTTAGACCCTGGAAAATACAAGGAAACTCTTCTCTTAAGTGTCCAGAAGGAACTCAGGTCTCCTAACAAATTGATGAGACCCCTTGTGGACTTCTGACTTACAAAACTGTAAGCAAATAAATTTGTGTTATTTTCAGCTCTTAAGTTTGTAGTAATTTGTTATACCAGCAGTAGGGAACTAGCAACACCCTAGCAGATGAACCACAGTCTGTCTAAACCAACTGTGGAAATTCCAGTGATTTTTGTCAAGTATCCATTATGATCTGCCATAAAGAAAAGTCAGCTTCCAATTGCTGGCAAGATTTTTCCTTTCCGATCCATCTATCCTTTCTCTTCTTCTTGGGATGTTGCTATGAGAATATGATGTCTGGACCTGCAGCAGTCATCTTGTGACTGAGTTGACAAGATCTTAAAAGACTGAAAATCATCATATTGAAGATGCCAGAGTAAGAAGTCCTTGATGACATTGCTGAAATGTTGCACCAAATATGGAGCCATCCATATGTTAATGATAGTTAATGATTAATATTTCTTATGCCAATATTACATATGGAATGCAACTTAGCAGATATGTTTGGTATGCATAATGTGATATAGTTAATGAAATATTGACTCAATTATTTCAATGAAATTTCTTCAGATTTAACCCCTTATTCCTTCTGAGAAGACTGGTTTCACTATTAGACTGTTGAAACTCTCATATCAACTAGAAGAATATGTGCTTTGTTAGCAATTCTAAACAAGTCACATATTTTTTTACAGAAATTTGGTGGAATATACGAGTTGTACTAACTTTTTGACTTTGTTTGCAAGGTAACAAAATTAAGAACTAAACAGGCAAACTCCTTTTGACGGCAAAGTGAAAGCCTGGCTGACATTCCACTGATTTGAGACCCAGGCAACTGATGAATGCATAAAGTAATAATGGAATATTATAGCATGTAAAACACTTAATGTGGTTCAAACAAATTAAACAGCAAGGCATTAATTACCAGCTTTGATAAACGGTCTTCTGGCGTTACCCTGTATGTTCTTCTCTGTAACTATTGTAGTGGTAGAAAAATAAGTAGTATTCAAATAATTTCAAAGTCAAAGGAAAACAAGATTATGCCTTGAAAAATATTTAAATTATACCCTTAGATTTGCCATTTTATTCATGAGGAAGTTTTAAAGTAACCTTTAATTAATAATATACAAATTCCTGATTTTCTTTGACTAATAGAATAGTGAGTTTTAGCTGAAACTACAAATATGAATTTATTTTTCATCCCCTCTTAAGTAGCTTGAAACACATTTGCTTAGTGAATTACAGCCCATTCAGAGTTAGGGTTTTGAAAAATTTCTCAACTTTTCTTTTTCTGCTTGTTATCCAGTCTTCTTCCCAGTAACATTTTTAGGAAGAGAAAATACTGTAACACTCTGTGCTAAAACATCTTCCTATTTATTATTATTATTATTTTTTAAAGATTTATTTATTTATTTATTTTGGGCGGGGGTCGGGTTGGGGAAGGAGGGGAGCGGGCGAGCCACTTCTCTTGGTCTTTCATTTCTCTATTTTCATCCGTCTTTGTTCTTTGGCTCCTGTGGGCCTCCCATCACGGTGGCGTCTGTCGTTGCAGAGCGCTGGCTCTGGGCGTATGTGCTCCAGAGCTCCGGCTCGGTAATTGGACACATAGGTCCAGCCGCTCCGCGGCACGTGGGATCATCCCAGGCCAGGGATCGAACCGGCACCCCTTGCACTGCAAGGCGGTGTCCTTACCCACTGGACCACCAGGGGAAGCCCTAGAGAAGACTTCTTGAATATAACTTAACATTCTCAAATAGTCTTCCTTCAATAGTGCCATAGTTTCAGAAGGTTTTTTTTTTTTTTTTAAATCTTATGAAAGGGGAAAATCAAGAATATATACTTGTAAAAGTCAATTTTCTGGTCCAAGTTTGATCATTTATTGAGATGCTACTATAGGCCAGACTCTGAAGAAATAGAGAAGGTAGAGTATACAATTTTGTAAACAGACTATTCCAAATCAATATAATAGGTTACAGGGACAGAAATACAGAGGAGTTGGGGCATAGCAAAAGGCAGGCTATGGAGAGGTGGAAAAATTTTGTTAATTACCAGCTTTGATAAACGGTCTTCGGGCGTTACCCTGTATGTACTTCTCTGTAACTATTGTAGTGGTAGAAAAATAAGTAGTATTCAAATAATTTCAAAGTCAAAGGAAAACAAGATTATGCCTTGAAAAATATTTAAATTATACCCTTAGATTTGCCATTTTATTCATGAGGAAGTTTTAAAGTAACCTTTAATTAATAATATACAAATTCCTGATTTTCTTTGACTAATAGAATAGTGAGTTTTAGCTGAAACTACAAATATGAATTTATTTTTCATCCCCTCTTAAGTAGCTTGAAACACATTTGCTTAGTGAATTACAGCCCATTCAGAGTTAGGGTTTTGAAAAATTTCTCAACTTTTCTTTTTCTGCTTGTTATCCAGTCTTCTTCCCAGTAACATTTTTAGGAAGAGAAAATACTGTAACACTCTGTGCTAAAACATCTTCCTATTTATTATTATTATTATTTTTTAAAGATTTATTTATTTATTTATTTTGGGCGGGGGTCGGGTTGGGGGATGGGCGGGCCACTTCTCTTGGTCTTTCATTTCTCTATTTTCATCCATCTTTGTTCTTTGGCTCCTGTGGGCCTCCCATCGCGGTGGCGTCTGTCGTTGCAGAGCGCTGGCTCTGGGCGTATGTGCTCCAGAGCTCCGGCTCGCACTGGACACATGGGTCCAGCCGCTCCGCGGCACGTGGGATCTTCCCAGGCCAGGGATCGAACTGGTGCCCCTTGCACTGCAAGGCAGAGTCCTTACCCACTGGACCACCAGGGGAAGCCCTAGAGAAGACTTCTTGAATATAACTTAACATTCTCAAATAGTCTTCCTTCAATAGTGCCATAGTTTCAGAAGGTTTTTTTTTTTTTTTTAAATCTTATGAAAGGGGAAAATCAAGAATATATACTTGTAAAAGTCAATTTTCTGGTCCAAGTTTGATCATTTATTGAGATGCTACTATAGGCCAGACTCTGAAGAAATAGAGAAGGTAGAGTATACAATTTTGTAAACAGACTATTCCAAATCAATATAATAGGTTACAGGGACAGAAATACAGAGGAGTTGGAGCATAGACAAAGAGGCAGGTTGTTTGCCTATGGAGAGGTGGAAAAATTTTGTAGAAGAGGGACAAATACTATTCACAGAAAAGCGATCCTGAAGGTTGAAAATAAGTTATCTGGATGGAGAAGAGCATTTTTGAGAGAGAGGGAGGAACTAAAACTATAAATGGCAAGACATTTTTTTTTTTTTTTAATGTTGAGTTAGAAGGGAGGTTAGGGTTTTATAGAGATGATAAAAGAACACAGAATGATTTTTTTTTTAATTTGGCCTCTTTTTTTATTGGTTTTTAATTTCTTTTCATCCATCTTTATTCTTTGGCCTGTGAGGGCCTCCCATTGCAGTGGCCTCTCTCAATTGCAGAGCACTGGTTCTGGGTGCATGTGCTCCAGAGTGCTGGCTGGTAATTGGACACACTGGTCCGGCAGCTCCACAGCACGTGGAATCTTCTTGGACCAAGGATTGAACCAGTGCCCCTTGCACTGCAAGGAGGACTCTTTACGCACTAGACCACCAGGGAAGCCCCACAGAATAATTTTAAGCAGGGAAATCCCATTAACAGATTACATTGAAGGAAGATAAATACTGGGAGGGGAGTTGGATGATGTGTAGGTTGAACAGTAATTAGGAGAGTTGATGAAGAGTTGCAACAATGGAGTGGGATGAGGTGGGGAGGAAATTGAGAAGTAGTTTGTAGGTAGAACTACTAGGATTAAGAAACTGATTTGGGGTTCAAAGGAAGAATACATCATTTAATATCTAAAAAAGCTGAATTTATTGCTAAGAGTTTACTATACTTGCACTATACAGTCTTCCTGAAAAGCAAACTGTTCTTAGGAATCATGGAGACTATGAATTTGTGAACATCTTCTTGACAGGAGTTTTAGGGACTGATTGCCTCTTAGCCATGGAACCACAGTTACTGGAGTGAGGTGATTGTTGACTGTCATTGATTGGACCTTAAGAAGCTCTCCCTGAATGCTCAACATTTAGAAACGTGATTTCTGAGGTCAAGTTGTCATTGATTGAATCGGGTGTGTTTAAAACTAATTTCGATTACTTCTTCCTTTAGCCAATAAGCCTTTCTTGAATTGAGAGAATAAGAACTTTTATTTTTACGAGTTAAAATAGAAGAAAGAAAAAATCATTGGCTTTGTTCGATGGAAAGAACTAGAACAGGAGGAAGAACCAGTGTGGACACAGGTGGGAAAAGGGGCAGAATGGGCAGCAAGGGGTGGCATTGTGACCATGTTAGCCTGTATGGAGGACATCCAGCAGGTTCTTGGAGATTTGGAAAATGGTTTATCATTAGGCATCATTGACACACAGGAGGGAACTGAAACCGTGAATGAAATAAAGTAGTTGAGGAAAAGTTTGTGGAGTAAAAGTGGAAACTAGCCAATGATAGCACTGAGCAGCACTTGTGAACAGGAGCGGAATCAGGAGATGGTAACTGGAGAAAGCAAAGGAGGAAAGAGTTTCAGACTCTTGAGGTGGCAACACTAGGCCATTGTCTTCACTAAGAGTCATTTCAGTAAAATAACATTAATAGCTCTTAAAATCACATTTAAAGAGTACTTAAACATTTTAGCTGTCAGCTTCTGATTATTGTGGTTGTTTAGTTGATACATTGTGTCAAACTCGTTTTGCAACCCCATGAACTGTAGCCCACCAGACTCTTCTGTCCATGGGAAATCCCATTAACAGATTACATTGAAGGAAGATAAATACTGGGAGGGGAGTTGGATGATGTGTAGGTTGAACAGTAATTAGGAGAGTTGATGAAGAGTTGCAACAATGGAGTGGGATGGGTGGGAGGAAATTGAGAAGTAGTTTGTAGGTAGAACTACTAGGATTAAGAAACTGATTTGGGGTTCAAAGGAAGAATACATCATTTAATATCTAAAAAAGCTGAATTTATTGCTAAGAGTTTACTATACTTGCACTATACAGTCTTCCTGAAAAGCAAACTGTTCTTAGGAATCATGGAGACTATGAATTTGTGAACATCTTCTTGACAGGAGTTTTAGGGACTGATTGCCTCTTAGCCATGGAACCACAGTTACTGGAGTGAGGTGATTGTTGACTGTCATTGATTGGACCTTAAGAAGCTCTCCCTGAATGCTCAACATTTAGAAACGTGATTTCTGAGGTCAAGTTGTCATTGATTGAATCGGGTGTGTTTAAAACTAATTTCGATTACTTCTTCCTTTAGCCAATAAGCCTTTCTTGAATTGAGAGAATAAGAACTTTTATTTTTACGAGTTAAAATAGAAGAAAGAAAAAATCATTGGCTTTGTTCGATGGAAAGAACTAGAACAGGAGGAAGAACCAGTGTGGACACAGGTGGGAAAAGGGGCAGAATGGGCAGCAAGGGGTGGCATTGTGACCATGTTAGCCTGTATGGAGGACATCCAGCAGGTTCTTGGAGATTTGGAAAATGGTTTATCATTAGGCATCATTGACACACAGGAGGGAACTGAAACCGTGAATGAAATAAAGTAGTTGAGGAAAAGTTTGTGGAGTAAAAGTGGAAACTAGCCAATGATAGCACTGAGCAGCACTTGTGAACAGGAGCGGAATCAGGAGATGGTAACTGGAGAAAGCAAAGGAGGAAAGAGTTTCAGACTCTTGAGGTGGCAACACTAGGCCATTGTCTTCACTAAGAGTCATTTCAGTAAAATAACATTAATAGCTCTTAAAATCACATTTAAAGAGTACTTAAACATTTTAGCTGTCAGCTTCTGATTATTGTGGTTGTTTAGTTGATACATTGTGTCAAACTCGTTTTGCAACCCCATGAACTGTAGCCCACCAGACTATTCTGTCCATGGGATTCTCCAGGCAAGAATACTGGAAGGGGTTGCCATGCCCTCCATCAGGGCATCTTCCTGACCCAAGGATCAAACCAGTGTCTCCTGCAATGGCAGATGCCACTGAGCCACCTGGGAAGTCCCAACTTCTGATGTAATGCTTCATATTGGAGTTATGTGTCTTAGGTACTCATGAATTTTATCAATGTTCGTTACTTGGTAATACTTAAGGAAATAATTTCCTGATGCTGAGTGTAATTTTGTAGAGGTGCTCTGTTTTTCCTTCTCTCTCAAATTTATTCCCCTTCACTTTTTTTTATCACTTCCAACATGCTATGTAATTTACTGATTTGTTGTTTATTGTCTCTGTCTCCTGTGCTTGAATGTAAACCCCATGGAAAGGGTCTTGTGTTTCCTTCAGTGATCTCGTCCAAATCTCTGATGCATATTTGTTGAGTTAGTAAACAATGCTGATGACAACAGTGACCACTTATTAAGCCTGTTTGTGCCACATACTCTACAAACACCACACACGAATCTCATAAACAGGTAGAAATTTTTCAAAAAGTTATTTATTTATTTTTATTGAGGCATAGCTGATTGTATTACAATGTTATTAAGTCCTGTTTTACAGAAAAGTGATTGCATTATATATATATATATATATATATGTACATATATATATATATACAAAATGTATATATATATATATATATATACATATTCTTTTTAAAATATTCTTTTCCATTATGTTTTATCATAGGGTTTTTTCTTTTTAGTTGAGGAAAAGTTTGTGGAGTAAAAGTGGAAACTAGCCAATGATAGCACTGAGCAGCACTTGTGAACAGGAGCGGAATCAGGAGATGGTAACTGGAGAAAGCAAAGGAGGAAAGAGTTTCAGACTCTTGAGGTGGCAACACTAGGCCATTGTCTTCACTAAGAGTCATTTCAGTAAAATAACATTAATAGCTCTTAAAATCACATTTAAAGAGTACTTAAACATTTTAGCTGTCAGCTTCTGATTATTGTGGTTGTTTAGTTGATACATTGTGTCAAACTCGTTTTGCAACCCCATGAACTGTAGCCCACCAGACTCTTCTGTCCATGGGATTCTCCAGGCAATACTGGAAGGGGTTGCCATGCCCTCCACCAGGGCATCTTCCTGACCCAAGGATCAAACCAGTGTCTCCTGCAATGGCAGATGCCACTGAGCCACCTGGGAAGTCCCAACTTCTGATGTAATGCTTCATATTGGAGTTATGTGTCTTAGGTACTCATGAATTTTATCAATGTTCGTTACTTGGTAACACTTAAGGAAATAATTTCCTGATGCTGAGTGTAATTTTGTAGAGGTGCTCTGTTTTTCCTTCTCTCTCAAATTTATTCCCCTTCACTTTTTTTTATCACTTCCAACATGCTATGTAATTTACTGATTTGTTGTTTATTGTCTCTGTCTCCTGTGCTTGAATGTAAACCCCATGGAAAGGGTCTTGTGTTTCCTTCAGTGATCTCGTCCAAATCTCTGATGCATATTTGTTGAGTTAGTAAACAATGCTGATGACAACAGTGACCACTTAGTAAGCCTGTTTGTGCCACATACTCTACAAACACCACACACGAATCTCATAAACAGGTAGAAATTTTTTAAAAAGTTATTTATTTATTTTTATTGAGGCGTAGCTGATTGTATTACAATGTTATTAAGTCCTGTTTTACAGAAAAGTGATTGCATTATATATATATATGTACATATATATATATATACAAAATGTATATATATATATATATATATATATATACATATTCTTTTTAAAATATTCTTTTCCATTATGTTTTATCATAGGGTTTTTTCTTTTTAAATTGGAGGATAATTGCTTTACAATGTTGTGTTAGTTTCTGCTATACGACAACGTGAATCAGCTCTGAGTATACGTATATCCCTCCGTCTTGAACCTCCCTCCCATCCCCCATCCCATCCTTCTAGGTCATGACAGAGCTGGGTTCCCTGTGTTAAACAGAAGCTTCCCACTAGTAATCTATTTCATACATAGTAGTGTATATGTGTCAGTGCTACTCTCTGAATTTGTCCCACCTTCCCCCACTGTGTCCACATATCTGTCCTCTATGTCTGTGTCTCTACGCCTGCCCTGAAAATGGGTTTATCAGTACTGTTTTTCTTGATTCCATATGTGTGTGTGTATGCTAAGTTACTTTAGTTGTATCTGATTCTGTGTAACCCCATGGACTGTAGCCCTCCAGGCTCTTCTGTCCATGGGATTCTGGAAGCAAGAATACGAAGTGGGTTGCCACGCCCTCCTCCATGGGATCTTCCTGATCCAGATATCAAACCCACATTGCTATGTCTCCTGCATTGGTGGGCAGATTCCTCACCACTAGTGCCACCTGGGAAACCCCCTAGATTCCATATATATGGATTAATATACCAGATCTGTTTCTCTCTTTCTGACTTACTTCACTCTGTATGACAGGCTCTAGGTTCATCACTACAAATGACCCAGTTCCACTCCTTTTTAATGGCTGAGTAATATTCCATCGTATATAAGTACCACAACTTCTCTATCCATTCATCTCTATCCATGGACATCTAGGTTGCTCCCATGTCCTGGCTATTGTAAATACTGATGCAATGAATATTGGTGTACATGTGTCTTTTTGAATTAAACCTATTATATGCTGTATACTCTACACATATCCCACATAAATCTAATAAACAAGGTAGAATTTTTTTCTTTTTAATTTGCCTACACAGTGCAGCTTGTGGGATCTCAGGCCACTTCAGTGAAAGCACCAAATCTTAGACTACCAAAGAACTCCTGAAAGTTTTTTTTTTTTTTTAATATTTTTATCTTTTTGAAATAGTTTGGGAAAACATCATCCACATTCTCTTTACACCCTGGGTTTCCCCACCTCTTAAGGATAGTAGTTCATTAAATTGAGGAAATGGAAGAACTCTCTATAACTGGAACTCACTATATTAGAAGGTGAGCATGGAGGGTTATTTAGAAGCTCTGTTTCTTGGGTGAGGGTATCACAACCTCTAGGTGGCTGGAAACAGATCTATTTTGTACTCTCAACTCTTCCCACAAAGTTCTAACCTTGAGAGGAGGTGACTGTGTGTGTGTGTATGTTAGTTGCTCAGTCATATCTGACTCTTTGTGCCCCCATGGATTGTAGCCCGTCAAGCTCCTCTGTCTATGGAGTTCTCCAGGTGTTAATACTGGAGTGTGTGACCTCTCCAGGAGGCTACATTCCCTTCTCCAGGAAATCTTTCTGGCCCAGGGATCAAACGTGGGTCTCCTGCATTGCAGGCAGATTCTTTACTGTCTGAGTCACCCAGGGAAGCCTCTAGACCTGGGTAGTTCACACTAATAGATGCTCTATTTTCAGGTACAGACATAATTGCTATAGCATGGTCTTAGCTGTAGACGGAAGTAGCTGCAGAGCAAGCTGGGAGGTCACTTGGGGTGTTGTGATCAGGGCTGTATGGTTCTCAGGATGAAGCCCACTCGAGGGCAGTTCTCTGTTATACTGACTCCTCCAGGATTGTCGTGTCTGAGACTGGCGTTTGGCTGATGAGTTTAGGTAGAATGTCATTTTTTATGGCTGGGAGATGCCTTAAAAATCATCTAATCCAACTCTTTCATTTTAAATATGAGGAAGCCTGTTTTGTAGGATTTAAGTTCTTTGAACTAAATGACATGGTTAGGGAGTGGCAGAAATGGAAGCTTCAAATGCCTTTTGTGAATTGCCCTACATTCAGCTGTGTTTGTGCTGTAAACAGGGTGTATGACTGTATCTTCATAATATATGGTTTGAAAATTGATAACAGAGGACATTGAGAAGAAACCTCTGAGTTTTCATTTGTTTAATGAAGGAAAACATTCATTAAATGAATAACTGATTTCCAAAGAAGTGGTATTTTTTAATATTTTTATCTTTTTGAAATAGTTTGGGAAAACATCATCCACATTCTCTTTACACCCTGGGTTTCCCCACCTCTTAAGGATAGTAGTTCATTAAATTGAGGAAATGGAAGAACTCTCTATAACTGGAACTCACTATATTAGAAGGTGAGCATGGAGGGTTATTTAGAAGCTCTGTTTCTTGGGTGAGGGTATCACAACCTCTAGGTGGCTGGAAACAGATCTATTTTGTACTCTCAACTCTTCCCACAAAGTTCTAACCTTGAGAGGAGGTGACTGTGTGTGTGTGTATGTTAGTTGCTCAGTCATATCTGACTCTTTGTGCCCCCATGGATTGTAGCCCGTCAAGCTCCTCTGTCTATGGAGTTCTCCAGGTGTTAATACTGGAGTGTGTGACCTCTCCAGGAGGCTACATTCCCTTCTCCAGGAAATCTTTCTGGCCCAGGGATCAAACGTGGGTCTCCTGCATTGCAGGCAGATTCTTTACTGTCTGAGTCACCCAGGGAAGCCTCTAGACCTGGGTAGTTCACACTAATAGATGCTCTATTTTCAGGTACAGACATAATTGCTATAGCATGGTCTTAGCTGTAGACGGAAGTAGCTGCAGAGCAAGCTGGGAGGTCACTTGGGGTGTTGTGATCAGGGCTGTATGGTTCTCAGGATGAAGCCCACTCGAGGGCAGTTCTCTGTTATACTGACTCCTCCAGGATTGTCGTGTCTGAGACTGGCGTTTGGCTGATGAGTTTAGGTAGAATGTCATTTTTTATGGCTGGGAGATGCCTTAAAAATCATCTAATCCAACTCTTTCATTTTAAATATGAGGAAGCCTGTTTTGTAGGATTTAAGTTCTTTGAACTAAATGACATGGTTAGGGAGTGGCAGAAATGGAAGCTTCAAATGCCTTTTGTGAATTGCCCTACATTCAGCTGTGTTTGTGCTGTAAACAGGGTGTATGACTGTATCTTCATAATATATGGTTTGAAAATTGATAACAGAGGACATTGAGAAGAAACCTCTGAGTTTTCATTTGTTTAATGAAGGAAAACATTCATTAAATGAATAACTGATTTCCAAAGAAGTGGTATAAAGTAGTTTGAAGAGCTATCCTAGAACAATCATATTTAAGACATATACTTTGGAACGTTTGGTAAAGAGTAAGCTGGGAGGAAAGAAATTGGGACAATATTCTCTCACTTTTCTGTGACACCCTCGTGTAAATCCTCACCCCACTTCTGATTCTCCTCCCTTGAAATAAAATGCTAATAATAATTTCACGGTTCATGGTAAACTAAAGAGCTCTGGGTATCTGCAAGCTGCTTGTCTTAAAAGATGGTCTCTAGCACTTGGTTTCTATGGAATAGGATATTAACTGGTATTAGATACAGGATTTATCAAGGCAGATTCCATAGGAAATGCTTTCCTTCACTGCGGATTTAATGATTTCCTAGAGGCTCATGTGTTAAGATTCTTTTTTTTTTTTTTTTAAAGATTTATTTATTTATTTATTTTGGCGGGGGTGGGCAGGGAAAGGTGTGGGCGGGCCACTTCCACTGGTCTTTTATTTGTCTAGTTTCATCCATCTTTATTCTTTGGCCCATGTGGGCCTCCCATTGCGGTGGCCTCTGTTGTCCCAGAGCACTGGCTCTGGGCGCATGCGCTCTAGAGCTCCGGCTCGGTAATTGGACACATCAGTCCAGCTGCTCCGCGCACGTGAGATCTTCCCAGGCCAGGGACCGAAGCCGCGCCCCTTGCACTGCAAGGCGGTGTCCTTACCCACTGGACCACAAGGGAAGCCCTTAAGATTCTTTTGATGGAAGTAGTGAACTCTTTCAAATACTTGAGGTAATGAACTCTCAAATACCTTAAGTAAGAAAGGACACAAAGTGTTTCATGGATCTCAAGAGCTGAGCTGCACTCAGGTCTTAAGATAGAACTGGAACTCAAAATGGAACACCCTAAGAGCCTTTTTTCCTTCTTCCCCCTTGTCCATTTGCCTCCTCATTGCTGACTGACTTCCTCTGCTTCTCTCGTCTCAAATGAAAGATGAAAATATGGGTGCTGGCAGCACCCATTTGAAAATTGATAACAGAGGACATTGAGAAGAAACCTCTGAGTTTTCATTTGTTTAATGAAGGAAAACATTCATTAAATGAATAACTGATTTCAAAGAAGTGGTATAAAGTAGTTTGAAGAGCTATCCTAGAACAATCATATTTAAGACATATACTTTGGAACGTTTGGTAAAGAGTAAGCTGGGAGGAAAGAAATTGGGACAATATTCTCTCACTTTTCTGTGACACCCTCGTGTAAATCCTCACCCCACTTCTGATTCTCCTCCCTTGAAATAAAATGCTAATAATAATTTCACGGTTCATGGTAAACTAAAGAGCTCTGGGTATCTGCAAGCTGCTTGTCTTAAAAGATGGTCTCTAGCACTTGGTTTCTATGGAATAGGATATTAACTGGTATTAGATACAGGATTTATCAAGGCAGATTCCATAGGAAATGCTTTCCTTCACTGCGGATTTAATGATTTCCTAGAGGCTCATGTGTTAAGATTCTTTTTTTTTTTTTTTAAAGATTTATTTATTTATTTATTTTGGCGGGGGTGGGCAGGGAAAGGGGTGGGCGGGCCACTTCCACTGGTCTTTTATTTGTCTAGTTTCATCCATCTTTATTCTTTGGCCCATGTGGGCCTCCCATCGCGGTGACATCTGTTGTCGCAGAGCACTGGCTCTGGGCGCATGCGCTCTAGAGCTCCGGCTCGGTAATTGGACACATCAGTCCAGCTGCTCCGCGCACGTGAGATCTTCCCAGGCCAGGGACCGAAGCCGCGCCCCTTGCACTGCAAGGCGGTGTCCTTACCCACTGGACCACAAGGGAAGCCCTTAAGATTCTTTTGATGGAAGTAGTGAACTCTTTCAAATACTTGAGGTAATGAACTCTCAAATACCTTAAGTAAGAAAGGACACAAAGTGTTTCATGGATCTCAAGAGCTGAGCTGCACTCAGGTCTTAAGATAGAACTGGAACTCAAAATGGAACACCCTAAGAGCCTTTTTTCCTTCTTCCCCCTTGTCCATTTGCCTCCTCATTGCTGACTGACTTCCTCTGCTTCTCTCGTCTCAAATGAAAGATGAAAATATGGGTGCTGGCAGCACCCAAGCATCTATTACAGCTCAAGTCTCCTGATACCAGGATGAGCAACTGCTAGTAAAGAATAGGTTTGGAACACATCTGTAGAAATTCTTGAAAATTTGGTTAGTAAGAAACTGCTGTTATTGTTATATATATTTTAAACTTTTTAAAATGTTTGGCCTCTTTTTTATTGATTTTTTATTTATTTACTTTTCATCCATCTTTATTCTTCGGCCTGCATGGGCCTCCCATTGCAGTGGCCTCTCTCGCTGCAGAGCACCAGCTCTGGACGCATGTGCTCCAGAGTGCTGGCTCATAACTGGACACACTGGTCCAGCTGCTCCATGGCATGTGGGATCTTCCCAGGCCAGGGGTCGAACCAGTGCCCCTTGCACTGCAAGGTGGACTCTTTACTCACTGGAAGCCCTGTTACTATTTTTTTTTCCACAAGGGAAGCCCTGTTATTATTTTTTGACTGAGGAAGCTTAGTTCCTTGACCAGGGATTGAACTCATGGCCCCTGCAATGGACATGTGAAATCCTAACAACTGAACTGCCAGGGAATTTCCTATTCCTCTTATATCATAAATATCTTACACCAGTATGAAGAACAGCTTTAGTGAAATGTTTTCAGTTAACTAAATTGACTATTTAAATAAAGTGAAAAAAAGGAAAATTGTAGACATAAGCTGACAAACAGGAGGTATTTCATTGAATGTCAGAGTTGAAAAGTATGACTATGTACGATGAACTCTAGTCTCCAGTTGAGGAGGTGGTCTTGAAAAATAATAGAATATTGCAGAGTTGAGTGTTGCTATAGGAACAGTTACCTACAGATCTAATCAGTGTCTTGTTGAGTGAAAGGATTTTCTCTTTAGTATGAAACATTTAAGCACATGCTAAAAATAGTTTTCTCAGAGCTCCACAATCTCTCTGTCCCCACATCTTCTAGTTCTTAAGGTTTCTGAAACAAATTTTTAAAAACAATCAGAACTAACTTTTTGTTTTAGTTACATGTATGTGGATTCGTGTGGGTATGTGTGTTATGAGGCATAATAAAAACTAGTTTGTTCTGTGAGTTGTGGTAAAAAAAAAAAAAAAAAAAAAAACCAAACAGAACTATGTATGAGCATGTTGCTAAATTTTGATAAATATGATGAGGTTAAACCTATGTTTATTATATCAGTTATTCAGTTAGAAGGAGCAAATACATCATAGTTGGCTTCCCCCAAGGCAGAGCCCAAGAATAGGACCTGGGGGAGAGGCAGTGTATTTGTAAGTTGATTCAGTAAGCAGGTTGGGGTGAGTGGGAGTTGGCAGAGTGAGGCAAGGAAGGAGAATTAACCCTCTGAAAGTTGGAGGCCAGGGCATTTATCGATTAGTTCTGTCCTGCATTGGTTAAGGGTTGCTTCTTGAATGTGTTTCTCAGCTGACCTAGAATAGGGCCAGGTGACCTCTAGCAGCCTGTGAGAAGGTCCAGGGCAGAATATGGAAAGATGAGAAGCTCAGCCTTGTAGCAGGATGCTGGCAGTAGTATAAGCCCATACAAAGGTGATGTGACACTAGTACCAGTGATGTCTGCTATATCTAATTCCAGGACAGTAGTTCCCTGACCTCTCCCTACGCCCAAATCTCTTTTCTTATGGCTTATTACTTTATTTTCTAGTGCAGTGACATAGTGAGTTATTTAATTTCTCTCTGTGTTGTTGGATTTGTCTCTAGAATTGGGGTAGTGGTGATGGGTGGTTTAGTCACTAAGTTCTGTCCAACTCTTGTGACCCCATGGACTGTAGCCTGCCAGGCTCCTCTATCCGTGGGATTCTCCAGGCAAGAATACTGGAGTGGGTTGCCATTTACTTCTCAGGGATCTGAATGAATGTCTTGTATGACGTCGATAAGTCTCCAGTTGAGGAGGTGGTCTTGAAAAATAATAGAATATTGCAGAGTTGAGTGTTGCTATAGGAACAGTTACCTACAGATCTAATCAGTGTCTTGTTGAGTGAAAGGATTTTCTCTTTAGTATGAAACATTTAAGCACATGCTAAAAATAGTTTTCTCAGAGCTCCACAATCTCTCTGTCCCCACATCTTCTAGTTCTTAAGGTTTCTGAAACAAATTTTTAAAAACAATCAGAACTAACTTTTTGTTTTAGTTACATGTATGTGGATTCGTGTGGGTATGTGTGTTATGAGGCATAATAAAAACTAGTTTGTTCTGTGAGTTGTGGTAAAAAAAAAAAAAAAAAAAAAAACCAATCAGAACTATGTATGAGCATGTTGCTAAATTTTGATAAATATGATGAGGTTAAACCTATGTTTATTATATCAGTTATTCAGTTAGAAGGAGCAAATACATCATAGTTGGCTTCCCCCAAGGCAGAGCCCAAGAATAGGACCTGGGGGAGAGGCAGTGTATTTGTAAGTTGATTCAGTAAGCAGGTTGGGGTGAGTGGGGAGTTGGCAGAGTGAGGCAAGGAAGGAGAATTAACCCTCTGAAAGTTGGAGGCCAGGGCATTTATCGATTAGTTCTGTCCTGCATTGGTTAAGGGTTGCTTCTTGAATGTGTTTCTCAGCTGACCTAGAATAGGGCCAGGTGACCTCTAGCAGCCTGTGAGAAGGTCCAGGGCAGAATATGGAAAGATGAGAAGCTCAGCCTTGTAGCAGGATGCTGGCAGTAGTATAAGCCCATACAAAGGTGATGTGACACTAGTACCAGTGATGTCTGCTATATCTAATTCCAGGACAGTAGTTCCCTGACCTCTCCCTACGCCCAAATCTCTTTTCTTATGGCTTATTACTTTATTTTCTAGTGCAGTGACATAGTGAGTTATTTAATTTCTCTCTGTGTTGTTGGATTTGTCTCTAGAATTGGGGTAGTGGTGATGGGTGGTTTAGTCACTAAGTTCTGTCCAACTCTTGTGACCCCATGGACTGTAGCCTGCCAGGCTCCTCTATCCGTGGGATTCTCCAGGCAAGAATACTGGAGTGGGTTGCCATTTACTTCTTCAGGGGATCTTGCCCACCCAGGAATCGAATCCAGGTCTCCTGCATTACCAGAAGATTCTTTACTGATTGAGCTATAAGGGAAGCCCTAAAATTGGGATAGATTATTCTATTTGCAAAAGAGTTGTGGTGAGGATTAAATGCATTAAAATCTGTGATGCCCTTAGCACACTCTGTAGTCCATAGTAAGTGCTTGATAAATGTTAGCCGTCGGGCTTCCCTGGTGGTCCAGTGGGTAAGGACACCACCTTACAGTGCAAGGGGCGCCGGCTAGATCCCTGGCCTGGGAAGATCCCACTTGCCGCGGAGTGGCTGGACTGATGTGTCCAATTACCAAGCCGGAGCTCTGGAGCGCGTGTGCCCAGAGCCGGTGCTCTGCGACAACAGAGGTCACCTCGATGGGAGGCCCACACTGGCCAAAGAACAAAGATGGATGAAGATGGATAAATGAAAGACCAATAGAAGTGGTCCGTCCGCTCCCCTCCCCAACCTGCCCCCCAGCCCCCCAAAAATGTTAGCCATTGTTACCATGAATAATGGTGGAGTCCTGATGTACCACCACTAGCATAGAGGGTGGAGCTTATTGTTGTTTCTATTAATAGTGCCTCCACAATGTCAGTAACTTCATTGCTGAGTGATTTCCACTTTATCTCACACACATTATCTGATTTATTCCTCACCACAATTCTTATGAAGAACCTGATACTTTGAATTCTGAAAATGTTTCTCAGATAGAAAGTCATGGGCTGTTTTCGGAACACTGGTGAATAATGTAATCCTTTTCAAATCTTCTAGTACACTTTAACTTGTCTAAAACTGGTGAAGTATGCATTCTGAACTTTAAAGCCTTCATTATATCGCCCAAATCTCTTTTCTTATGGCTTATTACTTTATTTTCTAGTGCAGTGACATAGTGAGTTATTTAATTTCTCTCTGTGTTGTTGGATTTGTCTCTAGAATTGGGGTAGTGGTGATGGGTGGTTTAGTCACTAAGTTCTGTCCAACTCTTGTGACCCCATGGACTGTAGCCTGCCAGGCTCCTCTATCCGTGGGATTCTCCAGGCAAGAATACTGGAGTGGGTTGCCATTTACTTCTCCAGGGGATCTTGCCCACCCAGGAATCGAATCCAGGTCTCCTGCATTACCAGAAGATTCTTTACTGATTGAGCTATAAGGGAAGCCCTAAAATTGGGATAGATTATTCTATTTGCAAAAGAGTTGTGGTGAGGATTAAATGCATTAAAATCTGTGATGCCCTTAGCACACTCTGTAGTCCATAGTAAGTGCTTGATAAATGTTAGCCATCGGGCTTCCCTGGTGGTCCAGTGGGTAAGGACACCACCTTGCAGTGCAAGGGGCGCCGGTTCGATCCCTGGCCTGGGAAGATCCCACTTGCCGTGGAGAGGCTGGACTGATGTGTCCAATTACCAAGCCGGAGCTCTGGAGCGCGTGTGCCCAGAGCCGGTGCTCTGCGACAACAGAGGTCACCTCGATGGGAGGCCCACACTGGCCAAAGAACAAAGATGGATGAAGATGGATAAATGAAAGACCAATAGAAGTGGTCCGTCCGCTCCCCTCCCCAACCTGCCCCCCAGCCCCCCAAAAATGTTAGCCATTGTTACCATGAATAATGGTGGAGTCCTGATGTACCACCACTAGCATAGAGGGTGGAGCTTATTGTTGTTTCTATTAATAGTGCCTCCACAATGTCAGTAACTTCATTGCTGAGTGATTTCCACTTTATCTCACACACATTATCTGATTTATTCCTCACCACAATTCTTATGAAGAACCTGATACTTTGAATTCTGAAAATGTTTCTCAGATAGAAAGTCATGGGCTGTTTTCGGAACACTGGTGAATAATGTAATCCTTTTCAAATCTTCTAGTACACTTTAACTTGTCTAAAACTGGTGAAGTATGCATTCTGAACTTTAAAGCCTTCATTATATGACTTTATTCAGGCAATTTCAAGTCCTTCAGTGAGATAGCAGTAGATCTGAGTACCATTGTTTATAATGGAAGGATACTTTTAGATTACACAAATGATTTTCTGCAGGGCCGAGATGAAAGGATGAATCACACAGGAAGAGAACGAGAGCTCACCTGAAAGAAACTGCACCCACTTACCAATAAAAACATTTTTGAAGGGTCTGTATCTAAAAACAGTGTCTTAATAGAGAAAGGGAAACGTGAACAAGTTCATGCTTTTCAAGTGATATTAAATCACTTTCCATTTTTATATTGGTTCTTTATTCAACATGCTTTCAAATATATTGTCTCAGTCTCTGGGCTGCAATTCCTAATAGGAAAATGAAACTGATAATGGTTACTGTATTTATTAATTTGGGCTACTATAAGAAAACAGATTGGGTGGCTTAAATACCAGAAATTAACTTCTACACAGTTCTGGAGGCTAGAAGTCCTTGATTAGGATCTGGCAGGACTGGTTTTTGGAGAGGGCTCTCTTCCTGGCTTGCAGACAGCAACCTTCTAATGCTGTCCTCACATGCTGAAGAGAGAAAGACAGTGAGCTTCTGATGTCTCTTTTCACAAGGCTACTGATCTTATCTAATCAGACCCTGCTCTTATGACCTTATTTGATCCTAATTACTTCACTAGGAGCTCCATCTCCAAATATGACCATACTGGGCATATGAATTTGGGGAAAGGCATGAACTGCCAGTTAGGAAAATATTTTTGAACACAAATGGTAGTTCATCTTATCTATAAACACAAAGTTGCTCAGTCATGTCTGACTCTTTGCAACCCTATGGAGTAAAGCCCACCAGGCTCTCTGTCCATGGAATTCTTCAGGTGAGAATACTGACTGCAGTGGGTAGCCATTCCCTTCTCTAGGGGATTTTCCTGATCCAGGGGTCAAACCTACGTCTCCCACATTACAGGCTGATTTTTTTACCGTCTGAGCCACCAAGGAAGCCCATAAGCACAAAAGGAGAAAAAATGGCCAAATGCAGGAGAAAAAGAAGGGTGTTTTTCTTTTAAAAGGAGCATCTTGGCACAGGCAATGAGTTAGGCTATTTCTCATGACCTCATCTAATTTAATTCTAAAAGCTAACCCCTGCACAGAATTACAAGTGATTTAAGAAGTTTTCAGATTAGGGAGGGAAAGAAGACATTAAAACCAGGCTATCCTTAGAAGTCTTTGGAAATAGTATGAAATGCACAGGTGTGGAATGGTTTAACATAGCCTTGTCTGGAATCAGGGGACTGATAGTTTCAAGAAACCTCCAGGTACATTGTTACATCTCAGATTCTGGGAATAGAATCTTACCTTCTTATAGAGGTTTCAAGAGGAAATTTGTTGAAATGCAACAAGTTGAAAGTCTGCTCTCTTCTTGGACTAGCTGAACCTTCAGTTAAGTGTGATCAACACTGTGTGTGTGTGTGTGTGCTGAATCACTCTGTTGTGCCACAGTCTTTTGTGACCCCATGGACTGTAGCCCGCCAAGTGCTTCTGTCCAGGGAAATTTTCAGGCAAGAACACTGGAGGGGCTTACCATTTTCTCCTCTAGGGGATCTTCCCGACCCAAGGAGCAAACCCGTGTCTCCAGCACTGACAAGCTGATTCTTATCGCCAAACCACCTGAGAAGCCAATTGATAAGCATTGTTAATGTTTAAAATGTTACATACTTCTCAGGGATTCCTTAACAATCTCTTCATACTTTAGGACTCCACAAGCAGGGGAAAAACCCCAGCTGTACAGAGTCCTGGAGCAGGGGCGCTCAGCTGGATACCACCAGTTTTCTGGACTTCCCACTTCTAGTTGCTGTATCTTCTGGCACAGTACAGACTGCATGAGAAAACATGCCTTTCAGAAACTATGACCCTCTGTCTTACACATGTTTCTTAAGCTGTGAAAAACCAAGTGAGGAAAAGCAGGACGAAAATTAGAAAATAAATCCTGAGGGTGGGTGAGCAGGTTTCTTTCTTTATCTTCCTATGGATTAGCTCTGTTGTTGCTTTCCTTTTCAAAACTGTAACCCTCAGGGCTGGTAAGCGTCTGAGCCACCAAGGAAGCCCATAAGCACAAAAGGAGAAAAATGGCCAAATGCAGGAGAAAAGAAGGGTGTTTTTCTTTTAAAAGGAGCATCTTGGCACAGGCAATGAGTTAGGCTATTTCTCATGACCTCATCTAATTTAATTCTAAAAGCTAACCCCTGCACAGAATTACAAGTGATTTAAGAAGTTTTCAGATTAGGGAGGGAAAGAAGACATTAAAACCAGGCTATCCTTAGAAGTCTTTGGAAATAGTATGAAATGCACAGGTGTGGAATGGTTTAACATAGCCTTGTCTGGAATCAGGGGACTGATAGTTTCAAGAAACCTCCAGGTACATTGTTACATCTCAGATTCTGGGAATAGAATCTTACCTTCTTATAGAGGTTTCAAGAGGAAATTTGTTGAAATGCAACAAGTTGAAAGTCTGCTCTCTTCTTGGACTAGCTGAACCTTCAGTTAAGTGTGATCAACACTGTGTGTGTGTGTGTGTGCTGAATCACTCTGTTGTGCCACAGTCTTTTGTGACCCCATGGACTGTAGCCCGCCAAGTGCTTCTGTCCAGGGAAATTTTCAGGCAAGAACACTGGAGGGGCTTACCATTTTCTCCTCTAGGGGATCTTCCCGACCCAAGGAGCAAACCCGTGTCTCCAGCACTGACAAGCTGATTCTTATCGCCAAACCACCTGAGAAGCCAATTGATAAGCATTGTTAATGTTTAAAATGTTACATACTTCTCAGGGATTCCTTAACAATCTCTTCATACTTTAGGACTCCACAAGCAGGGGAAAAACCCCAGCTGTACAGAGTCCTGGAGCAGGGGCGCTCAGCTGGATACCACCAGTTTTCTGGACTTCCCACTTCTAGTTGCTGTATCTTCTGGCACAGTACAGACTGCATGAGAAAACATGCCTTTCAGAAACTATGACCCTCTGTCTTACACATGTTTCTTAAGCTGTGAAAAACCAAGTGAGGAAAAGCAGGACGAAAATTAGAAAATAAATCCTGAGGGTGGGTGAGCAGGTTTCTTTCTTTATCTTCCTATGGATTAGCTCTGTTGTTGCTTTCCTTTTCAAAACTGTAACCCTCACAGATGGCTGATGAATTTTCAGACTCTTTAAAGGCTCTTTAAAGACTTTTTAATGGAAAAATAGTGGCTGTGTTTCTGGTATGCTTAAGTGGAAATTCAGTACCTCCTGCTTAGGGAAATGAGATATATTAAGAAGTTAACTATTGTATTGCATAGCAATTTCAATCATCAGCTATAAATTTTCAGTTTGAACATCTGTGGTGCTCAATGTCAGATATGCTAGTCCTTTAGTAATTATGTTATACTCATAACCATTCCACCTAGAGCTCTGTTTTAAACCAAATGATCAAGGCAGAACAAAAGAAAGGCAAATTTGGGATTGGTGGTCCAGCTGAATTAAAACATACAAGGCATTGTTTTTTTTTTGTTTTTTTGTTTTTTTTAAAGATTTATTTATTTATTTATTTTGGGCGGGGGTCGGGTTGGGGAGGGAGGGGAGTGGGCGGGCCACTTCTATTGGTCTTTCATTTCTCCATCCTCATTCGTCTTCATTCTTTGGCTCCTGTGGGCCTCCCATCGCGGTGGCGTCTGTCGTTGCAGAGCACCGGCTCTGGGCGCATGCACTCCAGAGCTCCGGCTCGGTGATTGGACACATCAGTCCAGCCGCTCCGCGGCACGTGGGATCTTCCCAGGCCAGGGCTCGAACCGGCGCCCCTTGCACTGCAAGGCGGTGTCCTTACCCACTGGACCACCAGGGGAAGCCCAAGGCATTGTTAAATGGCAGCATTCGTACTGGTTCTGTATTTTACCTTCCACAGAGAGAGAGAGTATTTAGATCCATTGAACTCACTAATTCTATAAGTGTTTTTGAGTTCTTATATATATATTTATTTTTTTTTGCCAAAAAAAAAAGCTGTTTTATTCATGTGTTGCAGGTAATTATTCTGAGAGTTCTTATATTTTTTGAACATTGCTCTAGGAGTTTGGAATAAAATACTCTAAATCAGTACTTGCATTGAGCTTATCCTAGTGGAAGAGGCAGACGTTAAAAAAAAAAAAAAAAAGACAAAAAGTAAACAAATAAGGTAAGTACAGATACCAACTCTTGCTTAGAAGACAATAAAACAGTACAGTATGATAGGATTGCATCATTTGCAACACTTTTTGTTTAAAAAGTTCTGTGTCAGTTATACCTCAGTTAAAAAAAAAAAAAAAAACAACTCCAAATAAAAAACCAAAGCCCTCAATTTATTGGTTCAGGCCGCTGAAAAGACAGAGGTATGGATGGCTTGGGGTTTGGTTGATCCTGAAGATTAGCCATGCCTACACTGACCCAATTTTCTCACCCCTGTGTCCTACAGTCCACAGCGGAGGCTTCCTCTTAGAGCCAGGTCCCCTCAGGGGAGGTGGAGGTCTACTGGCTGGAGTCAGTGTACCCTGTGTCCTTGTGTATAAAGCTATGAGGTTCACTAACTTAAGGCTCTTGCCCATCACTGTATTGGTGACTGAGGATGGAAATAAAATCTTCTGGTTACTGTAAACCACTAAAGGCCCATTCCTAGAGCTGGGAGAGAAGGACTGCATGGGAGCAGGTAGATACCTGGAAAAGATCTATCTGCTATTAGCAAGGAAAGAGAGAGGGATTGATGTTGGTAAAGTACTCAAAAATATTCAGTACAGAAAGCAACCAGGACTAAGAGAGACTTTATATAGGGGAAGAGATGAGTAGAGAAATGGATGATGAGAAGACGCTAGGTGGGCTAGTATCTGGGGAAAGGACATTTCAGGCAGAAAGAGCACCAAGTATAAAGGCCCTGAGGTGGCAATAAATTGTTATATATTCTGTTATATATTTTATGAGCAAATATGTCACGGCATGCAATGCCACAGAGATGGAGCAGGTGGTGATTGAGTACTTGTCGGTTTAGCTAAGTTGAAACTACATTACCAGCTTCCTTGTATGGTTATAGATTAGAGTTGGTCATAGCAACATTTGAAAGGCTGTATCCATGTTTTATCCAGAGGCATATCCTGGTGTACCATCAGGCACTGTTGCCTTTCCCATGTTACCTGTGATTGCTCTAGGAGTTTGGAATAAAATACTCTAAATCAGTACTTGCATTGAGCTTATCCTAGTGGAAGAGGCAGACGTTAAAAAAAAAAAAAAAAAGACAAAAAGTAAACAAATAAGGTAAGTACAGATACCAACTCTTGCTTAGAAGACAATAAAACAGTACAGTATGATAGGATTGCATCATTTGCAACACTTTTTGTTTAAAAAGTTCTGTGTCAGTTATACCTCAGTTAAAAAAAAAAAAAAAACAACTCCAAATAAAAAACCAAAGCCCTCAATTTATTGGTTCAGGCCGCTGAAAAGACAGAGGCAGGGAAATGGCTTGGGGTTTGGTTGATCCTGAAGATTAGCCATGCCTACACTGACCCAATTTTCTCACCCCTGTGTCCTACAGTCCACAGCGGAGGCTTCCTCTTAGAGCCAGGTCCCCTCAGGGGAGGTGGAGGTCTACTGGCTGGAGTCAGGGTACCCTGTGTCCTTGTGTATAAAGCTATGAGGTTCACTAACTTAAGGCTCTTGCCCATCACTGTATTGGTGACTGAGGATGGAAATAAAATCTTCTGGTTACTGTAAACCACTAAAGGCCCATTCCTAGAGCTGGGAGAGAAGGACTGCATGGGAGCAGGTAGATACCTGGAAAAGATCTATCTGCTATTAGCAAGGAAAGAGAGAGGGATTGATGTTGGTAAAGTACTCAAAAATATTCAGTACAGAAAGCAACCAGGACTAAGAGAGACTTTATATAGGGGAAGAGATGAGTAGAGAAATGGATGATGAGAAGACGCTAGGTGGGCTAGTATCTGGGGAAAGGACATTTCAGGCAGAAAGAGCACCAAGTATAAAGGCCCTGAGGTGGCAATAAATTGTTATATATTCTGTTATATATTTTATGAGCAAATATGTCACGGCATGCAATGCCACAGAGATGGAGCAGGTGGTGATTGAGTACTTGTCGGTTTAGCTAAGTTGAAACTACATTACCAGCTTCCTTGTATGGTTATAGATTAGAGTTGGTCATAGCAACATTTGAAAGGCTGTATCCATGTTTTATCCAGAGGCATATCCTGGTGTACCATCAGGCACTGTTGCCTTTCCCATGTTCCTGTGGTTGATCTGCTGACCCACCTGGGTAGCACGGGGCAGCAGGCATGCTTGCAGCTCCTTCAGTTCCCGCAAGGCTGTTCTCTTAGCATCTCTGAACCTTGGACCATGTATGTGTGTGGTCAAGGTGCAAGCATCTTCTGCATCACCCATGTTATTCAAGCTGGAGGCCTGGAGGCAATGAAAGCAGAAGGGGGCTCTAAGTTCACACTTGTGGTGTCTAGTTTGTTCTTTCAGGTTCTTGTTAGTCTCTGCTCTCTCTTCCACCTTTTTTTTTTTTTTGCCCAGATTACCTGCCTTGCTATCTTCAAGCCAGATACCAAATATGGAAGCAGTAACCTTATATACACTATTTAACAATCGCTTAAGGTCAAACTCATATAATAGCTTTTGATCAAACCCCAAATCACACGGAGTTTGGTACAGGAAGTGTGGTACAGAAAAATAAGACCCTAAGGAAGAGTTTCTGAATTGGTTCTCAGAATTAGTTCTGGATTCTCAGGAATTGTTTCTATGATTTAATTAGATTTAGAGGCATAATAATCCTATCTCCAGTGATAAAGGAAACACTGGTAGTTCATAGCATGCAGAGGAAAACAGTAAAATGACCACCTGTAGTTACCTGTGATCAAATGTCTATAGAAGGCAAGTCCTTAGGGATCAAGTATTTGCTGCCATAAAACATTTTAATGAAAATGGAGTGAAATGGGATTGAGTGGTTCCTTACATATGTACTAGAATAGAAATAGAAAGAAAATGATGAACTTAGGACTTCAAATTTCCAGAAGACTTCTATTATTGTTACAGAAAAGTCCACTTATCTCCTGTAGCTGCATGACTGAGATTTCTGAACATAGATACCCCCAAAGTCTAAGCTTGTATATCGCTGGATAACAGGATAAATTGAATTCTCAATCTCTCAAGGTCTTTTGTGTCTTTTGTGTCCAAAAAAAAAAATTAGGAACTTTGATTGAGATTAGAGTTGGTCATAGCAACATTTGAAAGGCTGTATCCATGTTTTATCCAGAGGCATATCCTGGTGTACCATCAGGCACTGTTGCCTTTCCCATGTTCCTGTGGTTGATCTGCTGACCCACCTGGGTAGCACGGGGCAGCAGGCATGCTTGCAGCTCCTTCAGTTCCCGCAAGGCTGTTCTCTTAGCATCTCTGAACCTTGGACCATGTATGTGTGTGGTCAAGGTGCAAGCATCTTCTGCATCACCCATGTTATTCAAGCTGGAGGCCTGGAGGCAATGAAAGCAGAAGGGGGCTCTAAGTTCACACTTGTGGTGTCTAGTTTGTTCTTTCAGGTTCTTGTTAGTCTCTGCTCTCTCTTCCACCTTTTTTTTTTTTTTGCCCAGATTACCTGCCTTGCTATCTTCAAGCCAGATACCAAATATGGAAGCAGTAACCTTATATACACTATTTAACAATCGCTTAAGGTCAAACTCATATAATAGCTTTTGATCAAACCCCAAATCACACGGAGTTTGGTACAGGAAGTGTGGTACAGAAAAATAAGACCCTAAGGAAGAGTTTCTGAATTGGTTCTCAGAATTAGTTCTGGATTCTCAGGAATTGTTTCTATGATTTAATTAGATTTAGAGGCATAATAATCCTATCTCCAGTGATAAAGGAAACACTGGTAGTTCATAGCATGCAGAGGAAAACAGTAAAATGACCACCTGTAGTTACCTGTGATCAAATGTCTATAGAAGGCAAGTCCTTAGGGATCAAGTATTTGCTGCCATAAAACATTTTAATGAAAATGGAGTGAAATGGGATTGAGTGGTTCCTTACATATGTACTAGAATAGAAATAGAAAGAAAATGATGAACTTAGGACTTCAAATTTCCAGAAGACTTCTATTATTGTTACAGAAAAGTCCACTTATCTCCTGTAGCTGCATGACTGAGATTTCTGAACATAGATACCCCCAAAGTCTAAGCTTGTATATCGCTGGATAACAGGATAAATTGAATTCTCAATCTCTCAAGGTCTTTTGTGTCAATTTAGGACTTTGATTGGGAAAGAATGGGACCCTGAAAATTGAGAGAAAGATATATGGAGAAATATATGAGAAAGATATATGGGAAGCTAGGGAACTTTAAGCTTTAAATTATGCTGCATTTTCCTCATCTGCAGAAGCAGTCCTTCCTCAAGGGAAAATTAGGATCCCCTTGCCACTCCTCAGGCATGTATCTTGCAAGGGTATATTATGCACTTATATTATCATATGCTTACATATAAGTGTATACTTATATATACTTATTGTATATCACATATATGATATGATACATATTATATATCATATATATGTATATATTTGATATACAGTATAAGTGTATATAATGCAATGTGAGTTTACATGATTTCATTTTATATTGACTCTGCTAAGCAGAGAAGAGCTATTGCAGAGGGCAGCACTAAGAAGTATTTGGAAGTTGCTTGGTGAAGATCGTCAGTCCCTTGCATAGGGGAGACATGAGCATGAGGTTAGGAAGATGTAAATAAAGCAGCAACCACATCTGTGTCCAGGAGGTCCAGATCATGGTCCAGATCCTGCAGCTCACACTCATTGTCTCTCACCTGCTGGCTCACAGTGGTGTCAAGGGACAGCAGCTTCAGGTTTCCAGCTGCTACTGGGCGTCCTTGAGTTCCTCCTAATCGTTGGCCAGGTATGCATGCAAAGCCATGATGAAGAGTATCAGCTTCTTATGCAGGCCACTCATATCCTTGAAATTGAGACAGACACAAGCTCTAATTTATTCTTATGGCTTCCAGCCCTCCCTCACTTCACGTTCATCCTTCCTTTCAGACCCAACATCAGATATAGGATCAATATCCTTACATAGATCCTTGTCCTAGCTCTCACATTGCTCAGTGTCAGACCTCTAAGATAAATCTTAATCTATATCACTCATAATGGATCTCTTCTCTATTTGAGCCTCAACTGATATACAGAAACAGTTCAAATTAGAATTAATAGACTAAGGTAAGGAGAGCTGATTTTATATTAGATGCATTGAAAATCTTTTGGATAGTTTTAAGTAGTTTGCTGTAATTGAAACTTAATTTAAGAGAGTCATGGGTATAAACAAACTGAGCAGTTCTATTATAATAGTCTAGGTGAGAAATGATGGTTGCTTGGACTTGAAAGGTAGCACTGTACCTGGAAATAAATGGATGGACTCAATTTATTTTGGAGGTGGAGCCGATATGACTAGATGGTGAGTTGGATATAGATGATGAGGGTAAAAGTAAATCAAGACTTCTAGTTTTTGATTTGAGCAAATAAGTGGGCCCTAGGTTTTGATGTTGAGTAAAACTTACTAGGCATGTATCTTGCAAGGGTATATTATGCACTTATATTATCATATGCTTACATATAAGTGTATACTTATATATACTTATTGTATATCACATATATGATATGATACATATTATATATCATATATATGTATATATTTGATATACAGTATAAGTGTATATAATGCAATGTGAGTTTACATGATTTCATTTTATATTGACTCTGCTAAGCAGAGAAGAGCTATTGCAGAGGGCAGCACTAAGAAGTATTTGGAAGTTGCTTGGTGAAGATCGTCAGTCCCTTGCATAGGGGAGACATGAGCATGAGGTTAGGAAGATGTAAATAAAGCAGCAACCACATCTGTGTCCAGGAGGTCCAGATCATGGTCCAGATCCTGCAGCTCACACTCATTGTCTCTCACCTGCTGGCTCACAGTGGTGTCAAGGGACAGCAGCTTCAGGTTTCCAGCTGCTACTGGGCGTCCTTGAGTTCCTCCTAATCGTTGGCCAGGTATGCATGCAAAGCCATGATGAAGAGTATCAGCTTCTTATGCAGGCCACTCATATCCTTGAAATTGAGACAGACACAAGCTCTAATTTATTCTTATGGCTTCCAGCCCTCCCTCACTTCACGTTCATCCTTCCTTTCAGACCCAACATCAGATATAGGATCAATATCCTTACATAGATCCTTGTCCTAGCTCTCACATTGCTCAGTGTCAGACCTCTAAGATAAATCTTAATCTATATCACTCATAATGGATCTCTTCTCTATTTGAGCCTCAACTGATATACAGAAACAGTTCAAATTAGAATTAATAGACTAAGGTAAGGAGAGCTGATTTTATATTAGATGCATTGAAAATCTTTTGGATAGTTTTAAGTAGTTTGCTGTAATTGAAACTTAATTTAAGAGAGTCATGGGTATAAACAAACTGAGCAGTTCTATTATAATAGTCTAGGTGAGAAATGATGGTTGCTTGGACTTGAAAGGTAGCACTGTACCTGGAAATAAATGGATGGACTCAATTTATTTTGGAGGTGGAGCCGATATGACTAGATGGTGAGTTGGATATAGATGATGAGGGTAAAAAGTAAATCAAGACTTCTAGTTTTTTGATTTGAGCAAATAAGTGTAAGGGCCCAGAAGACTGGGAGAATATAGATCAACAGTTCTGTTTTGCAATTCTTTAATTAGAGAATCATATTTGACATCTAAGTAGTCAATAATATATAATAATTGGATCTCAAGAGAGTTTAGTGCTCTGTATATGAACTTGGCAATTATACATCACAGAGGTAGTACATGAAAACCCAGAAGTTTGATGGGGTCATTCAGAGAAAAAGTGCAATAATATTATTATTCAGTTACAGCATAACAATTGAGTAGAAAATATTATCTTATGTTGTTTTGGAAGTCCACCCTGTACTCAAGGTTAACTTGGTGACTGTATAACACAATATCCCACACATTACAATTCTCTGGCTCTTAAATGGGAATTGAATGGTATAAAAGTAATAATAATGGTAACTCTAATCAGAATAATCACCATTAATATGAATGATCTTTGCCGCAGGAAAAGCATTGTGATACAATTAATGTTATTCACTATTACTTGCCTCATCAGGGCAGTGAGATTTTACTTGCATATTTAGAAGTATATATATAGGATATAGAATATAAGTATACATAATACAATGTAAGTTTACATGATTTCATTTTATATTGACTCTGCTAAGCAGAGAAGTGCTATTGCAGAGGACAGCACTGAGAAGTATTTGGAAGGTGCTTGGTGAAGATCGTCAGTCCCTTGCATACGGGAGACATTTGCACGAGATATTTGTTGTCATTCAGTCACTAAGTCGTATCCGACTCTGCGACCCCATGGATGGCAGGACAACAGGCTCCTCTGTCCTCTTATTGTCTCCTGGAGTTTTCTCAAAGTCATCTTCATTGAGTCGGTGATGCTATCTAACCATATCATTCTCTGCCACACCCTTCTCCTCTGGCCTTCAATCTTCCCCCACCTCAGGGTCTTTTCCAATGATTTGGCTCTAATGGGGCAAATATTGGAGCTTCAGCTTCAACATCAGTAAACTTAATTTAAGAGAGTCATGGGTATAAACAAACTGAGCAGTTCTATTATAATAGTCTAGGTGAGAAATGATGGTTGCTTGGACTTGAAAGGTAGCACTGTACCTGGAAATAAATGGATGGACTCAATTTATTTTGGAGGTGGAGCCGATATGACTAGATGGTGAGTTGGATATAGATGATGAGGGTAAAAGTAAATCAAGACTTCTAGTTTTTTGATTTGAGCAAATAAGTGTAAGGGCCCAGAAGACTGGGAGAATATAGATCAACAGTTCTGTTTTGCAATTCTTTAATTAGAGAATCATATTTGACATCTAAGTAGTCAATAATATATAATAATTGGATCTCAAGAGAGTTTAGTGCTCTGTATATGAACTTGGCAATTATACATCACAGAGGTAGTACATGAAAACCCAGAAGTTTGATGGGGTCATTCAGAAAAAAAGTGCAATAATATTATTATTCAGTTACAGCATAACAATTGAGTAGAAAATATTATCTTATGTTGTTTTGGAAGTCCACCCTGTACTCAAGGTTAACTTGGTGACTGTATAACACAATATCCCACACATTACAATTCTCTGGCTCTTAAATGGGAATTGAATGGTATAAAAGTAATAATAATGGTAACTCTAATCAGAATAATCACCATTAATATGAATGATCTTTGCCGAGGAAAAGCATTGTGATACAATTAATGTTATTCACTATTACTTGCCTCATCAGGGCAGTGAGATTTTACTTGCATATTTAGAAGTATATATATAGGATATAGAATATAAGTATACATAATACAATGTAAGTTTACATGATTTCATTTTATATTGACTCTGCTAAGCAGAGAAGTGCTATTGCAGAGGACAGCACTGAGAAGTATTTGGAAGGTGCTTGGTGAAGATCGTCAGTCCCTTGCATACGGGAGACATTTGCACGAGATATTTGTTGTCATTCAGTCACTAAGTTGTATCCGACTCTGCGACCCCATGGATGGCAGGACAACAGGCTCCTCTGTCCTCTTATTGTCTCCTGGAGTTTTCTCAAAGTCATCTTCATTGAGTCGGTGATGCTATCTAACCATATCATTCTCTGCCACACCCTTCTCCTCTGGCCTTCAATCTTCCCCCACCTCAGGGTCTTTTCCAATGATTTGGCTCTTCACATCAGGCGGCCAAAGTATTGGAGCTTCAGCTTCAACATCAGTCCTTCCAATGAATATTCAGGGTTGATTTCCTTTAGGGTTGATTGGTTTAATCTCCCTGTAGTCCAAGGGACTCTCAAGAATCTTCTCCAAATCCACAATTGAAAGGTATCAGTTCGTTGGTGCTCAGCCTTCTTTCTGGTCCAACTCTCACATCCATACATGACTACTGCAAAAATCATGGCTTTGATTATATGTATCTTTGTTGGCAAAGTGATGTCTCTGCTTTTTCATACCCTGTGTAGATTTGTATTAGTTTTTCTTCCATCATATCAGGTATCAAAATTATGAGGCAGAGATTATTAGGTAGGTTCTAGTTCTTGTCCTTGGAAAAAACACAACATGTATTTGTATGAAAAACTGCTTTAAAATAGATTTTTTCCTTTTTTGAATCAGCTTATTCTCTTTTATTGTCTAGAGACACAACAAATTCATTTCATGTCAATGTTACTTTGGGGTGAGTGGGAAAATTGCTCTTTTCAGTTCTGTGCTAAGATGATCAAAATGCAACATCATTTGAAACTGGTCCTGTAGCTTCCTGCCTATAATGGTCAAGACCTAGATTTGTAGTTTTAGTCATTGTTTAGTTGTTTAGTCATGTTTGACTTTTTGTGACCCCAGGGACTGCAGTCCACCGGGCTCCTCTGGCCATGAGGAAAGAATGCTGGAGTGTGTTGCCATTTCCCAATCCAGGGTATCTTCCTGACACAGGGATTGAAAACTTGTCTGCTGCAAGTCGTCTGTATTGCAGGCAGATTCTTTACCTCTGAGCCACTGAAGACCTATGTAGGAGAAGTTTATAATTAATTACTGGACTTTCCATTATGGCAGTGGCACGTGTCACATGTCAAAACAGTGAGGATCATTTTCTCAAAGTCACCCTTCATTGGGGGCCCCCGCTCTTATTGTCTCCTGGAGTTTTCTCAAAGTCATCTTCATTGAGTCGGTGATGCTATCTAACCATATCATTCTCTGCCACACCCTTCTCCTCTGGCCTTCAATCTTCCCCCACCTCAGGGTCTTTTCCAATGATTTGGCTCTTCACATCAGGCGGCCAAAGTATTGGAGCTTCAGCTTCAACATCAGTCCTTCCAATGAATATTCAGGGTTGATTTCCTTTAGGGTTGATTGGTTTAATCTCCCTGTAGTCCAAGGGACTCTCAAGAATCTTCTCCAAATCCACAATTGAAAGGTATCAGTTCGTTGGTGCTCAGCCTTCTTTCTGGTCCAACTCTCACATCCATACATGACTACTGCAAAAATCATGGCTTTGATTATATGTATCTTTGTTGGCAAAGTGATGTCTCTGCTTTTTCATACCCTGTGTAGATTTGTATTAGTTTTTCTTCCATCATATCAGGTATCAAAATTATGAGGCAGAGATTATTAGGTAGGTTCTAGTTCTTGTCCTTGGAAAAAACACAACATGTATTTGTATGAAAAACTGCTTTAAAATAGATTTTTTTCCTTTTTTGAATCAGCTTATTCTCTTTTATTGTCTAGAGACACAACAAATTCATTTCATGTCAATGTTACTTTGGGGTGAGTGGGAAAATTGCTCTTTTCAGTTCTGTGCTAAGATGATCAAAATGCAACATCATTTGAAACTGGTCCTGTAGCTTCCTGCCTATAATGGTCAAGACCTAGATTTGTAGTTTTAGTCATTGTTTAGTTGTTTAGTCATGTTTGACTTTTTGTGACCCCAGGGACTGCAGTCCACCGGGCTCCTCTGGCCATGAGGAAAGAATGCTGGAGTGTGTTGCCATTTCCCAATCCAGGGTATCTTCCTGACACAGGGATTGAAAACTTGTCTGCTGCAAGTCGTCTGTATTGCAGGCAGATTCTTTACCTCTGAGCCACTGAAGACCTATGTAGGAGAAGTTTATAATTAATTACTGGACTTTCCATTATGGCAGTGGCACGGTCACATGTCACCAGTGAGATGCAATGTAGACACTTGGAGTCAGAGTCCTGGTTTCAAATTTTGGGTCTATCATTATTGGGCTGTGTGATTTTAAAGGTAAGTTATTTATTCTTTCTTTTTTTAAAAAAAATTGAAAGCCCTTTTATAATTTACTCTTTGGTACATTTTTTTTTTTTTTCAAAATTTTGACTTCTTTTTATTGTTTTAAATGATTTATTTTCATTCATCTTTATTCGTCAGCCTGTGTGGGCCTCCCGTTGCAGTGGCCTCTCGCTGCAGAGCACTGGCTCTGGGCACATGCACTCCACAGCACTGGCTCACAATTGGATACACCAATTCAGCGCTCCACAGCACATGGAATCTTCCCAGGCCAGGGATTGAACCGGTGTCCCCTTGCACTGCAAGGCGGACTCTTTACCCACTGGACCACAAGGGAAGCCCCTATATACTCCCTTTAAGCCCAGTTTCCCCACTAAAATGAAAATAATAACTAACTTCTAGAAATATGAGGATTAAATGAAGTAACAGAGTATGTGGTATTCTCCTAGCAAATGCTTGATGTCTACTAGCTATTATCTGCAGCTCAGGCTTAGTCAGTTAAAACTATTCTATTTATGTCTCAGCTCTCCCATAACACCCTAAATTCAGCAGTCCTTCTTCTTCTTTTTATCCTCTCGCCTTTTTAAAATATTTATTTTTAATTTATGAAACATGTAATTATAGTTGATTTATAATATTAGTTTCAGGTAATCTGAAGAGTGATTCAGTGTTTTTATAGGTTATACTCCATTCAAAATTATTATAAAATGATAACTATAATTCCCTATGTGATATAATATATCTTTGTTGCTTATCTATTTTCTATACAGTAGTTTGTGTCTCTTAATAACCCAAATTTAATAACCCAAATTTGCCCCTTTCCCCTTCTTTTTCCCCTCTGGTAACTATTGGTTTATTTTCTGTATCTGTGAATCTGTCTCTGTTTTGCTATATACATTCATTTGTATTACTTTTTAGATTCCAGGTGTGTGATACCATACAGTATTTGTCTTTCTCTGATTTATTTCACTAAGCATAATATTTTTTAGTTCTGTCCATGTCACTGAAAATGGCAGAATTTCAATCTTTTTTTTTTATGATTGAGCAATATTCCATTTATATGTACCACATCTTTATCCGTTCCTCTGTTGATGAACACTTGGGTTGCTTCCATATCTTTGATACTGTAAATAGTGCTGCTATGAACATTAGTTTGCAAGTGTCTTTTTGAACTAATGTTGTCATTTTCTTTAGATATATACCCAGAAGTGGAATTGCTGGATCATATGGTAGTTCTAGTTTTTAGTTTTTTGAGGACCCTTAATACTGAAAGGGTTTAATAGCTAGATTAATAAACAGATTTGATAAGGAGGTCAGCAGGTCCCAAGGAGGAGATGAAGGACAAAAGAAGAAGGGCAAGTATTTCTCTAACCCGAAATGTTTGTTATGATATAATCAACTGCAAACTAAGTTGATTGTTTCATGTTGACAGCTGTGGGCCTAAAAAGGCCTTTACACCAAATTGTCTCACCTAGCCCGGAGACTATCCCCTGGCTAATCTCATGTTGTGGGTGTGGAACTGCAAGGCTTTTACAACCTTAAGCTATTGTCTTTTTTTTTGGAGGGGGTGGGGTATGGAGGGAGGAGGGTGAGCGGGTCACTTCTATTGGTCCTTCATTAACCTATTTTCATCCATCTTTGTTCTTTGGCCCGTGTGGGCCTCCCATCGCGGTGGCCTCTGTTGTCGAAGAGCACTGGCTCTTGGCGCATGCGCCCCAGAGCTCCGACTCGGTAATTGGACACATTGGTCCAGCCGCTCCGCGGCACGCGGGATCTTTCCAGGCCAGGGATCAAACCGGCGCACCTTGCACTGCAAGGCAATGTCCTTACCCACTGAACCACCAGGGAAGCCCCAAGTTATTGTTTTAACAACTGACTGGAGAATACAAATTGTCATGCTTAGACTGGCAAGAGGGATACTCTTCTATCCCCCTTCCAGTGCCTGTCCTGTAAGCTCTTTCCTATCCTTTCTTACTTTAATAAACTTTTCACTGCCCAAAGATCTGAGTGGCCATCATCGAGTCTTTTTATCCCAGTGTGAATTCTTCTCCGTTGGAGATCAAGAATCCGACACCGTTTACGGTAACCTACTGTCATCTATCACCTATCAATACTGTTTTTCATAGTGACTGCACCAACTTGCATTCCCATCAGCAGTACAAGGATTCCCTTTCCTCTACATCCTCACAAGCATTTGTTATTTGTAGACTTTTTGGTGAGAGCTGAGTGGTATCTTGTTTTAATTTGCAATATATACCCAGAAGTGGAATTGCTGGATCATATGGTAGTTCTAGTTTTTAGTTTTTTGAGGACCCTTAATACTGAAAGGGTTTAATAGCTAGATTAATAAACAGATTTGATAAGGAGGTCAGCAGGTCCCAAGGAGGAGATGAAGGACAAAAGAAGAAGGGCAAGTATTTCTCTAACCCGAAATGTTTGTTATGATATAATCAACTGCAAACTAAGTTGATTGTTTCATGTTGACAGCTGTGGGCCTAAAAAGGCCTTTACACCAAATTGTCTCACCTAGCCCGGAGACTATCCCCTGGCTAATCTCATGTTGTGGGTGTGGAACTGCAAGGCTTTTACAACCTTAAGCTATTGTCTTTTTTTTTGGAGGGGGTGGGGTATGGAGGGAGGAGGGTGAGCGGGTCACTTCTATTGGTCCTTCATTAACCTATTTTCATCCATCTTTGTTCTTTGGCCCGTGTGGGCCTCCCATCGCGGTGGCCTCTGTTGTCGAAGAGCACTGGCTCTTGGCGCATGCGCCCCAGAGCTCCGACTCGGTAATTGGACACATTGGTCCAGCCGCTCCGCGGCACGCGGGATCTTTCCAGGCCAGGGATCAAACCGGCGCACCTTGCACTGCAAGGCAATGTCCTTACCCACTGAACCACCAGGGAAGCCCCAAGTTATTGTTTTAACAACTGACTGGAGAATACAAATTGTCATGCTTAGACTGGCAAGAGGGATACTCTTCTATCCCCCTTCCAGTGCCTGTCCTGGAAGCTTTTCCCTATCCTTTCTTACTTTAATAAACTTTTCACTGCACGAAGCTTTGAGTGACCATTGCTGAGTCTTTTTGATCCCAGTGTGAATTCTTCTCCGTTGGAGATCAAGAATCTGACATCGTTCACAGTAACCTACTGTCATCTATCACCTATCAATACTGTTTTTCATAGTGACTGCACCAACTTGCATTCCCATCAGCAGTACAAGGATTCCCTTTCCTCTACATCCTCACAAGCATTTGTTATTTGTAGACTTTTTGGTGAGAGCTGAGTGGTATCTTGTTTTAATTTGCAATATATAAATATGTCAGATAAGTGTGTAATATGCTTTAAACTTACATGCTGTTATATGTCAATCAGTAAAAAAAGAATAAAAATTCAAATTTATTTTTAATTGGAGGATAATTGTTTTACAATGTTGTGTTGGTTTCTGCCATGTAAAGAAAATTTTATATTATAGCTTTCTATTTCTCAGGGATATATACACATGATACACAAATAAAATTGTGTTGGTTTTGAACATTTTCCACAAATGATTTGATACTCTTCCAACCCCAGTTCACCTTCTCTTGAGTCTGAGTTGACTTAGTCATGTGTTTGTAATGAATAGACAAAAGCAGAAGTGGCCATGTGGGACTTCAGAGACTAGGTCACGAAAGGCACTGTACCTCCTTTCTTTCTCTTGAATTGCTCACACTCATGACCAGAGGCCAGGTGGATGAGGAGCTAAGACCTCCTGCCATTATTCAATGACTAACTGAGGTCTTGAGCTAACAGACATGTGAGTAAGTCTCCGTGGAAATGAATCCTTCTGTCCTGACAAACTTCAGCTGTCTGCAACTTCAACCAACTTTGCCTGCAACCTCGTAAGAGACATGGAGCCAGAAAAATGCAGCTAAGCTGCTCCTGGCTTCCTGACCTTCAGAAACTCCTGAGTGATAATACATGCTTCCTATTTTAAGCCACTGAAATTTGAAAGTAATTCATAACGAAGCAGTAGATTACTAATATAAATATATTTCTGTATAAGATAACCTTATTGGATAATATTTATTATATTAGAAAGCTTAATATGTCCTTATTATGTATGAGACACTGTATTAAATATTTTACCTGTACTATCTTTGATCCTTATTGGGTATGAGTTCAGTTCTATATTCTTATATTGCAGAGGAGAAAAAGGAACCTTAGAGAGATTGTGTAACCTGCTTAAGTAAGTGAAACACCTCATTCTGGGACTGTAATGCACAAGTCCATTCTGCGTTGACTTAGCCTTCAGATAGTTGGAGTAAATGTCTTATTAATGTCCTTGGGAGAGTGGGATGCCAAGCATTATACATATATTCTACATTCCAGTGCTAATAATGCTGTTTTGTCCTTTCTTTACCATATCCTTTGAGCTTTCTAGGCTTGCGTTTTTTTTTTTTTTTTTTCTGTCTGTGATAACTAAGGAATCCCAGTACCTGGTCTTGAAACACAGGCCTTTCAAATCATGAAGAAAAAAAGACAGTGCCATCTAAGAAGGAAATGTTCCTTTATTCTTTCTTTGCACACACATAGGTAAACAGGAACTATTTTTGCTCGTATTAATTCTAGACAAGGATTTTTATAAGATACCTGGATTTCAGAGATTGTTGCTAACTACTGTTGACAATACCCTTTAATCTCTGGACAGTACCCTTTAATCTCTGAAAGGTAAATAATTTTGATTGGTTGTTTTTCTTAATAACGTGTTGCCTTGCTGGTAATTTTGATGTAGGCATCACTTTTTTTCTAGAAGCTATATAATTTGTGAACTCTGAAATCTGAAGGATATCCTTGCTATTTCCCTCTTATTTCACATGCTTGAGGTAAAATAAAATTATTCTGCAAATTTTTTATTTAAACAAAGGTCTTGGGAATCTTCTTTAAATGTAGCAAAGGCATACTTCCATAGTGTATTTTTTAGAGTTATTTGAAAAAGTCTTTCTGTGCTGTAACAAATGAATAATTACTTGAATGTCTGTAAACTTCTTAGGTCACATCTCTGACCTGCTACTCATTGTTCAGTAGAGTGTGATTATTCTTCTGATATGTTCTAGGTTGAAGAGAAATGAGAGACACATATTGTCCTCAGATGCTTATATAGAGTCTTTTTAAGCTTTGGAATTTATGGTATGATGTGTGTTTGCATGTGTGTGTCTGCATTTTATCTTACTTCTTTCCATAGGGTCCTCATGAATATTTAAGCTCATGTATTTTTACAACTGGGAGTTTTTTTCCAACTCGATTTTCAGTTGTGTTCCATTATTTTTCTTTCATTGGATCATTTAGAGCCCTAACTGACTCTCTGTTCTCTACTCTCCACATGTATTGTCTTTTTTCATTGTTTTCTACTGGGCCCCTCATTTTTGTCTTCAGTACTGATTTTCTGGGGGTGGGGTGGCTTTTTCTTCTGTTTCAGAGGGTAGAGGTGATATGTGGCTCAACAGTGCACATCTCACTTCATCTTGACTGATGTTATGTTTAGTGAGAATTCCACCAGAATTTTCCAAGATCTTTTCTTATTATTTTGTCTCAAAGTCAGCTTTTACATTTTTATGTGTCTTCAAGGATGTTTTATTAGGAAATTAAGAAAAAGTTTATTAGCTGTTTGTCATCATATAAAATCTTCTGCCATATCAACGTGGATGTCAAAATTCAGTGATTTAGAATGCTTGTAAACACAAATGATATATAGGTCTCACTTTTTTCAGACATCTCTAGAGACTTACTAGACTCTAATTTTCATTAGTGATTAGAGCCCTTTAATCTCTGAAAAGGTAAATAATTTTGATTGGTTGTTTTTCTTAATAACGTGTTGCCTTGCTGGTAATTTTGATGTAGGCATCACTTTTTCTAGAAGCTATATAATTTGTGAACTCTGAAATCTGAAGGATATCCTTGCTATTTCCCTCTTATTTCACATGCTTGAGGTAAAATAAAATTATTCTGCAAATTTTTTATTTAAACAAAGGTCTTGGGAATCTTCTTTAAATGTAGCAAAGGCATACTTCCATAGTGTATTTTTTAGAGTTATTTGAAAAAGTCTTTCTGTGCTGTAACAAATGAATAATTACTTGAATGTCTGTAAACTTCTTAGGTCACATCTCTGACCTGCTACTCATTGTTCAGTAGAGTGTGATTATTCTTCTGATATGTTCTAGGTTGAAGAGAAATGAGAGACACATATTGTCCTCAGATGCTTATATAGAGTCTTTTTAAGCTTTGGAATTTATGGTATGATGTGTGTTTGCATGTGTGTGTCTGCATTTTATCTTACTTCTTTCCATAGGGTCCTCATGAATATTTAAGCTCATGTATTTTTACAACTGGGAGTTTTTTTCCAACTCGATTTTCAGTTGTGTTCCATTATTTTTCTTTCATTGGATCATTTAGAGCCCTAACTGACTCTCTGTTCTCTACTCTCCACATGTATTGTCTTTTTTCATTGTTTTCTACTGGGCCCCTCATTTTTGTCTTCAGTACTGATTTTCTGGGGGTGGGGTGGCTTTTTCTTCTGTTTCAGAGGGTAGAGGTGATATGTGGCTCAACAGTGCACATCTCACTTCATCTTGACTGATGTTATGTTTAGTGAGAATTCCACCAGAATTTTCCAAGATCTTTTCTTATTATTTTGTCTCAAAGTCAGCTTTTACATTTTTATGTGTCTTCAAGGATGTTTTATTAGGAAATTAAGAAAAAGTTTATTAGCTGTTTGTCATCATATAAAATCTTCTGCCATATCAACGTGGATGTCAAAATTCAGTGATTTAGAATGCTTGTAAACACAAATGATATATAGGTCTCACTTTTTTCAGACATCTCTAGAGACTTACTAGACTCTAATTTTCATTAGTGATTAGAGTATAAATATCTCACCTATACTTTCCCTATTGATTTTTTAAGCAATATATTTCTAATAATATAGAGTTTTAAACAATCCTTTGATGCTATTCTGAAAATTATGAACACTCACTATTTGATCTTTATGAAGCATTTATATGCTATGATACAAATATTAATCACATTTTTATAAATTTCTTATTAACTATGTTGAAAATTTGCAAACAATTGTGAAAATCATTTTTCATCAGCTTTCTAAAAGTCTTGCATAATGCTTGAAAGAAAATACACTGTATCCTAGAACATATTCTTTTTTGTGAATTTCAGATTAAGAAAAATAGATTGATTATCATATATTTAGAACTGTTCTTTATGCAGTGGGAAATAGAAAAGGAAACATAGTCCCTGAAGGGAGTTTAAAACCTTCTTGGAGACAAAAGAAACATGAAATGATACAACACTGTGTGTGTGTGTATGTGTGCATGCATACATACATATATATATATATATACACACACACATATAAAAGTGATGATCATGGATGAAAAAGAAAATTACCTATGAGGTGATTCTATCTACTAGCAGCTTGTTTACTTTTTTTTTTTTTTAAAGATTATTTATTTATTTATTATTCTGGGAGGGGTGGGGAGGAAGGGGAGCAGGCAGGCCACTTCTATTGGTCTTTTTTTTTTTTTTTTTTAAAGATTTATTTATTTATTTTGGGTGGGGGTCGGGTTGGGGAGGGAGGGGAGCGGGCGGGTCACTTCTATTGGTCTTTCATTTCTCTATTTTCATCCGTCTTTGTTCTTTGGCTCCTGTGGGCCTCCCATCGCGGTGGCGTCTGTTGTCGCAGAGCGCCGGCTCTGGGCGCATGGGCTCCAGAGCTCTGGCTCGGTAATTGGACACATTGGTCCAGCCGCTCCGCGGCACATGGGATCTTCCCAGGCCAGGGATGGAACCGACACCCCTTGCACTGCAAGGCGGTGTCCTTACCCACTGGACCACCAGGGGAAGCCCCTATTGGTCTTTCATTTATCTATCTTCATCCATCTTTGTTCTTTGGCCCATGTGGGCCTCCCATCGCGATGGTGTCTGTTGTCGCAGAGTACCAATTCTGGGCACATGCGCTCCAGAGCTCCGGCTCAGTAATTGGAAACATTGGCCCAGCCGCTCCGGGGCAAGTGGGATCTTCCCAGGCCAGGGATCGAACCGGCGCCCCTTGTACTGCAAGGTAGTGTCCTTACCCACTGGACCACCAGGGAAGCCCTTGTTTACTTATTTTTAAGTACAAGATAAAGCAAGCTATTGAATTAACATTTAAAAATAAAATCTGCTCTCTTCTCTGTGGGGTTGTTTTAAGTTTGTGTTTAAATTGCATAAGGAGCAATGTTCTTTCCAAGATGAATTGTTTAGAAATAGGTTGCGTTTCAAGTATTGTTGACTGGCTTTAGTTTTTGTTTTTGTTTTTTAAATTTTGGCCTTTTGGTTTTTTATTTATCCATTTTCATCCATCTTTATTCTTTGGCCTGTGTGGGCCTCCCATCGCGGTGGCGTCTGTTGTCGCAGAGCGCCGGCTCTGGGCGCATGGGCTCCAGAGCTCTGGCTCGGTAATTGGACACATTGGTCCAGCCGCTCCGCGGCACATGGGATCTTCCCAGGCCAGGGATGGAACCGACACCCCTTGCACTGCAAGGCGGTGTCCTTACCCACTGGACCACCAGGGGAAGCCCCTATTGGTCTTTCATTTATCTATCTTCATCCATCTTTGTTCTTTGGCCCATGTGGGCCTCCCATCGCGATGGTGTCTGTTGTCGCAGAGTACCAATTCTGGGCACATGCGCTCCAGAGCTCCGGCTCAGTAATTGGAAACATTGGCCCAGCCGCTCCGGGGCAAGTGGGATCTTCCCAGGCCAGGGATCGAACCGGCGCCCCTTGTACTGCAAGGTAGTGTCCTTACCCACTGGACCACCAGGGAAGCCCTTGTTTACTTATTTTTAAGTACAAGATAAAGCAAGCTATTGAATTAACATTTAAAAATAAAATCTGCTCTCTTCTCTGTGGGGTTGTTTTAAGTTTGTGTTTAAATTGCATAAGGAGCAATGTTCTTTCCAAGATGAATTGTTTAGAAATAGGTTGCGTTTCAAGTATTGTTGACTGGCTTTAGTTTTTGTTTTTGTTTTTTAAATTTTGGCCTTTTGGTTTTTTATTTATCCATTTTCATCCATCTTTATTCTTTGGCCTGTGTGGGCCTCCCATTGCTGTGACCTCTCTCGTCACAGAACACTGGCTATGGGTGTATGCACTCCAGAGTGCTGACTCGTGATTCAACACACTGTTCCAGCTGCCCTGTTGGACATGGGATCTTCCCAGGCCAGGGATCAAACCCATGCCCCTTGCGTTGCAAGGCGGACTCTCTACCCACTGGATCACCAGGGAAGTCCCTGGCTTTAGTTTTAACAAAATCTTTAATTTCTTTGCTTACTAAACACAAAAAAAGATAAAAAGAAAGACCTGTCTGGAACTGATATATCTCTCTAAACTTGATTTTTGTTTTTTAGCAAATAAAAAAATAAATCAATATTTGTGGGTCAGAATTTCCTTAGATTTATACTGCTGGGAAATTATGTATAATTTGATATTGGATTGTAGTAAGATGACATTTTTCTTTTTGTTCCAGCTGCTTTTAACCTTAGCATGCCACCTAGCAGTGCTGGATTCAACAGCAGACCTTTCTGTAGGCAAATTTCCTGTAATCAATATATTGGCCACATTGTTTCATTGAATAAAGTCCTCACTAGTTGCCCTTCCTTGGATAGTTTCATGTTTTTTTCCTGGTTATGGGGCTATTTGAAAGTGAAAATGTTAGTTGATCAGTCGTGTCTGATTCTTTGCAACCTCATGGACTGTAGCCTGCAAGGCTCCTCTGTTCATGAAATTCTCCAGGGAAGAATACTAGAATGGGTTACCATTCCCTTCTTCAAGGGATCTTCCTGACCCAGAGTGAAACCCAGGTCTGCTGCATTACAAGTGGATCCTTTACCGTTTGAGCCACCCAAGGAAGCCTATGGAGTTGTTTAAAAATACTAAAATTCGCGTTGCTTTGAACTATCCACAAGAGAATAGTCAGGAAAGGCTTTCTTAGTATATTAAATCCCTTAATTTCTTGGGACAAAATAAAAAGAAAAGAAATAGAGTGGGGATGAGGAGAGACAGAGAGACGGAGAGAGAGAGCAAGAAAGATGAAGTTCTATATTATCATAAATGACCTTGTTTTGCAAATTTTTATGAGCTGTTGATGATTTTCAACAAATTAATAGCTCTGTTCATTTACTCGATTGCCGCCAGAAGGGTATTGTGTAGGTTAAGTAAAAGAATCAAACAGGTTGCTCCTGCCTCCCCAGCTAGGTGCACTGGGACCTGGCCCAGTTGTATCAGTACCGGGAATCTCCCCAAAGCCCTGTAACCAGTCACCCTGGGACCAGCTCCACAACCGCTGGGATAGCACCAGTCCAGGGACCTCCTATGTCTGCAATGAGCTGTACCAGGAAACAACCCCACATACCTGCAGGCCAGCAGATTACCATTCAAGGTAGGGATTGACAGCCAGCTGGTCCAGGGGACCCTGTCTACCAACATGCCCACCCATAGTAAGCCCTGTCACAACATAAGGGTCCACAAAGTTCATTGCAGCACTATTTACAATAGCCAAAAATATGGAAGCAACCTACATATCCATTGACAGATGAATGGCTAAAGAAGACATGGTACATATACACAATGGGATACTACTCAGCCATAAAAAATGCAGTTATGCCATTTGCAGCAATGTGGATGGACCTGGAGGTTATTTTAAGTAAAGTCAGACAGAGAAAGTCAACAATTACAAGATTTCACCTACATGTGGAGAAGCACCTATGTCTTTGTTTAGTCTCAATCATTGTCCATTCTTTCATGATTTCAAAGGGCATCACTTAGGTTTGCCTGTTGTGTTTGACTTCTTTTATTCAGTCAACTTATGTTTTATGTCTATTCTTAATCACATTTATCCCCATTGTTTTATTGGATGTCTTAGTTTTCTTGGGCTGCTATAACAAAACGCCATAGACTGAGTGGCTTAAAAGATTGTCAGAGATTGATTTCCTCAGTCTGGAGGCTGGAAGACAGAGATGAAGGTGCCAACGTGGTTGGGTGCTGGTGAAGAATTTTCGCTAGGGTGGTGAATGGCTGCCCTCTCCTTTTGTCCTCATGTGGCCTTTCCTTGGTATGTGCATATGAGGAGAGATGAGATCTGGTGTCTTTTACTCTTCTTTTTTTTAAAGGTCAAGTTGTATTTTATTTATGTACTTACTTGGGCCATGCGGCATGTGGGATCTTAGTTCCCTGACCAGGGATTGAAACTGTGCCCCCTGCATTGAAAGCACAGAATCTTAAGCACTGGACCACCAGGGAAGACCTTCTTCCTCTTCTTATAAAGGCATTGATCCTACCATAAGGCCCCACCCTCATGGTGTCATCTAAACCTAATTACCTACGAAGACCCCAACAGCAAATAACTCACTTTGAAGGGTAGGGCTTCAACCTATGAACTCTGGAGAGGCGGAAACGTCTTTAAGATCAGATATGAACAAAAGATCACCTTTAAATAAAAAACTTTCTTCTTTGAAAATAAGCATACACATGCTTGGTTATTCAAAAACAAGCAAAAGAAGTAAAACTTGGTTGAAATGTATATGTGGTTTCTTTGGAGAAAGTGATGTTTGCTTTCAAAAAAGTACCTGATCTCAGACAAATCAAGCCTTCCTGTGGGCAGAATTCCTGTCAGACACTATTGTGTGTCACAAAGACAGTGAGCACAAAGGAAGCATCATGCCTTTCTTCTGCTTGATTTTATTGTGCTTTTTTCTAGAGGCAACACACATGGAGTCTGCATATTGGGAAAAATATTTATACATTGGCCTATATTTATGAATTTCTGCTGGATACAGAGAGCTGTGCTGGTGGGCTGGGCCGATAATAGCGGTGGAGGTGAACTATCAAGAGAGTTCACTGACTGAGCAGCTTACACTCTGTTTGGGGAAAGCATTTGTTCTCCCATCCCTTTCCCATGTATGTGTTATGGTCTATTTTGCTGGCTTTATACAGAATCCTTGGGTTCCCCTTCATTTAATGTGCAGGATGGAAAGTCAGACAAAAACAAATTGTTTAAATTGCAGGGAAAAAGCCTGTCTGGTAAAATAAAAATGCATAGTTGTAACAATAGCCACAAACCAAATTGTTTGAGTGTGTGCATTCTGAAGGAAAGTAAGAATAATGTTAGTATTTTGGCTCCTAATATTCCACTGCATAGATCATACATTTTTCCACAGGAAACTAGAGGAAAGACTTAGAAACAGAGGATTTATGATTTCCAGCACTTCTTTATCATCAGATTCTGAAACAAACGAATGCCTATTGGTCAGCAAAAGAAAAATGTAGTTTCTTTAGCTTTGATGGAACCATGGTTTAAAAATACCTATTGTCCTTGGCTGAGTTTTGAGAGCAGGCACTTGCCTGTCGGATGTCTAATTATCTCTCCTTCCTCTTCAGCCACGCCTGTAGTAGGGAACTATGGAGACCATATTGTTGCCCATATGTTGAAAAGCTACTAAATTAAACCCCAGTGTAACGTGCTGACAAGTCTCTTGCAGGAGTTGAAAGCTGCAACTTAGCACTCTGTTGTTAGTATTTTTGAGTTTTTGCTCTCAGCGATGCAGGCTGGCTCTTCTTTCTCAAGGCCTGAGAGATTATTATCACGTATCAATGCCATCCAAAAAGAAATGGATGATCTAGGTTAGACAGGATCTGAGCAGTTGATAAATTAGAGTTAGGCTTAAATCCCTACTATCAAGTCACAAAAGCCTGATGTTCAGTCTGACCTGCTCTAAAGTGTACAAGATAGTCAGAGTATTTAGGTTAAGGACCAGTGATGGTCTGTTTAGTTGCATACCCCTGGCATTGTCTTCAGTGGTTCATGACAGGTTCAGTGTTTATGACAGGAAAGGGTTTCTTCACACCTTCCCATTTCTTAGGCTTTTTCTGTTGTACTTCTTTCAGCGTAGCTGACATTTTATTTTTCAATGCATTTTATATTGGGAGGGGGTTAACATTAGAACAAGAGAACTGACCCCTAACTGATCCTAATTTCTTCTCATCTATAAGTAACCACTATCCTAATGGGAATGCTACTTTCCTTTTTCTTCTGTCTTCCTAAGGGGGATGGAGAGTCCCCACTTTGGGGAAGAACAGAAAACCATGTTTTTCAATGACCAGAAATATAGTTTATTATCTTATTTAAGAACAACAACAATATATGAATCCTGTCTTATCGAGTGGTTTTCACTTGGGGAAACAGGCTCAGAGAGGGTAACTTTCACAAGGTCACGTGCACCCAATGACGACAGAATTGTTGTCTCTTTGGTTTCTGTGCCTTTTCTTCTCAAGTCTGCTTATTGGTTTGAACCGGACAACTGAAGATTTCTAAGATTTTACTTCACAGGATACTGATGTCCTTTAATTTTTTATTTTATTTTTAAAAAAATTTTACAGAGTTTTGTTGTTCACAGACATGTATGTTCCCAGATCAGTCATATGCGTATCCCTGGTACCCTCCTCCCTCCCAGTTCCCCTCGTTGATGTCCTTTTAAATGTGACTAGGTATCCTCCACAAAGGACTCTGTGGTCAAATGTCTAGTATATTAGGGCTTCCCAGGTGGCATTAGTGGTGAGGAGCCTGCCTGCTAATGCAGGAGACATAAGAGCTGTAAATTTGATCCCTGGTACAGGAAGATCCCCAGGAAGAGGGCATGGCAATCCACTTCAGTATTCTTACCTGGAGAATCCCATGGACAGAGAGACCTGGTGGGCTACTATCCACAGGGTCTCAAAGAGTCACTGACAAGACTTAGCACTTAGCACACCTAGTATATTAAGCTTCACCAGAGAAATAGAATCAATAAGGTACACACATACACATTGTTCAGTTGGTAAGTAAAGAAGATTACTATTATCTTCTGTAGTGACAGGGAAAGTCAGTATTTTAACTTTTTTCCCTTGCATATTTATTTCATTCAAGAGTTTCCCTCTTTTAAGAGGGAAGTAGTCATCATGGAAATATTTTACCTAAAGTAAGTGTTTTTCTATGTACATGCCCTTACAGTTGAAGTGTTACATATAAAACATTTCTGATTTCTCAGAAATCTGGTTCTTACAAAGCTTGAGAACAGGGTATATGTATACTTTCTACAGCCCATGAGAGCTACTGCCCTTAACCAAGTTTATTCCTTGATTCAAAGTCACCTAGATTGGTGAGTTTGCTGCAAGTCTGAAGTGGCTTTCTGCTGGCACGTTTCTAAAAAACAAAATCCCAAACACAAACTTAATTCATTGCAGTTGAGGAAGCCTCTGGCATGAAAAGAAAAATGCTTGCCTAGTTCACTTTTCTCTAGAATTTCACTAAACAAGAATGGGTCACTTTAAGCAAAATTTGTTTAGAGCCCAGAAAATTTCAACTCAGGTTATTGGCCTATTAAGAAATATTTTATTAAATAGGAAAGAAAGTGGAAATATTCAGATCATCTTGAATAGAGAAGAAATAATTTCCTTTATGACTCACATTTAGGACCTTACCACTCTAATTTCAGTATCTTTTATTGATGTCATAGAACAGTAGGCTTTCTTGTACATGACTTTAAATAGCTGATCTCAACTCTCTGTGAATACAGATAGTTAATGGAGCAGTTAAAGCCAACTATTCAGTAACTCCCTGAGTTCCCTGGGCTTAGTCACTCAGCAGCATTTATTTAACACCATTGGTGAGCACAGAATGTTAGATGTTGTCTGTTAAAAAGTAATAGATGTGGTTGTTGCCTTCAGGAATTTTTCAGCTGGGGAGCTCATAAAAACAAACACATTTCAAAAACAATGAGGCTGTTAAAATAACATTTAAATCACTTTTGAGAAGCCTAATAAATTTATGAGTTTGTGTTAGCCTTGCTTTCTGTGTGTTAGTGTGAATGAGTTTCCAAATAGTGAAAGTTAATTATTGTCAAGTTTAGGTAAGGCAATTCTCCCCTTCTTCAACTATATGGACAAAGTTTAGGGGAATAAAGGCTTGTAGGGGCACACTCTGATTGAATAATTTTTGCTTAGTAGAACAACTCTTAACCTGTAAATCACCTTCTAAAATGAGTAAGTGGCCACGATCTACACACATAACCCAAACACCTTGTAAGTGCAGGCTTCAGGAACCGGCAGCTGATGCAAAGCAAGTTCACGCATGGCAGGAGGGGTTATCCTATCCCCAGGCCTTGCTTGAAGCAGTTATTCAATGGAGGCTTAAGGCATTAGACTGGGCTTAATTTATATAGAAAAAGAACTAGGTATTGCAAAATCCCATAATGGGAACAAACTCTGGAAATTAAGCTTTTTCCTTTCTGTCTTAAAATAGGTAAATGTTTCAGTTTTGATGAAAGGCTTTGGGTGAAAAGATTTTATAATTTAAAAAATATTAAGCTACTGAATTTTCCTTTTCTTCTAGAAAATGTTTTATTACAATTACTAGTTTTGCATTTTGTATTATGGGTGGAGAATGAAATAACTTTTAAAAAATCAATATTTTATGACAAAATGAGGATAATTGTATTTGAAATCATGATAATAATGATTACAAGAGTGATTACTGTCCTTATTATCAGAGTAAAAGAAAGTTGAAAAATAATTCATAAAAATTTATAATATAGGTAACATTGAATATCTCCATGAAAATAAAAATATATTAAACTATGTTCATATGAAAATAATTCCAACACACACCCAGAGTCACTCACTGCTAATAGTTGTTATATTTTCTATCAGTGTATCTTTTTAAAAAACATACTTGAGTTAGTCATGTTTAGCATTTTAATGTCCCATATCTTTCAACAAGAATATTTCCCTCGAAAAAGACCTAAACAGACATCTCACCAAAGAAGATGTATAGATGGCCAAAAAGCACATGAAATAATGCTCAACCTCGCTTATCATTAGAGAAACACATATCAAAACTACAATGAGATATCACCTCACACCCGTCAGAATGGCCATCATCAATAAATCGACAGACAATAAATGCTGAAGAAGGTGTGGAGAAAAGGGAACACTCTTGCAATGCTGGTGGGAATATAAATTGACACAGCCGCTATGGAAGACAGTATGGAGATTCCTTAAAAAACTAAAACTAGAAGCACCATATGACCCAGCAACACTCTGATTGAATAATTTTGCAGTAGAACAACTCTTAACCTGTAAATCACCTTCTAAAATGAGTAAGTGGCCACGATCTACACACATAACCCAAACACCTTGTAAGTGCAGGCTTCAGGAACCGGCAGCTGATGCAAAGCAAGTTCACGCATGGCAGGAGGGGTTATCCTATCCCCAGGCCTTGCTTGAAGCAGTTATTCAATGGAGGCTTAAGGCATTAGACTGGGCTTAATTTATATAGAAAAAGAACTAGGTATTGCAAAATCCCATAATGGGAACAAACTCTGGAAATTAAGCTTTTTCCTTTCTGTCTTAAAATAGGTAAATGTTTCAGTTTTGATGAAAGGCTTTGGGTGAAAAGATTTTATAATTTAAAAAATATTAAGCTACTGAATTTTCCTTTTCTTCTAGAAAATGTTTTATTACAATTACTAGTTTTGCATTTTGTATTATGGGTGGAGAATGAAATAACTTTTAAAAAATCAATATTTTATGACAAAATGAGGATAATTGTATTTGAAATCATGATAATAATGATTACAAGAGTGATTACTGTCCTTATTATCAGAGTAAAAGAAAGTTGAAAAATAATTCATAAAAATTTATAATATAGGTAACATTGAATATCTCCATGAAAATAAAAATATATTAAACTATGTTCATATGAAAAATAATTCCAACACACACCCAGAGTCACTCACTGCTAATAGTTGTTATATTTTCTATCAGTGTATCTTTTTAAAAAACATACTTGAGTTAGTCATGTTTAGCATTTTAATGTCCCATATCTTTCAACAAGAATATTTCCCTCGAAAAAGACCTAAACAGACATCTCACCAAAGAAGATGTATAGATGGCCAAAAAGCACATGAAATAATGCTCAACCTCGCTTATCATTAGAGAAACACATATCAAAACTACAATGAGATATCACCTCACACCCGTCAGAATGGCCATCATCAATAAATCGACAGACAATAAATGCTGAAGAAGGTGTGGAGAAAAGGGAACACTCTTGCAATGCTGGTGGGAATATAAATTGACACAGCCGCTATGGAAGACAGTATGGAGATTCCTTAAAAAACTAAAACTAGAAGCACCATATGACCCAGCAATCTCACTCTTAGGCTTATACCCAGATGAAATCAAAACTGAAAGAGGCACCTGTACCCCAATGTTCATTGCAGCTCTCTATACAATAGCTAGAACATGGAAGCAACCTAGATGTCCATCGCGAATGAATGGATACGAAAGCTCTGGTACATATATACAATGGAGTACTTCTCAGCTGTAAAAAGAAATGCAGAAGAATCAGCCCTAATGAGGTGGCTGGATCTAGAACCTACTATAAAAAGTGAAGTAAGTCAAAAAGAGAAAGACAAGTACAGTATGCTAACACATATATATGGAATCTAATAAGAGGGTAATGGTAACACATTCAGTGAAGTGATGGAAAAATAGACATGGAGAACAGACATATGGACATTATGGGGTACAAAGAGTGGGTGGGAGGTGTAGCTGGAGTAACATGGAAACCTATACTATCATATATGAAAAAGATAGCTATTGTCATTGCGCTATGGAAATAGGGGATCCTGCAGGGGTGTGGTGTGACGGCCTGGAGGGGTGTGATGGGGGGAAGTGGGAGGGGAGTGGAGGAGGGTGGGGGCCAGGGATATACATATGACAAATCTGGAAACATACATATCTGTAAACAACAAAACTCTGTAAAAGTATAAAAAAATAAAAATATTATTAAAAACAATCCTGACCTACAAAAAAAAAAAGAAAAAAAGGAATATTTCCCTCAACAAGACATAATGAGCATTCTTCTGTGTCATAAGAAATGGTACACATGGTTATGATATACTCTAGTTATTCATAACTCCTAATACAATAATTCCAGTTATGAACAGTAATAACCTGAGATTCACATAAAAATTTAATCATGAAAATATTGTCACATTATGAAGAAATGTTGGGGAAAAAAAAATCACTAAATTTTTTAAAGTTAAACAAATCATGATGTCTTCACAGACTAGAATATATCATAACCATGTGTAGCATTTCCTATTACACAGAAGAAAGCTCATGTCTTGTTGAGGGAAATATTCTTCAGATGACTTTTTTGATACCAAGAGACTGTAATGAAAAAAAAAAAAAAAACCTGTCTAGGATCTCACCTGAAAATGGGAAATAATTTTTCAGCAGAGCTGGTTTAACACAGAGGAGCTTCTATTTGTTTGGCAGAGTCTAGCTTTTTCTATCAGTTTATTACTAATTTAAGAAGTATGGGTAGCAAATTGAAAGAAATGTTTGATAGATTTTAATTACTTTATTTATTTGTTTTGGCCACTTCTTTTGGTTTTTCATTTATGTATCATTTCTTTGGCCCGTGTGGGCTTCCCATAACAGTGGCCTCTCTTGTCTCAGAGCACTGGTTCTGGGCACATGCGCTCCAGAGCTCCGGCTTGGTAGTTTGACACATCGGTCCAGCCTCTCCCTGGTACATGGGATCTTCCGAGGCCAGGGATCGAACCGTCATCCCTTGCACTTCAAGGCGGTGTCCTTACCCACTGGACCACCAGAGGAGCCCTTGATAGGATTTTGAGTGGATATTTGAGGTCAGTAGAATGAGTGGATGGAAAAGAAGTTGTAGTTTTAGTCATATGAGTCAAGGTATTAGTGAGAATTCTGGATAGAAGTGCCCAGCAGGCATAAGAAAAGTAGAATTGGGTCTGAGAGAGGAGTAAGGGCTGGTAATAAGGATTGGGGAAGAAATCTGTGACAGCTGTCTTTCCTCCTTCTGAGCTACCCTCACGGTTTGTGAGAGTGCCAAGCTAAATTAAACAACGTTCTGCTACAGAATGCAATTCTTAGCTCAATGTTTGGCTCTTGTGCTTAATAAACAAGCATCTCTGCAGTAGACAAACCTGGTGACTTGACTTACATCTATTGTGAATTGTTTAAAGCACAGTAGGTTTAGTTAACATTCATTTCCTCAGGTAGTTACAAAAAATGTTGCTTTTTTTCCCCTAGTGATGAGAACTTTAAGTTCCATTTTAGTATCAATGCTTTAAGTGGGATTTTGCTAAATATCAAATTAATAATGCTTAGTACTCCCATGTTCATTGCAGCACAAGTCATAATAGCCAAGATATGGAAATAAGCCTAAGTGTCTATTGACTGATTTAAAGAAAAGTGGTATATACATACAATGGGAGTAACTATTGGCGTTTAGTCATTCAGTTGTGTCTGACTCATTTGTGACCCCATGAACTGTAGCCCACCAGGCTCCTCTGTCCATGGGATCTCCCAGGCAAGAATACTGCAGTGGGTTACCCATTTCCCTCTCCAGGGGATGGAACCTGCATCTCTTGCATTGACAGCATATTTTTTTACCACTGAGCCACCTGGAAAGCTCCAATGGGATGCTGTTCAGCCTTAACAAAAGAAAATTCTACAGTATGTGACAACATGGATGAACTTTGAGGACATCATTTAAGTGATATAAGCCAGTCATGGGACGACAAATACTACACTTACAATAGAAATCTAAAATAAATTTATAGAATTACAGAGTAGAATTGTGGTTGCCAGGGGCTGGGAGAGAGGGAAAATTGGGAGTTATTAATCAATGGGCATAAAGTTTCAGTTAAACCAAAGGAGTAAACTCTAGAGAGCTGCAGTCACAATTCTGTACCTGTGAACAATAATGCATATTTAAAAATTTGTGGAGGGTTGCTTGCATGTTAAGTATTCTTACCACAACAAAATAAGATTCAAACATAATATTTTATGAGATGTGAAAATTATATTTTCACATTAAGAGTTTCACTGTCTGTAAATAAACTTTGACTGGAACCTAATCACACATATGAGTTGTCTATGGCTGCAGGGAGGGAACCAATTATATGCAACAGAGATTACATAGCATCCACAACTTTGCTTTTGAGCTTACAAAATCTAAAATATTTACCATCTGGCCTTCACAGAAAAAGGTTACGAATCACAGTGCTTGATTGGGGGTTCCTCTGCCCTGCTCTCTCTGTAGTTTTCCTTTATCTGCTTCATGTCTTATGTACATTTATTGAAATCACCTCTTTGATGGCTCTTCTTGTCCTTGTCATTGTAAGTTTATCCCTTTCTTATTCCTTTGCTAATACTTTGACAAGCTGAACAATAGCTATGTTGTGTCCTAAACTGTTAGGGCATTTACTATATAAAAAATTAACTACTTTGGGTACCATAGGCAATGGGAAATGTGGCATATCATATTTTTTCTCCTGCAGATTCAGAATTTTTGTAAGCAAAGGTAATGCTAGCAGAAGATTTTGCATTAAGTAAGTTTTGTTTATTTTTTAGCCCACTTTAAGAGACCATAGAGTTTTATACGTAAAATAGATAGCCAGTGGCAATTTGCTGTATGCCTCAGGAAGCTCAAAGCAGTGCTCTGTGGCAACCGAGAGGGGTGGGACGGGTTGGGAGGTGGGAGGGAGGTTTCAGAGAGAAGGGACGTGTACAGCTATGACTGATTCAATGTTGATGTATGGCAGAAACTAACACAATATTGTAAAACAATTATCTTTTAATTAGGAGTAAATAAAGGACCATAGAGTTTTAATTTTTATTCATTTTTCTGCCTGTATCATATCTGTCAACTCTGAAAAATTAGTTTTCTGTAGAATATGCATTGAAAACTGTGAATCCCCATTTTCCTCTTATATAGCAAGGTTACTTTATACTCTAATCTGAAGAAAAAAAGATTCTTTATGTTACGTACATGAATCTCGTCTTTTTTTCTGAGCTATTATCTATGGAGTAGAGGGAAAACAGATTGAATGTATCATCTGAATGAACAATATATCATCAATTTGGGTTTTTCTCTGGACAAATAATTGCTCAATCTCTCAGATGGCCTTCTCCAGCTCCTGCTTCTTTTCCTAAGGAGGCATCTGGGTGTGTCGGGGAAGGGGTGCCCTGGCTCCTGCTGGTCCTGGGAGGCTTGTTTGCAGTTATCTGCTGGTCTCAGGGGCAGTGTCTCTTGGCTGAACGGGCACTCCTGACCCTTTTATAGACAGTCTACAGCTCATGTCACTTTGCTTGTTCTCATTGCAAGGATCTATCAAGGGTCCTGACGGACTTAGTCCTCGTGTGTGTTCAGATGCTCCATTGTGTTAGACTCTTTGTGACCCCATGGACTGTCGCCTGCCAGGCTCCTCTGACCATGGGACTTTTCAGGCAAGAATACTGGAGCAGTTCGGAATTTTTTCCTCCAGGGAATGTTCCCAACCCAGGGATCAAACCTGCATCTCTTAAGGTCTCCTGCATTGACAGGCAGGATCTTTACCACTAGTGCCACGTGGGAATCCCCCTAGATTCCATATATATGGGTTAATATGCCATATTTGTTCTTTTCTTTCTGACTTACTTCACTCTGCTCCGCAGCCTCCACCCCACCCATCCCACTCCTCCAGACTTGCAGAGTTCTGCCTTGAGCTCCCTGTGTAATAGCCCTTATCAAAAAATCCACAAACAGTAAGTCCTGGAGATGGTGTGGAGGAAAAAAAAACCCTCTTGGACTGTTCGTGGGAATGTAAACTGATACAGTCATCTTAGAGAACAATATGGAGATTCCTTAAAATTTATTTTTAATTGGAGGATAATTGCTTTACAATGCCATGTTGGTTTCTGCCAAGCAATAAAGTGAATCGACCATAGTATAAATATGTTCCCTCCCTCTTGAACCTTCCTCCCATCCCTCACCCCCCCACACCCCTCTCTATTGTTACAGAGCACAGGGTAGAGCTCCCTGTGCTTTACAGAAACTTCCCATTAACCATCTCTTTTACATATGATAATGTTTCTGTTTCAGTGCTATTCTCTCCATTTGCCTGACCCTCTCCTTGCCACCCCGCCTCCATCCAAAGTCTGTTGTATACATCAGAATCTCTATTTATTGTTTATTTTTATCTTCACTTGTGTAACATATCTCGCCTCCAAAGTCTATGGAGGGGAAATGGGGACACACAGATTTACAGCTTCCTATCTCTTCTCACCTTTCTCCCTTTAAACCAGAAGCAGTCACATGCCTATTTTATTTTTTCTTTATTTTATCTTTCCTTCTTTACTGATCCTTGGTAGGGCTAGGAAACAGCCCTTCACATTAGTAAATCCCGTATTCTAAGTCCTTTGGTCTGTTTTTCCCTGAGACAACATCCTGGTGAGCAAGGTTTATTGTCTTGCTGCCTATCCAATTTGTACATAGGATTTAAAAAACTGACCTATTCTATGCCTTTTCTTTAAAAAACTTTTTTATTATAGTTGATTTACAGTATTGTATTTGTATCTTTGTCCTTTCTTTATATTTCTTATATAACAAATTTCATCCTCATATAGAAAGATGCCCAATGTGAAATATGGTATTCAGGAAGGCAAAGAACAAAGCTCAGCTGTAACTCTATTTCTCACCTACTATAAGCTTTTACACTGATCCTCCACTAGGCAGTCCACAGGTGTTTTTTTCTTTTTTAACTTTTTGATGAAAACCATTTTAAAAGTCTTTAATGAATTTGTTACAGTGTTGCTTCTGTGTTGTGTTCTGATTTTTTGGCCTGGAGGCATGTGGGATCTATTGCAAGGTGAAATCCCAGCAACTAGACCACCAGGGTAGTCCCAGTCCACAGTTTTAAAGGTTCTTTGATGCTGCTGTCTCTTGGGTTTCTTCCTGTTGTCTGCTCCACTATTTGTCAGGCTCATCACCTTTTGTCCTCTAAGAAATGTCACTCCTAAAGGTTCTCTCCTGAGGTCACTGTACCTGTCTTTCTTCACATTCGCTGATCTTAACCATACTCATCCTTTTTTTTAAATTTATTTTTTTATTGGGGTATAGTTGATTTACAATGTTGCATTAGTTTCAGCTGTACAGCACAGTTATTGTTTTACATCTTTTACAGAGTTTTGTTGTTTACAGCTATATATAATCCTAAATCAGTCATAGGTATATCCCTGACCCCTTCCACCTGAACCCCTTTCCCTTTTCCCCTTGTCCCAGGTTGATGCATAGCCCCCATGTAAGTTCCCTTTGTCTTACAGCTTAATCACAATGGTGATCTCTTTTGCTTATGATAGTGTAGGTTTCCATGTTGCTCTTTGCATACCTCTCGCCCAGTCTTCCCTCCCCTCAATGTCCATAGGTCTGTTCTCTAAGTCTGGCTCTCCATTGCCGCTCTGCATTTGTATTTATCAGTACCATCTTACTAGAGTCCATATGTATGTGTTAGTATACTATATTTGTCTTTTTCTTTTTGACTTGCTTCACTTTGTATAATAGGTTCTAGGTTCATCCACTTCGTTAGGACTGATTCTTCTGCATTTCTTTTTACGGCTGAGAAATATTCCATTGCATAAATGTACCATAACTTCTTCATTTGTCGATGGACATCTAGGTTGCTTCCATGATCTAGCTATTGTATAGAGTGCTGCAATGAACACTGGGGTCCAGATGTCTCTTTCAATTTTGTTTTCATCAGGCTTTATAAGCCTAATAGTGGGATTTCTGGGTCACATGGTGCTTCTATTAGCTTTTTGAGGAACATCCATACTGTCTTCCATAGAGGCTGTATCAATTTATGTTCCCACCAGCAATGCAGGAGTGTTCCCTTTTCTTCGCACCCTCTCCAGCATTTATTATCTGCAGATTTTTTTTTATTATTATTTTTTATTTTAAAGGTTTTACAGAGTTTTGTTGTTCACAGACATGTATGTTCCCAGATCAGTCATATGCATATCCATGGTCCCCACCCGCCCAGATCCCCCCATCCCACCCCTCCAGACCTTCGCCCCAAGCCATTGTAAGCACTCCTATTCCCTTAGCACTATGACACTAGCTATCTTTGCCACACATAACAGTATAGGTTTCCTTGTTACTCCCTCCATGCTTCCCCCTCCCTATTTCTTTGCCACAATGTCCCTATGTCTATGCTCTGTCTGTTTTTCCATGAGTTCCCTGCGTGTGTTATCAAGACCGTCCTACTAGATTCCATATATGTGTGTTAGTATACTGTATTTGTCTTTCTCTTTTTGACTTACTTCACTTTTTATGATAGGTTCTAGAGCCAGCCACTTCATTAGGACTGAGTCTTCTGCATTTCTTTTAACAGCTGAGTAGTATTCCATTGTATATATGTACCAGAGATTCTGGATCCATTCGTTCGTCAATGGACATCTAGGTTGCTTCCATGTTTTGGCTATTGTATAGAGAGCTGCAATGAACATTGGGGTACAGGTGCTTCTTTCAGTTTTGATTTCATCAGGATGTAAGCCTAATAGTGGGATTGCTGGGTCATAGAGTGCTTCTATTTTTAGTTTTTTAAGAAATCTCCATACTGTCTTCCATAGAGGCTGTATCAATTGACATTCCCACCAGCAATGCAAGAGGGTTCCCTTTTCTCCGCACCCTCTCCAGCATTTATTGTCTATCTGCAGATTTTTTGGTGATGGTCATTCTGACTGGTGGAGATGGTATCTCATTGTAGTTTTGATTTGCATTTCTCTGATAACGAGCGACATTGAGCATCTTTTCATGTGTTTTTTGGCCATTTGTATGTCTTATTTAGAGAGATGTCTCTTTAGGTCTTTCCCCCATGTTTTGATTGGGCTGTTTGTTTTTTTGGTGTTGCATACTCATCCTTTTAAATGCTAATCACGCACTCATTTCCTACATGTATTCTAACCAGAATCTTGTGTCTGGTTGATCTGCTGGGCCCTCAAAATCAATACACTGAATCCATCCACCAGGTGCTGTTTTCTTCTCTCGTACGTGTCATGTTGTTTAATGGCAGGAGGATTCAGCCAGTTCCTTAGTTCAGGTTCTCATCATTCCTCAGAAGGACTACTCCAGTAACTCTCCAAAGACTCTCTCTGCTTTCCACCTCATTTCATAGCAGTCCGTCTCCATATTGCTCTTAGAAATGCACCTTTGAACTCCTTTGGGGCTCCACCCGCACTTGTCCTGGCTCACCTCTGGCCACCTGCACACACTCATTTCCTCTAGTCAGTCTTCTGGCAGTTCTCTGAATACTTCTTGCTCTCCCACGTTCTGCTACTTTTACACCAGTAATTTCTTCTTCTGGGCCACCTACTTTCCTTCATGCAATGAGTGAATTACCACTGATGCTTATGAGTTAGCTTCTGCTGCTTCCTTCAGGGAGCAAGCACTTGAAATCCCAGCCCAGGGTTCTCTGTGCTCTTTTACACACATTTCAATATCCCCACTCACTTTTTGATTTAATCCATGTGTTTGTGGAGCCATTACACATATTTATTTTCCTTCCCTCTTTCTTTCACTTCATTTGGAAGCAGAAACCATGTCTTTTTGATTTCTTTGTCCCTGGTGTCTAGGGGCTTCCCTGGTGGCTTAGTTGGTAAAGAATCCACCTTCAACTAGGAGACTAGGATTCAGTCCCTGAGTGCTTCTATTTTTAGTTTTTTAAGAAATCTCCATACTGTCTTCCATAGAGGCTGTATCAATTGACATTCCCACCAGCAATGCAAGAGGGTTCCCTTTTCTCCGCACCCTCTCCAGCATTTATTGTCTATCTGCAGATTTTTTGGTGATGGTCATTCTGACTGGTGGAGATGGTATCTCATTGTAGTTTTGATTTGCATTTCTCTGATAACGAGCGACATTGAGCATCTTTTCATGTGTTTTTTGGCCATTTGTATGTCTTATTTAGAGAGATGTCTCTTTAGGTCTTTCCCCCATGTTTTGATTGGGCTGTTTGTTTTTTTGGTGTTGCATACTCATCCTTTTAAATGCTAATCACGCACTCATTTCCTACATGTATTCTAACCAGAATCTTGTGTCTGGTTGATCTGCTGGGCCCTCAAAATCAATACACTGAATCCATCCACCAGGTGCTGTTTTCTTCTCTCGTACGTGTCATGTTGTTTAATGGCAGGAGGATTCAGCCAGTTCCTTAGTTCAGGTTCTCATCATTCCTCAGAAGGACTACTCCAGTAACTCTCCAAAGACTCTCTCTGCTTTCCACCTCATTTCATAGCAGTCCGTCTCCATATTGCTCTTAGAAATGCACCTTTGAACTCCTTTGGGGCTCCACCCGCACTTGTCCTGGCTCACCTCTGGCCACCTGCACACACTCATTTCCTCTAGTCAGTCTTCTGGCAGTTCTCTGAATACTTCTTGCTCTCCCACGTTCTGCTACTTTTACACCAGTAATTTCTTCTTCTGGGCCACCTACTTTCCTTCATGCAATGAGTGAATTACCACTGATGCTTATGAGTTAGCTTCTGCTGCTTCCTTCAGGGAGCAAGCACTTGAAATCCCAGCCCAGGGTTCTCTGTGCTCTTTTACACACATTTCAATATCCCCACTCACTTTTTGATTTAATCCATGTGTTTGTGGAGCCATTACACATATTTATTTTCCTTCCCTCTTTCTTTCACTTCATTTGGAAGCAGAAACCATGTCTTTTTGATTTCTTTGTCCCTGGTGTCTAGGGGCTTCCCTGGTGGCTTAGTTGGTAAAGAATCCACCTTCAACTAGGAGACTAGGATTCAGTCCCTGAGTCGAGAGGATCCCCTGGAGAAGGAACCCCATGGACAGAGGAGCCTGGTGGGCTACAGTCCATGGGTTCAGAAAGAGTCCAATATGACTGAGCAGCTAAACCACTACGAGTAGAACTGGATACTCAGTAAGGCTTAGTACACATTTTTTAAATGAATTAATGTGTGTGTGTGCTCAGTCACTAAGTTGTGTTGGATTCTTTGTGGCCCCCATGGATGGTAGCTGCCAAGCTCCTCTTTTCCTGGGATTTTCTAGTAAGGATACTGGCATGGGTTGTCATTTCTTTCTCCAGAGGATCTTCCTGACTCAGGGATCAAACCTGTCTCCTGCTTTGGCAGGCAGGTCCTTCACTGCTGAGTCACCAGGAAAGCCCTTTTAAAATGAATGGTTCATTTTTAAAAGGTTATTGGATTCTGGACTTCCCTGGTGGTCCAGCAGTTAAGACTCCACACTCCCAATGCAGGGTGTCTGGGTTTCATTCCTGATCAGGAAATTAGATGCCCCATGCTGCAACTGAAGATCCCACATGTGGAAACTAAGACCCAGCACAGACACATAAATAAATAAATAAACTTAAAGGTTATTGGATTTGGTTAGTCAAAGGTGTTTACTAATTTTGGAGAGGGAGTCTGGGCCCTGAGATGCTTGTAAGGAAGGCTACCTGCTTGGATATCAGCATCAACTCTCTGCTATACTTCAAAATAGAAAGAAAAGCTGTTAAGAGCTTCATAAAGTGGGTTGTGGAGCAATTAGGGTGACAGAAAGATATGCGTGACTTGGATGAGCATGGTTTTTAGCCACAGAAAGGCAACCAGACACATATGCTTCAATACAATGCAGAGTAAAAACCTTTGTAATCAGTCTGCAGACATCCAAGGCATGTTTTCCTTTCTAGGGAAAAGTGAAAAAACAATTTAGCAGTTGGATACTTCATCGTTTGAACAATAGTCCTTCAACTTCTAAGTCATGTTAAAATATACATATAAAGACACTGTTCTTTCCTTCATGACAGATATCCTGAGTGGGGTAGCAGGTGAAGTTCATGGATGATGACCTTCATTCTGATTGGATTCTGTGTAAGCCTTCAGCCTCCTTCTTTTAACATCCTCCCTTACTTTTCTTATAGACCTCTGGGGCCCCAGCTGCTCACTGTGGACCATATAAGAGGCTGTCAGCAACCAAATAAATAATTCTAGCCCAGAAAGTGAAGGCCCTGGGCAGGCCATACCATGGTGATGAGGAGGCAGGAGATAATAATAAATGACTTTCATTCCCAGTAACTCAGGAGGACAGGAGGCTGGTTAGGGCTTCTGGAGACCTGCAGGTGCTTGGGGGAGTACATAGAGCAGATCAGGAATGTTCATATAGAACCCAGCAAGAGGTATTTCAAAAATGTCTCCCAACTAGACTTGGAAGCTCAGAATAGCAGTAGGTGACTTAAATTAATATTGAGGGATCTTGGGAGATAGGGTGATGTGAGGGGTCTATGGATTGGAATTCTCTAGAGAAACAGAACCAATAGGATACACACATACACACACACACACGCAGAGAGATTTGTTTGAAGGGACTCACTCATACAATTGTGTGGCTGGCAAGCCTGAAATTTGTAAGGCATACTGGCAGGTTGGATACTTAGGGAAAAGTTAATGCTTCAAATTTGAGTTTAAATTCCACAAGGCAGCAAGCTGGCAACTCAAGCAGGATTTTTATGTCCTTAGTCTTGAGGCAGAATACCTTCTTCTTTGAGAAACCTGAGTTTTGCTTTCAGTTGATCAAGGATGAGATCCACTTACAATTATGGGAGGATGATCTGCTTTCCTCAAGGTCTACTGATTACAAATCATCTAAAACATCTAAACATCTAAAACATCTCTCAGGAGGCAGAATCAAGACGGCAGAAAAGAAAGACTCCAAGCTCACTGTCGCGGGCACTGTGTTGGAGCTTACTCTGATTACTACTCTCACTAGTTCTCACTAAGAGACACTATATTAAATAGCTCAGAGACATTTTTGCAAACACGGTGTAGTCCCCTCAGGGTGTGAGCCTCAGACTTCGACAATAAAGTGTCGTGGTCTCGAGTATTGTCAAACCAAGAGTGGGTTTATTAATCATCAAATAAAGGCAAACACAAATAATCAGAAATAATCAGAACTCAATCAAATGCAAACAGATGTTCTTACCCCAGAGCTGGAGAGTCTCAGTCTCACATCGGCGCAGCTGATTTCTGTGAGCAAGCCTCCCACACAATCTTCCTTTTCCCTTTTTATGTTTTTTCCAACTAGAAATCTCAAGTTAATTAATAATCATGAAGAAGCTCTTTGTTTCTCTAGAGATGCAAAAGAGGTCATCACCGGAGCCCTTTCTCCCCCACCAACACCTTTGCTCTTGAGGAGAAACATTCTTCCAATTCTTAAGTTACAAAGGGAGCTCCATGTTGTAAAGTGTTTCAATATCATTAAAAAGTGGGTAAGAGGAAGAACCTTTGTGCTCTGTATTGGTCTCAGAGAGGTGAGGCTTGCAGGCAACGCCTATCCTTAGTGTGAGGAGATATTTGTCTTCTCAGCCTGGATATCTTTTCTTAATCTTTCCTGTGAGAAGCAAATATGCCTTTACTTGCGCATGACATCACCTCCTCCCATGGACACACAGAAACTACAAATACATCCAGAACAATTCTCTGTAAGAACAGACTGAAGACTAGCAGAACAACTCTCTGACAACTAAAGATATTAAGGAAAAAACCACCTATTGAGATAGGTAGGAGGGGCAGAGATGTGTTTTCGTCAGGACCCTCATCCCCAGTGCGGTGACCCACAAGTGGGAGGGAACATCACAAACACAGAAGACCTTCCTAAGGAGCGAGGAGTTTGAGTCCCATGTTGGGCATCCTAGATCTGGGGAACTGCATTTGGAGGATGAGCCCCTCGAATGTCTGGTTTTGAACCCTCCCAACGAACTCCCACTCTGCCACATCCTATGGGTGGACTGTTCTGAGACTGGTGACCCTCAAAGCTGCTCCCACCCTCACCACACCTGGCAGGCAGCCTCGGCAGTCTGACAAGTACCCTCTGACCCCAAAGTGTATCCTACCCTGGAGGGCCAGCCCTGCCCACTAGCATGGCCACAACATTTCCTGCTGGCCCTTGAAGACAGCCAGTCTGAGATCCAGCACCTCTCACCAGTGTACCCACAACAGCTCTGGCATCACCACCAAAGGAGGGCACATGCAGCCCCCACAGGGGACACCCAGAGCACCTGGCTCTGGTCACCAGGGGAGATTGCTCTTCTGGGCCCCACAAGAAACTTTCAGCATAAGGCCAATTCTTCAAGATCGGCTTCTATATAATCAATTTTTTTGTTTTCCAACTAGAAATCTCAAGTTAATTAATAATCATGAAGAAGCTCTTTGTTTCTCTAGAGATGCAAAAGAGGTCATCACCGGAGCCCTTTCTCCCCCACCAACACCTTTGCTCTTGAGGAGAAACATTCTTCCAATTCTTAAGTTACAAAGGGAGCTCCATGTTGTAAAGTGTTTCAATATCATTAAAAAGTGGGTAAGAGGAAGAACCTTTGTGCTCTGTATTGGTCTCAGAGAGGTGAGGCTTGCAGGCAACGCCTATCCTTAGTGTGAGGAGATATTTGTCTTCTCAGCCTGGATATCTTTTCTTAATCTTTCCTGTGAGAAGCAAATATGCCTTTACTTGCGCATGACATCACCTCCTCCATGGACACACAGAAACTACAAATACATCCAGAACAATTCTCTGTAAGAACAGACTGAAGACTAGCAGAACAACTCTCTGACAACTAAAGATATTAAGGAAAAACCACCTAGTGAGATAGGTAGGAGGGGCAGAGATGTGTTTTCGTCAGGACCCTCATCCCCAGTGCGGTGACCCACAAGTGGGAGGGAACATCACAAACACAGAAGACCTTCCTAAGGAGCGAGGAGTTTGAGTCCCATGTTGGGCATCCTAGATCTGGGGAACTGCATTTGGAGGATGAGCCCCTCGAATGTCTGGTTTTGAACCCTCCCAACGAACTCCCACTCTGCCACATCCTATGGGTGGACTGTTCTGAGACTGGTGACCCTCAAAGCTGCTCCCACCCTCACCACACCTGGCAGGCAGCCTCGGCAGTCTGACAAGTACCCTCTGACCCCAAAGTGTATCCTACCCTGGAGGGCCAGCCCTGCCCACTAGCATGGCCACAACATTTCCTGCTGGCCCTTGAAGACAGCCAGTCTGAGATCCAGCACCTCTCACCAGTGTACCCACAACAGCTCTGGCATCACCACCAAAGGAGGGCACATGCAGCCCCCACAGGGGACACCCAGAGCACCTGGCTCTGGTCACCAGGGGAGATTGCTCTTCTGGGCCCCACAAGAAACTTTCAGCATAAGGCCAATTCTTCAAGATCAGGAGACATAGTTTATTTATCTAATACATAGGTACAGAGAACTAGGAAAAATGAAGAGACAGAGAAATATATTCCAAATGAAAGAATGAGACAAAACCTCAGAAAAGGAACGAAATGAGACAAAAGTAATCTACCTGATAAAGAGTTCAAAGTGATGGCCGTAATGATGCTCCCTGAATGCAAGAGAAGAATAGACAAACACAGGAAGAACTTCGACAAAGAGGAAATATAAAAAGAAACAAACAGAGCTGAAAACTACAACGGAAAAGAAAAATACAGTAGATGGAATTAACAGCAGATTAGGCAATTCAGAAGAATGTATCAGTTTGTAAGACAAGCTGGTGAAAATTACCCATTCAGAACAGCAACTTCCCCCACACCAAAAAAAAGCTGTTTAAGGGATCTTTGGGGTAACATTAAGTATATGAGCATCTGTACTATAGGCGTTTCAAAAAAAAGAAGAGAGAGCAGAAGAGAGGGAAAGCTTATTTGAAGAAATAACAACTGAAAACTTCCCTAACTGGGTGGAAAAAAACAGGAATTCAAATCCAGGAAACACAGAGTCCCCAAAATGATAACCCAAAGAGGCCCACACCAAGATGCATTATAATTAAAATGTCAAAAGTTAAAAGAGAGGCTTCCCTGGTGGTCCAAGAGCCTGCCTTGCAGTGCAAGGGGCACCAGTTCGATCCCTGGCCAGGGAAGATCCCACATTTGAGCGGCTGGACCAGTGTGTCCAATTACAAGCCAGTGCTGGACCATGCACCTGGAGCCTGTTCTGAGAATGGTGACCCTCAAAGCTGCTCCCACCCTCACCACACCTGGCAGGCAGCCTCGGCAGTCTGACAAGTACCCTCTGACCCCAAAGTGTATCCTACCCTGGAGGGCCAGCCCTGCCCACTAGCATGGCCACAACATTTCCTGCTGGCCCTTGAAGACAGCCAGTCTGAGATCCAGCACCTCTCACCAGTGTACCCACAACAGCTCTGGCATCACCACCAAAGGAGGGCACATGCAGCCCCCACAGGGGACACCCAGAGCACCTGGCTCTGGTCACCAGGGGAGATTGCTCTTCTGGGCCCCACAAGAAACTTTCAGCATAAGGCCAATTCTTCAAGATCAGGAGACATAGTTTATTTATCTAATACATAGGTACAGAGAACTAGGAAAAATGAAGAGACAGAGAAATATATTCCAAATGAAAGAATGAGACAAAACCTCAGAAAAGGAACGAAATGAGACAAAAGTAATCTACCTGATAAAGAGTTCAAAGTGATGGCCGTAATGATGCTCCCTGAATGCAAGAGAAGAATAGACAAACACAGGAAGAACTTCGACAAAGAGGAAATATAAAAAGAAACAAACAGAGCTGAAAACTACAACGGAAAAGAAAAATACAGTAGATGGAATTAACAGCAGATTAGGCAATTCAGAAGAATGTATCAGTTTGTAAGACAAGCTGGTGAAAATTACCCATTCAGAACAGCAACTTCCCCCACACCAAAAAAAAGCTGTTTAAGGGATCTTTGGGGTAACATTAAGTATATGAGCATCTGTACTATAGGCGTTTCAAAAAAAAGAAGAGAGAGCAGAAGAGAGGGAAAGCTTATTTGAAGAAATAACAACTGAAAACTTCCCTAACTGGGTGGAAAAAAACAGGAATTCAAATCCAGGAAACACAGAGTCCCCAAAATGATAACCCAAAGAGGCCCACACCAAGATGCATTATAATTAAAATGTCAAAAGTTAAAAGAGAGGCTTCCCTGGTGGTCCAAGAGCCTGCCTTGCAGTGCAAGGGGCACCAGTTCGATCCCTGGCCAGGGAAGATCCCACATGCTGTGGAGCGGCTGGACCAGTGTGTCCAATTACAAGCCAGTGCTCTGGAGCGCATGCACCTGGAGCCTGTCCTCTGCAACAAGGGAGGTCACTGCAATGGCAGGCCCACACGGGCCAAAGAATTAAGATGAATGAAAATAAATAAGTAAATAACCAATAAAAGAGGCCAAAACTTAAAAATAAAAAAGGGTTAAAAGAGGAAACTTTAAAGGTAGCAAGAGAGAAACAGTCAGGTACAAGGAAGCCACCATCAGACTATCAGCTTATTTTTCAGTAGTAACGTTAGAGGCCAGAGGAACTGGCAATATATTGTCAAAGTGCTGAAAGGAAAAAGCTTAGCACTAAGAGTATCTCCCTGGTGAGTTTATCACACAGAATTGAAGAACAGACTAAGAGTTTCTCAGACAAATAAAAGGTGAAGGTGTTTACAACACCTGAATGGACATACAAGAAATGTCAAAGGAACTTCTTTAAGTGGAAAACCGGTCATTTAAGTGGATCAACCAATTATAAAACTAGTATGAAGGTTAAGAGATGAAAGTACTCAGATCAACTAAAGCTACAGTAATTGGCTAAAGAATACAGAAAATAAAAGAAGTAAAATATAATCTCAAAAATGTAAAACATGGAAAGGGAGCAAAAGTGTACTATTTTTAGAAAGTGTTCAAATCAGGTGACCATCAACTTAAAATAGATTGCTATTGATATAGTCTTAGGTCGTTACGCATAAATTTGATGGTTACCCAAGAACAGCAACTTCCCCACACCAAAAAGCTGTTTAAGGGATCTTTGGGGTAACATTAAGTATATGAGCATCTGTACTATAGGCGTTTCAAAAAAAAGAAGAGAGAGCAGAAGAGAGGGAAAGCTTATTTGAAGAAATAACAACTGAAAACTTCCCTAACTGGGTGGAAAAAAACAGGAATTCAAATCCAGGAAACACAGAGTCCCCAAAATGATAACCCAAAGAGGCCCACACCAAGATGCATTATAATTAAAATGTCAAAAGTTAAAAGAGAGGCTTCCCTGGTGGTCCAAGAGCCTGCCTTGCAGTGCAAGGGGCACCAGTTCGATCCCTGGCCAGGGAAGATCCCACATGCTGTGGAGCGGCTGGACCAGTGTGTCCAATTACAAGCCAGTGCTCTGGAGCGCATGCACCTGGAGCCTGTCCTCTGCAACAAGGGAGGTCACTGCAATGGCAGGCCCACACGGGCCAAAGAATTAAGATGAATGAAAATAAATAAGTAAATAACCAATAAAAGAGGCCAAAACTTAAAAATAAAAAAGGGTTAAAAGAGGAAACTTTAAAGGTAGCAAGAGAGAAACAGTCAGGTACAAGGAAGCCACCATCAGACTATCAGCTTATTTTTCAGTAGTAACGTTAGAGGCCAGAGGAACTGGCAATATATTGTCAAAGTGCTGAAAGGAAAAAGCTTAGCACTAAGAGTATCTCCCTGGTGAGTTTATCACACAGAATTGAAGAACAGACTAAGAGTTTCTCAGACAAATAAAAGGTGAAGGTGTTTACAACACCTGAATGGACATACAAGAAATGTCAAAGGAACTTCTTTAAGTGGAAAACCGGTCATTTAAGTGGATCAACCAATTATAAAACTAGTATGAAGGTTAAGAGATGAAAGTACTCAGATCAACTAAAGCTACAGTAATTGGCTAAAGAATACAGAAAATAAAAGAAGTAAAATATAATCTCAAAAATGTAAAACATGGAAAGGGAGCAAAAGTGTACTATTTTTAGAAAGTGTTCAAATCAGGTGACCATCAACTTAAAATAGATTGCTATTGATATAGTCTTAGGTCGTTACGCATAAATTTGATGGTAACCAGAAACTAAAAGCTTATAATAGATACACAAAATATGAGGAGAAAGGAATCCAAGCACATTAAAGAAAACCATCAAGTCACAAAGAAAGAGAGCTAAGAGTCTGCACACTGCATTTTTTTTGACTTAGCAAGCATGCAAGATATTTAATTATTAATACACAAAAGTACTAATAGTAGTGTTCTAAGGTATTGATTTAATAGGTATCTAATAAGAAGCATTTTAACAAAACTCCCACTTGCAATATAAGAATAAAGTGCTTTTATTTTAGAAAACTAGTAATATTTTAGTATCCTTGTTATATAAGGTGAATCAAAAAATAAATGACAAAATTCTGAATTAAATCTTTAACAGTATTTTGATCTAGTAGGCCTTATACTGCAAATATAAAATATGGATGCAGATTTTTTCTGTTTCCTTTGCACACTGCATTTTCATGACAGCTTTGCAGCTCCAATGGAAGGAACTGGCAGGAGGTGGAAAGCAGGGGAAGGAGAGAAGCGCCACTCATCCTGTTCCAGGTCCTATGAGCTTCCTTTCAGCAGAAGGAGCTCCAGGAGCAGCAGAACTTCCACTCCTGCCTTTTTTGGTTTGCCAAGCATCAGTTGCATGGTATCCTCCTCCAAGATCTACAGCTATGCAGTGCCTCTTCAGAGCACAGGAAAGCAGCCCTCCAGAAGCCTCGTTTCAGAGCTGAGTGCCACTGGTAAGCAGGCAGAGCTCCTCGAAAGTCCAGGACTGGATGGGCAATGTCCTCTCAGAGATCTGAGCATTAGTTTTTCAGGGAGCCCCAAGAGGTCCCCAGAGTCCCCAGAGTCCAAGATCAGATGAGCAGTCCCTTTCTCAGAGGTCTGAGGGCCAGCCACTGCCACACCTTCTCAGGTGCCCAAGGACCAGACTGCAGTGTCCTCTGAGGGGTCTGAGCGCCGGCTGTGTGGGACCCACCACTGTCCAGAAGTCTGTGTACCAGATGGGATCACCCCTTCCCTGGTTATAACTCCAGCTGCACGGCAGCGCCTCTTCTGAGGCTCCAGAATCTTATAACATCCATCTTTTCCTTTTTGTTCTCCAAAGCCTTGGTGGTGGTGGCTTCCTCCAAGGAAGCCTCAAAAATCAGTTTTCCTTAAAATCCAATTTTGGTTCTATAAGTTGTCCAATGACTTTCAAACTAATTGCCAGTATTGAACTTCCTGTAACCTGGACACTGAAATATACACCTATTTAAAATTTCTCACAGCCTAGAGAGCTGGAATATTCTAGGATTATTGTCCTCAGAGTAGATTGATATTCTGGAGATCCTGAGGGAAAGAAAAGTTAGATTTGTGGGTTTTAAAAAACATTCTTTTGAAGACCAAGACAGGGACAATAATTTTGAGGTTTAAGAGCTTGAAGTCTGATTTCTCGAAAGCACAGCTCTCAGGTCATCAGTTTTCTTTTGGCATAAGCAATAAGTATTTTCTGTCTCTCAGACTGTATAAATATTATGAAAAGTGGGAAGGAGGCAAAAATTTTGTAAAGTTAGCAAGATATCTAGAGACTATCGATGGCTTCTGAGAAAGGGCCTTGTTTTGTGTCCCTTTCCTCTCAGGTTAGCAATCCAGCCATCCGTAGGCATGGGAAGCTGAGAGCAGAGAGGGGTTTGTCTTTTCGTCTAGAAAGCACGACCCTGGCCTTCCCGCCCCACCCTGGTGTGGGGGCAGCGAGTAGAGACAGTCAGTGTGGAGAGCAGTTAGAGGGAGTCCAGTACAAGAACAGAGGGGGCCCAAGTCTACCCCATCTGGATTGCCACTACTCCAGGCTGAGAAAGAGAGCTAGCCTACCCACAGTTGTCTAACGTTGTGGTAAACGATGCTTTTGGTGGAAATAAAGTTGAAGATGTAACTGGAGTCTTCTTGGGAGTACAGGCTCACATAGATGCCAGAGTAAGAGAAGAAATGACCATATCCAAGGGCAACAGGGAGCTGATGTGGAAAGTGAATCTAGCTGGTACAGATAATCCTGCTTAAACAGTGGTTCCTCTTTCTAGGACAGTGAATTCAGCATGTACAGAGGATTGATTCTGGACAGAGAGTCCAGGATGAACAAATGCCTCATCCTCATGCCATGACACTAGGAAATCTCTGCCCTAGGAACCTTAGAAAATACAAAATGGGGGAGAAAAATCATGATGGTGCAGTTCTATATAGACTTTTTACCTAAATTTTATTGAATTTTAACTGAAATGTATAACTTCAGCAGAATTGACTAAGATCATATTATCTCTCATCAGATGAAATTGGTGAGGGTGGAGCTTGAAGGAAATTATACTGTTATAGAAAAATATAGAAATATTGCTTTTTGCACATCTGAATGCATAGATGTTTATCCCATGTATATGTTTAGAGTCACTCCTTCACAAGGAAGAGCTTATGCAAGACATTTTTAGTCAGAAGGTGTCTTTTTTTTCTGCCTAAAAATATGGTTTTGTATTTAGGAAGGACAGAAGTGATGTTTTGTTGCTTGCAGTATAAAATAGAGGAATCATTATGAAGATTCTGAGTGTGTCCCTCAATTAAAAAGGAAAAAAGAACAACCTTTAAAGCATCTGAAATAATCTAGGAGACCGAAATCACAAAATCAAAAGTAGACTTACTTTTAAAAGTCATAAGTGTTCAAGAATTTTTTCCTATTCTGAAGGAAATGTTTAATATTTAGTCTACCCGGGTAACATAAAATATGCTACATTAAAAAAATGCTACATTTTTGAGTTCCCAAATCATTTTGAAAGTTAGACAGTATTAAGGTAGGTTCTAGAGAAAAAAATCTCAAAGGAAATCAGTTACATTGTTGTGTGATAACAAGATTCCCAGTCAAAAGTGATAAATGTGGTCCAATCTAACAACCATTGGGGGGATGTAGCCCTATGTTAGGTGGTATGCTGAGCATTTTGCAGAGAGAGGCTCTGTTTTGCAGCTACCCACAACTTGGCATTTCTTTTTTTTTTATTTTACTGATTTGGGAAGGGATCTGTCAATATTAATGATTGAGGGAAAAACCTACATACTCGTTGTGAACCAGCTTTGGATGAAAAGAAAAAAAATTACTGACACGGACTGTACGGGAGCCCTTCAACAATTTATATTTAATTTAAAAGGAAGAATTCAAGAATCGATGTATAAATAAAGAGGATTTTTAATTATAATGACTGAGAAATGGAAATAGTTGAGCTTGAGATAAAAACATCTATCACAAGGCATTAATGTTTTAGTATCTAACCAATAGTAATCTCGGTACTGTTGTATTGTGTTCATGTAAAACAATGTCTGAATCAATTCACATTTGATTGACACAATAAATGATCCCTCCTTAACTGGATGCTAATATCAACAGATAAGTAAGATCCTTGCAGAAACAACAGTTATGTAGTGTAACTTATTTTCCACCACTGAGGATTTTAAACAAAGGAAAGCTTGAAGATTTTTATTAAATATTTGCCATATGTATTATTAACAGCCCAGTTCTTTTGAAATATAATGTGTAAAATTTTAAGTGAAATTACTTTCTCTAATGCTGACTTTTTTTCTGAGTGTATTCTGCACAATTGCTACAGATGTTCCACGGATCTGTGGGAGTTACAAAGTCCCAATAAAATCACCCAACTTTGGAGAATTTTCCTGTTCAACTCTGGGAATAAGTTTCACTGTTGTTTGAGACGTGCATCTCATGGGCTCCAAGAACCCACATTTGCCTTTTCAGCTCTCAGGGTGAATCTTACCATCTGGCAGATAAGGGAAGGGATGATATTACCTTCCCATCCTTTGATTGTAGCTTAAGTCTAGTTTTCTCTTTAAGGCAACTCTTCTATTGCCTTCCTTCTTGGAGGAAACACTGGAATCTTCATTTTTAAAATTTGCTATCAAGATTCCAGTAAAGTGATAAATGTGGTCCAATCTAACAACCATTGGGGATGTAGCCCTATGTTAGGTGGTATGCTGAGCATTTTGCAGAGAGAGGCTCTGTTTTGCAGCTACCCACAACTTGGCATTTCATTTTTTTATTTTACTGTTTTGGGGAAAGGGGATCTGTCGATATTAATGATTGAGGGAAAAACCTACATACTCGTTGTGAACCAGCTTTGGATGAAAAGAAAAAAAATTACTGACACGGACTGTACGGGAGCCCTTCAACAATTTATATTTAATTTAAAAGGAAGAATTCAAGAATCGATGTATAAATAAAGAGGATTTTTAATTATAATGACTGAGAAATGGAAATAGTTGAGCTTGAGATAAAAACATCTATCACAAGGCATTAATGTTTTAGTATCTAACCAATAGTAATCTCGGTACTGTTGTATTGTGTTCATGTAAAACAATGTCTGAATCAATTCACATTTGATTGACACAATAAATGATCCCTCCTTAACTGGATGCTAATATCAACAGATAAGTAAGATCCTTGCAGAAACAACAGTTATGTAGTGTAACTTATTTTCCACCACTGAGGATTTTAAACAAAGGAAAGCTTGAAGATTTTTATTAAATATTTGCCATATGTATTATTAACAGCCCAGTTCTTTTGAAATATAATGTGTAAAATTTTAAGTGAAATTACTTTCTCTAATGCTGACTTTTTTTCTGAGTGTATTCTGCACAATTGCTACAGATGTTCCACGGATCTGTGGGAGTTACAAAGTCCCAATAAAATCACCCAACTTTGGAGAATTTTCCTGTTCAACTCTGGGAATAAGTTTCACTGTTGTTTGAGACGTGCATCTCATGGGCTCCAAGAACCCACATTTGCCTTTTCAGCTCTCAGGGTGAATCTTACCATCTGGCAGATAAGGGAAGGGATGATATTACCTTCCCATCCTTTGATTGTAGCTTAAGTCTAGTTTTCTCTTTAAGGCAACTCTTCTATTGCCTTCCTTCTTGGAGGAAACACTGGAATCTTCATTTTTAAAATTTGCTATCAAGGACAGGGCTTCTCTTCTGTTTGGGTTGGCGATAACAGCAATCTAGATGTCTCCTTAGGTGTGGCCTTTTGGTCTGTTTGTTTTTATTGAGTGTTCTCTAATTTCCTGGCATTTGGGAACAATGTCTTTGTCACAGGGTTACTAGACCTGGTTTAGTCAGACCAGTCGTCTGTCTCAACTGTGAGGTTAACAAGGTATTCACATTATTTCCTGTGCCATTGAATATTTGCCATTCTGACTGCTGAGGATGTCATCTTTGCTATTTGTTTTGGTCTTAAGATTAAAAAAAGGTGTACCCACCTTGAAAGCATGCAAGGTAATACAGAAATAACCCCTGGGTCAAGGAATGTCACAATCAGTGTAACAATGCGGTCTTTTGTGTCTTCTTGACTTCCATGTTCTGATGCTGTTACTACTGACCCTTGAGTTTAATGAACACCAAGTGAGTTCCTTTTCAGAATGCATGTGCTACAGTCTAACAGCCACTGACCCGCCCTGGTTTAAATGTCTTTATCTTTTTTTTTTTTTTTTTTTAAACTGTGTGGCCTGCATGATTTTAGCACTCTGACCAGGGATTGAACCCGTGCCTCCTGTAGTGGAAGTGCAAAAAATCCTAATCACTGGACAGCCATGGGATTCCTCGTCTTTATAATTTTAAAATTAAAAATTAAAATCACAGTACTGTTCAGCTCTGGGAGTCAGCTGCACTGTTGTCTGAGATGTGCATCTCATGGGCCGCAAGAACCCACATTTGCTTTTTTAGCTTTCAGGGTGAATCTTACCATCTGGCAGATAAGGGAAGGGAAGATATTATATTAAAACTAAAAGAATCTGTTCCTATAATTCATGAATGCTGTGTGAAAATTGACTAAATGATTAAAAGGCCATTTTTTGTTTGTTTTTAACAGAGTCCTGCATTCTTTTTTTTTTTAAACCTTTATCTTGCTTTTAACTTTTACAGAGTTTTGCTGTTTACAGATATGTATGTTCCCAGATTAGTCATATGTATATCTCCCCCTTCCCACCCCTCCCAACCATCACACAGCACCCCTGAAGGATCCCCTTTTCTCACAGAGCAATGACTAGAGCTATTTTCTTCATTTATGATAGTACAGGCCTTCATGCTACTCCCTTTATGCCTCCCACCCTCTGTTCCTTCCCCACAATGACCATATGTCCACTGTCCATGTCTGTCTTTCTGTTGCTTCACTGCGTGTACCATCATCACCATCCTACTAGATTCCATATATATGTGTTAATATACTGTATTTGTCCTTCTCTTTCTGACTGACTTTACTTTTTAGGATACGTTCTAGATCCAGCCACCTCATTAGGGCTGATTCTTCTGCATTTCTCTTTACAGCTGTGTAGTATTCCATTGTATACATGTACCAGAGCTTTTGGATCCATTCGTTCATCGATGGGCATCTAGGTTGCTTCCATGTCCTAGCTACTGTATAGAGAGCTGCAATGAACAGTGGGGTACAGGTGCTTCTTTCAGATTTGATTTCATCAGGGTATAAACCTAAGAATGGGATTGCTGGGTCATAGGGTGCTTCTATTTTTAGTTTTTTAAGGAATCTCCAGACTGTCTTCCATAGAGGCTGTATCAATTTACACTCCCACCAGCAATGCAGGAGTGTTCCCTTTTCTCCACAGCCTCTCCAGCATTTATTGTCTGTCGATTTGTGGATGACGGCCATTCTGACGGGTGTGAGGTGATATCTCATTGTAGTTTTGATTTGCATTTCTCTAATTATTAGTGAAGTTGAGCATCGTTTCATGTGCTTTTGGGCCATCTGTATGTCATCGTTGGAGAGGTGTCTGTTTAGGTCCTTTTCCCATTTTTTGATTGGGTTGTTCGTTTTTCCAGTGCTGAGTTGTCTGAGTTGCTTGTAGATTTTGGAGATTAATTCTTTGTCTGTTGTTTCATTTGCTATGATTTTCTCCCACTCTGTGGGCTGTCTGTTCAGCTTTTTTGTAATTTCTTTAGCTGTACAAAAGCTTTTCAGTTTCATTAGGTCCCACATGTTCATTTGTCTTTTGAGTTCCACTATTCTAGTAGGTGGGTCAGAAAAGATCTTGCTTTGATTGATGTCCTTGAGGGTTTTGCCTATATTCTCCTCTAAGAGTTTGATGGTTTCTGGCCTTACATTTAAGTCTTTAATCTATTTTGAGTTGATCTTTGTGCATGGTGTCAGGGTATGTTCCAACTTCATTTTCTTGCATGTAGCTGTCCAATTTTCCCAGCACCATTTGTTGAAGAGGCTGTCTTTGTCCCATTTTATAGTTTCTCCTCCTTTGTCAAAAATAAGGTACCCATAGGTGCGTGGGTTGATCTCTGGGTTCTCGATCTTGTTCCATTGGTCGATAGTTCTGGTTTTTGTGCCAGTACCATACTGTCTTGAGGACTGTTGCTTTGTAGTAGAGTCTGAAGTTGGGGAAGCTGATCCCTCCAGCTCCATTCTTCTTCCTGAGGATTGCTTTGGCTATTTGAGGTCTTTTGTGTTTCCATATGAACTGTGTTATTCGTTGGTCTAGTTCTGTGAAGAATGTTATTGGAAGTTTGATAGGGATCGCATTGAATCTATAGATGAGATTTCGTAGTATGGTCATTTTCACAATATTGATTCTTCCAACCCAGGAACCTGGAATATTTCTCCATCTGTTTAAGTCTTCTTTAATGTCTCTCATGAGTGTCTTGTAATTTTCTATGTACAGTTCTTTTGTTTCTTTGGGTAGGTTTATTCCTAGATATTTGATCCTTTTGGTTGCGATGGTGAAGGGGATTGCCTCTTTGATTTCGTTTTCTGATTTTTCATTGTTTGTGTATAGGAATGCCAGTGATTTCTGTATATTGATTTTGTATCCTGCGACTTTGCTGAATTCACTGATTAACTCTATTAGTTTTGTAATAGTGTCTTTGGCATTTTCTATGTATAATATCATGTCATCTGCAAATAGAGAGAGTTTGACTTCTTCTTTTCCAATCTGGATTCCTTTGATTTCTTTCTCTTCTCTTATTGCTGTTGCTAGAACTTCCAGGACTATGTTGAATAAGAGTGGTGAAAGTGGACACCCTTGTCTTGTTCCTGATCTTAGAGGGAATGCTTTGAGTTTTTCACCATTGAGGATAATGTTCGTTGTGGGCTTCTCATATATGGCTTTCACTATGTTAAGATAAGTTCCTTCTATGCCCATTTTTTGAAGAGTTTTTATCATAAATGGATGCTGTACTTTGTCAAAGGCTTTTTCTGCATCTATTGAGATGATCATGTGATTTTTGTCTTTCAATTTGTTGGTATGGTGTATCACATTGATTGATTTGCGGATGTTGAAGAATCCTTGCATGCCTGGAATGAACCCAACTTGATCGTGATGAATGAGCTTTTTGATGTGTTGTTGAATTCTGTTTGCTAGGATTTTGTTGAGGATTTTGGCGTCTAGATTCATCAGTGAAATTGGCCTATAGTTTTCTTTTTTTGTGATGTCTTTGCCTGGCTTTGGTATCAGCGTGATGGTGGCCTCGTAGAATGTGTTTGGAAGTGTTCCTTCCTGTGCAATTGTTTGGAAGAGTTTTAGAAGGACAGGCATTAGCTCTTCTTTAAATGTTTGGCAGAATTCACCTGTGAAGCTATCTGGCCCTGGACTTTTATTTTGGGTAGATATATGATAGGGATCGCATTGAATCTATAGATGAGATTTCGTAGTATGGTCATTTTCACAATATTGATTCTTCCAACCCAGGAACATGGAATATTTCTCCATCTGTTTAAGTCTTCTTTAATGTCTCTCATGAGTGTCTTGTAATTTTCTATGTACAGTTCTTTTGTTTCTTTGGGTAGGTTTATTCCTAGATATTTGATCCTTTTGGTTGCGATGGTGAAGGGGATTGCCTCTTTGATTTCGTTTTCTGATTTTTCATTGTTTGTGTATAGGAATGCCAGTGATTTCTGTATATTGATTTTGTATCCTGCGACTTTGCTGAATTCACTGATTAACTCTATTAGTTTTGTAATAGTGTCTTTGGCATTTTCTATGTATAATATCATGTCATCTGCAAATAGAGAGTTTGACTTCTTCTTTTCCAATCTGGATTCCTTTGATTTCTTTCTCTTCTCTTATTGCTGTTGCTAGAACTTCCAGGACTATGTTGAATAAGAGTGGTGAAAGTGGACACCCTTGTCTTGTTCCTGAAGGAATGCTTTGAGTTTTTCACCATTGAGGATAATGTTCGTTGTGGGCTTCTCATATATGGCTTTCACTATGTTAAGATAAGTTCCTTCTATGCCCATTTTTTGAAGAGTTTTTATCATAAATGGATGCTGTACTTTGTCAAAGGCTTTTTCTGCATCTATTGAGATGATCATGTGATTTTTGTCTTTCAATTTGTTGGTATGGTGTATCACATTGATTGATTTGCGGATGTTGAAGAATCCTTGCATGCCTGGAATGAACCCAACTTGATCGTGATGAATGAGCTTTTTGATGTGTTGTTGAATTCTGTTTGCTAGGATTTTGTTGAGGATTTTGGCGTCTAGATTCATCAGTGAAATTGGCCTATAGTTTTCTTTTTTTGTGATGTCTTTGCCTGGCTTTGGTATCAGCGTGATGGTGGCCTCGTAGAATGTGTTTGGAAGTGTTCCTTCCTGTGCAATTGTTTGGAAGAGTTTTAGAAGGACAGGCATTAGCTCTTCTTTAAATGTTTGGTAGAATTCACTTGTGAAACCATCTGGCCCTGGACTTTTATTTTTGGGTAGATTTTTGATCACAAGGTCGATTTCTGAGCTTGGAGTCCTGCATTCTTAACAATCTAGTCCAGATGCCGAAAGTTGTTTGTAGGGTGAGAGCCTGAAGGGCTGAGTTGGCCAGCTGTTTTCAGCTTCAGAGACCGAAAGCCAAGGTTATTTCGGGAGAGTCTTAGGAAACCGTGTGGAAGTATCTAAAGGTTTATGACAATTTCAAAGGAAAAATAGAATAATGAACTTTCATGGACTTATGTTTGCTCTCAATGTTGACTAAATTTGTAAAACCGTGGCTGCCACATCTCTGTGTGTCTGTAAGAGAGAAAATAAGTGCTTTTCCCTCTTTGTACAAAGTTAGTCTTTTATTAAGTGTCTGTTGGTAACTAGAGCCCTTTTGCATCTTGTGTCTACAATTTTTTGTAGGGGGGGAGTACCTTTTTGGATATTGATTATTGATAGGACTTTGTTCTTTATACACAAGCATGTAATGAGTCTAATGCCTAATTTCAGTAAGCAGCATGTCAGAAAGGTGCAGGGATGAAAGGCAAGCAGTGGATACTTCTGAAAGTGGTGAGCAGAGGGTTTGAATATAGGATATTGGTTAGAAGTGTCTTAAAGAGACGGCTAGGACCCTGAACTCCAGCCCCACTCCCTGTAGCCAGTGGAAGCCTCCCTACACCTGTCAGAGGACTGGAGCATTCTGTTTGGAGACACTGAATTCTAGCAATGCTCAGGCACAGATGAAGGTAGGTGAAAACCTGGATGGAATCCTTTGATAAAAACAGTAGGGAATGTATTGATATATACGAAGTGTATCAGATCACTACTGAAACTGTTTTGCATAGCTTGGAAAAGAGGAAACTAATTTGTTAGTCCTTTCCTGGTCTGGATAATGAGCTTAAATGTGTGTTGGAAGAAAATGCAGGTAAAATATGAACGATCCTTTCTGGTGTGTCAGGAAGTTTCTTCTCAACAGACATCTAAAGGGTTAGGAATTTATTTATTTATTTATTTTTTAAACATTTTTATTTATTTATTTTTGGCTGTGCTGGGTCTTTATTGATGTGTGGGTTTAGCTGCTCTGTGATACGTGGGATCTTCCCAGGTCAGGGATCAAACCTGTGTCTCCTGCATTGGCAGATGGGTTCTTATCCACTGAGCCACAAGGGAAGCCCAGGGTTATGAATTTAAATTGTCTTTTCTCTTTACTCTTAAAAAATGAGATATTTTATAAAATACAATGAAGCTATAGAATACAAAATCTTTTCTCCATTCCCTTGACATTTACTTAGTTGGAAGGCCCCTCCCCCCACATTAGTAATACCCTAATTTTCTTATTTTTTTCCTTGTTTTCTTATTCTGTTCTCTAGGAGAGTTTCTCAACTTTATTTTCCAGTGCTTCTCTTGAATTCTTCATTTTTGCTATTGTATTTTTAATTTACAGGATCTCTTTTTTTGTTCTCTGATGGTGCTTTGTTTTTTTTTTAGCCTCCTATGTATATGTAATATGCAGTATCCTCTCTTGTCTTCTGAGGAGAATTAATTGGTATATTTGGAAGTTTTCTCAGCTACTTTCAGTTCCCTAAAGTTTTTTCCTTTCTTAATTTTTTTTTTTATATGAGTTCACTTTGATTGCTATCTTTCATGATAGAGAGTGATTTTTAAGATGAAGAGTTAAAAAAAAAATCAGACTGGAAACTATATATTTGGATTTAAGAGGTTAACTGGTAAGTTTTACTCTGAGAAGTTTCAGCTGGTCTGTTTTGCTGGCTGACCACCAACTCTCAGCATCTTCAGATTTTCCTCTAGGGTTGATCAGTTTTCCCAGGATGGAATTCGCCAATCCTCTGTGGCAAAGCCCAAGTGTACTTGCTAGGTCCTGCCTTCTGTGTAGGGACTAAGGTTTTAATTTTTTAAACTTAACTTCTTATTTTTATTAGGGCATCTCTCTCCCACCTTCATATGTGCCTAAGTCCAGAATCCCTGGTGATCAGTTTCCTAACTAATCCTCCGTCTTCTTGAAAAATATGAGGGGGACTTCCCTGTCTGAAATGGATAAGAAGGAGGCTCTGGGGTTCCAGCTGCCTCTTTTATACACTTTGGTCCTTGTTTCAGACGCATTGCTCTGCTGCTTTCAGAGGTATCTGGTGCCCTCATCTGTGAGGTGTGATACCAGGATTTGGCAGACTATGGTCTGCTGGCCAAATCACAATCCTCTCTATCCCAATCCTTGCCTGCTTTTATAAATAAAGTTTTATTGACCCATAGCCATTCCCATAGACATGTATTGCCAGTGTCTACTTTTGCACTACAAAGAAGAATTAATTAGTTGTTATGAAAGTGAAAGTGTAGTCGCTCAGTTGTGTTCGAGTCTTTGTAACCCCATGAATTGTAGCCCGCCTGGCTCCTTTGTCCATGCAATTCTCCAGGCAAGAATAGGGGATTCTCCACACCCAGGAACTGAATCCACATCTCCCGCATTGCAGGCAGATTCTTTACTGTCTAAGCCACTTGGTTGTTATAGAGACTCTATGATCTACATAGCTTGAAATATTTGCTCTGTGGGTCTTTACAGAAGAAGAAAGCCAACCCCTGTACTACACAACAGTGTGAACTAATCTGCTTCTGGACTGCCTCTCTTGGTGGCTCAGGGGTCAGTGCTTTCTGATTTACTAAGTTGGTTATCATTTGTCTATCTATTTTTCTAGGTTTCAGTAACTTATTACTTATTTATGTTCTTCTATTGTCTTTGTTGGTTTATACCTCTTCCTTCAGAGATATTTTAGCAGAATTTCAGGGGAGCACAGAGGTAAACCTTTGAATTCACTTTGCCATGGTTAGCCAGAACAATGAGGTAGGAATTACCAACCTCATTAGAAAAGGAAACCAAGGCTGCGAAATGAATTCTCAAGATAACAGAACAAGACTGGGATGTAATCCCATGCCTGTTTTAGCCTGGGTGGAGTTTTGTTTTGTTGACTGCTATACCTTTAGGACTTGATTGTCCTTTAGAATGTACTGGATAAATATTCATTTTAGTTGTTGTTAAATCCATGTTCGTAATCATTATGTTCCTCCATTGTCTCCAAGAAGTGCTGATCTTCTCAGGGGCACTTGTTTCAATCTCCAGACTGTTCAGATGAGGGATTTTAGTTCATGAAGCCATGGATTTGTCACTAACTTTCATGAGGCTCTGGGGTTCCAGCTGCCTCTTTTATACACTTTGGTCCTTGTTTCAGACGCATTGCTCTGCTGCTTTCAGAGGTATCTGGTGCCCTCATCTGTGAGGTGTGATACCAGGATTTGGCAGACTATGGTCTGCTGGCCAAATCACAATCCTCTCTATCCCAATCCTTGCCTGCTTTTATAAATAAAGTTTTATTGACCCATAGCCATTCCCATAGACATGTATTGCCAGTGTCTACTTTTGCACTACAAAGAAGAATTAATTAGTTGTTATGAAAGTGAAAGTGTAGTCGCTCAGTTGTGTTCGAGTCTTTGTAACCCCATGAATTGTAGCCCGCCTGGCTCCTTTGTCCATGCAATTCTCCAGGCAAGAATAGGGGATTCTCCACACCCAGGAACTGAATCCACATCTCCCGCATTGCAGGCAGATTCTTTACTGTCTAAGCCACTTGGTTGTTATAGAGACTCTATGATCTACATAGCTTGAAATATTTGCTCTGTGGGTCTTTACAGAAGAAGAAAGCCAACCCCTGTACTACACAACAGTGTGAACTAATCTGCTTCTGGACTGCCTCTCTTGGTGGCTCAGGGGTCAGTGCTTTCTGATTTACTAAGTTGGTTATCATTTGTCTATCTATTTTTCTAGGTTTCAGTAACTTATTACTTATTTATGTTCTTCTATTGTCTTTGTTGGTTTATACCTCTTCCTTCAGAGATATTTTAGCAGAATTTCAGGGGAGCACAGAGGTAAACCTTTGAATTCACTTTGCCATGGTTAGCCAGAACAATGAGGTAGGAATTACCAACCTCATTAGAAAAGGAAACCAAGGCTGCGAAATGAATTCTCAAGATAACAGAACAAGACTGGGATGTAATCCCATGCCTGTTTTAGCCTGGGTGGAGTTTTGTTTTGTTGACTGCTATACCTTTAGGACTTGATTGTCCTTTAGAATGTACTGGATAAATATTCATTTTAGTTGTTGTTAAATCCATGTTCGTAATCATTATGTTCCTCCATTGTCTCCAAGAAGTGCTGATCTTCTCAGGGGCACTTGTTTCAATCTCCAGACTGTTCAGATGAGGGATTTTAGTTCATGAAGCCATGGATTTGTCACTAACTTTCATGTTGCCTCAGAGCAGAGGCTATAGCTCTTTGATTTTTTGTGTTTCCAATTTGGTACACTCTTACTGCTGCTCACATTCCATTGGTTAAACTAAGTCATGTGGCGAAGCTAAAACTTGGTAGGGCAGAAAACACTCTTTGCCAATAGGAAAGTCACAGTGAAGGAGAGGAAATATTTTGAACAATCTACAATCTACATCTTCACTCTAGTGCTAACCTTTATCGTCTCTGACCTGAATGATGTCAATCGCCTTTCCAGTGGTCTCCCTGATTCTACACTTGCTCCCCATACAGCAACCAAAGTAATTGTTTGGAAGCATAAGTTGGGTTCCCTCAACCTTGGACTAAAAAAACTCCACTGGCTTCTATCACACTAATAAAAAAAATAATAAAAAAATCATACTATATTTTTATAACAATAAAAATTAATCTCTTGTTAAATGAAAAAAAGTGCAATAAAAGCACATATAGGATGTCACCTTTTGTGTAAGAAATAAGAGGAAATAAGAAATTATACATACATCTGCTAGTCTTTATAAAAAGATGCATCGGAAGTGTAAACCACAAACCAATGAGGTTGGTTATCTATGGTGGAAAGGATATGAGGAAGTGCAGCTCATATACATCTCTGAGTATACCTTTTTGTATAATTTTGATTTTACAAACACTATATAACCTCAGTCTTGGGTGGTATTGTGGTTTGGGGCAGGCTAGGGGAGGACTGCAGGGCAAGTAAATCTTCAGCTGCTTTTAGTCGGCTTGATTTTTATGCTGGTGTGGATGAAGCAAGTCTGAAACTGCTTTGTAAGTAATGAAGCAATGAAGAAATGCGTTGATATTTTGGAAAGCCAGGGTTTCCAATGCAAGAAGAGGCAGAAAAGAAAAATAAAATAGGGGAAATCAAAGAAGACATTTGCGGAGATGGATTAGAAATGTAGGTATTGTATAAAGGGAAAATAAAAATAGATTTTAAAAATTTCTTAAAAAAAAGAAAATGTAGGTATTGGTTTAAAAATACTTATATATCAGTGCATATGCATGTATATGTGCATGGATGTGTGCCTGCATATAATATATGTATACATATCAGATCTCTAATGTCATTCCTTTTTAGCAACTCCTTGGAGAAGTTGCTAATTCTAGGGCTGTGACAGGGTACAGAAAAGATGACCCTAGAACATCTCATCTTGCTAGACTATTGCATTAACCACTAGCTTTCGGTGGCTATTTAAAATTACAATGATTAAAATTAACAAGTAAATTCTTCATTTGCATTGGTCACATTTCAAGAGCTCAGTAGCCATGTGGGGCCAGTGGCTACTTTATTGGGTAGAATAGATATGCAAAGTTCCCATCCCTTCAGAAAATCCTATTCGATGGCATTATGCTAGAAAGTATAGAGGATTTTCCAAGAACTATGAGGGTCATATTACAAGAACACATAACTGGCTGGAAGGCAAGAAGGGGAAAATTTGAGCACTGAAATGATTGAAAACATTAATGATTTATATACCATTGGAAAAACAACCACCCCTGCATCTGTATTGATGGTAAGAGAATACATACATATATAGATAGGGGAGACAGGAAGACTCTTATAATGCTAAGGTGCATGCTGTGCTCAGTTGCTTCAGTCATGTCTGACTCTTTGAGACCCTATGAACTGTAACCTGCCAGGCTCCTCTGTGCAAGGGATTCTTCAGGCAAGAATACTGCAGTGGGATGCCATGCTCTCTTCCAGCTGATTTTCCTGATCTAGGGATTGAACCCTATATCTCTTTACATCTTCTGCTTTGGCAGGCGGGTTATTTGCCACTCGTGCCACCAGGACTTCCCTGGTGGCTCAGACAGTAAGAAATCTGCCTGTAATGCAGGAGTTTGTGGGTCGACTCCTGAGTTGGGAAGGTCCCCTGCAGAAGGGAATGGCAACCCACTCCAGTATTCTCACCTTAGAATGCTAAGGACCAAATAAGGAATCCTGTAGTTCAAAACCACCATTTTGCAAAGATCACAGTTAAAGACTGGTTCAGTTAAGAATCATTAATGGATGTGAAGTTTAGTGGGAGATTTTAATGAAGGGAAGGATAGTTACAAGCTCTTTGTGATTTCTTATTGATTATAAGGAAAAAATTGTACCTACAGTAGAGAAACAGATATACTTTGACTTGGTGATCAGAATTAACAGTACCAGTGAGAGGCTGATGGACATTGAGTGTCTCTAGATGTGCTAACCTGGGAAGAACATAGCATTCAGGTAGTGCTCTGAGGGATCCTTTACCTGAACCTAATCACCAAGGAACCATTGGACAAACCCCAAATGAGTAATGTTTTATTTGAAATATGAAAACTAATGAAATACCTGATTCTAGATGTGATTCTGTGTGGGGGAGAGGGAATAGACTGTAAAGGGCATTGTTATTAGATCAACTGATTAAACTGGATCATGGATGGGAGATTAGACAAAAGTATTAATGTCAGATTTACTGAGGTTGATTACTATATAGTGGTTATTTAAGAAAATATTCTCTTTCTTAGGAAATACACACTGAAGTATTTAAGGACAAAGGGCCATGATGCATGCAACTTACTCTCAAAGGGGTCTAAAGAATTGTTCAGATGCACACACGCACACACACACACACACACACAAAGACGCACACACACCATGAGAGTAAAAACAAGTGGGCTAAAATGTTAATAATATGCAAATCTGGAGAAAAGGTAGATGACTCTTCTTTGTACTATTATTATTTTCATTCTTTTAAATTTGAAATTAATTCCAAATAAAAAGATTAAAAAAATAAACTTCTTGACCTTGTCCTAAAAAGGTCTTTTGTCATCTGATACCCACCACTTCTCTGCCATATATCTGCTGTTCACTCTCTCTCTCTCCCTGGGATCTGGAATACACCAGATTTATCCTATTTTTAAATTTTTTTAGTAATTAAATTTATTTACTTTTAATTCAAGGAGAATTGCTCTACAATATTATGTCACTTTCTGCACATCAATGTGAATCAGTCATAGGTATATCTGTGTCCCCTCCCTCTTGAACCTCCCTCTACCAGACTTGTTCTAGACACAGGGATTTTATCAGTGCTATTCCCTCTGCCTGGAATGCTCCCCCTGGATCTTTGCAGGGCTGGTGTCTTCTCATCACTGAGATTAAAGTGTCTGTCCAAATGCCCTCTCCTCAGAGAAACCTTCCCTGAAATGCTGTGCATTTCTTCTTAATACTTGGTACTAACTGAAATTCTGCCTGTTTTCACTGCATGTTTGTTTAAGTGAATGTACATTCCACGAGGACAGGGACTGTTTTATCTACTGCTGACCCCTGGATGCCCAGGTAACTATTTGTTGAATGAATAAATGAATGAGAAGATGTTTTCATCATGGTCACTATGGCCTTAACTTTATCACTAACATTTCTAGCAGGTTAACACTCATTTATGACCCCCTCTAGGAGTTGGCCCTGGTTCTTTTGCACCTTGACAATGGCATTGTAGAGTTCATGCCCAGAGTTGCCTGTCAGAGGTACTATCCTAGCTCTGCCATTTATCTGTTCTTGCCTTTGGGCATGATAATGACCTCAAAGGTTTTTGAATGAAGGTTCAATGAGGTAATAATATGAAGTGTTTAGCACAGAGCCTAAGATGTAGTAAAGACTCGACGAAAACTTGCTACTTCATTTATTATTATATCTGCCTAGCATAAAGCTTGGCAGATCATAAGTATTTACTGAATACTGAATCACCAAATATAAGGAAGCCGTTCTCATTTCTTTTTATTCTTTTATTTTGGAAAATGCTTTCTAATTTTGGAAGTGGCATCAGGTTGCTATCTTTTGTTAGCAGAGAAACAAAAGGTCAAACATTGAAACAGTCTATGTACTTATGAAAGTTTTAAAATTTTTAAAAAAGAATTCATCTTATGATATTGTTCAAAAGAATCTAAACTTTAAATTTGTGTGTCTGTATTGTTTTGATTACAATAGATTCTTTTTCACAGTGATTCAAAAGTATAGTTTAAACTATGCATTTAAGGATGGCATTATCCTTTGTTTTCCAGTGAATTGTGACAAATATGCAACTCAGTTAACACTATCTTTAATGCTATTTTTTCCTTCACTTGTTTTGTTTAATTTTTTCCACTAAGATCTCTATAAGAACTCATTTTAAACAGAAAAGAAAATATCTTTTATTTACTTCTGTTGATCATATTCATATTATTTTTTAGTTTATTTTCATTGTCTCACATTTTCATTAATTGTGATTTAAAATTCCTCTTGGCATGTTCTTTCAATATTTTAAAGTGATTTTAATTTTTGTTCCAAAGTGCAAATCATTTTAAATTTATTGGTGAATATATGTCTCTCTTCATATACTTAAGATTTTATTTTGCTATCTGTATTTCATATATTATCTTGTTCATAAATGTAATGTCTTACCATCTTCTATTTGTGATCATTACTAATTCTGACTTACAGTAAATTATTAGTCAATAAACTTTGTTATTATTTGCCTGCATTATTAATATTATTTTTTTATTACTAATATTATTTTATCCCATTTTTTTAATTAAGTTTTTTTCTTTTTTGAGGGAGGGGGGCTTGCTTTGGGGAGGGAGTGGGGCAGGTGGGCCACTTCTATTGGTCTTTCATTTATCTATTTCCATCCATCTTTGTTCTTTGGCCCATGTGGGCCTCCCATCGCAGTGGCATCTGTTGTCTCAGAGCACTGGCTCTGGGCTCATGTGCTCAGAGTTAATAATATGAAGTGTTTAGCACAGAGCCTAAGATGTAGTAAAGACTAAAACTTGCTACTTCATTTATTATTATATCTGCCTAGCATAAAGCTTGGCAGATCATAAGTATTTACTGAATACTGAATCACCAAATATAAGGAAGCCGTTCTCATTTCTTTTTATTCTTTTATTTTGGAAAATGCTTTCTAATTTTGGAAGTGGCATCAGGTTGCTATCTTTTGTTAGCAGAGAAACAAAAGGTCAAACATTGAAACAGTCTATGTACTTATGAAAGTTTTAAAATTTTTAAAAAAGAATTCATCTTATGATATTGTTCAAAAGAATCTAAACTTTAAATTTGTGTGTCTGTATTGTTTTGATTACAATAGATTCTTTTTCACAGTGATTCAAAAGTATAGTTTAAACTATGCATTTAAGGATGGCATTATCCTTTGTTTTCCAGTGAATTGTGACAAATATGCAACTCAGTTAACACTATCTTTAATGCTATTTTTTCCTTCACTTGTTTTGTTTAATTTTTTCCACTAAGATCTCTATAAGAACTCATTTTAAACAGAAAAGAAAATATCTTTTATTTACTTCTGTTGATCATATTCATATTATTTTTTAGTTTATTTTCATTGTCTCACATTTTCATTAATTGTGATTTAAAATTCCTCTTGGCATGTTCTTTCAATATTTTAAAGTGATTTTAATTTTTGTTCCAAAGTGCAAATCATTTTAAATTTATTGGTGAATATATGTCTCTCTTCATATACTTAAGATTTTATTTTGCTATCTGTATTTCATATATTATCTTGTTCATAAATGTAATGTCTTACCATCTTCTATTTGTGATCATTACTAATTCTGACTTACAGTAAATTATTAGTCAATAAACTTTGTTATTATTTGCCTGCATTATTAATATTATTTTTTTATTACTAATATTATTTTATCCCATTTTTTTAATTAAGTTTTTTTCTTTTTTGAGGGAGGGGGGCTTGCTTTGGGGAGGGAGTGGGGCAGGTGGGCCACTTCTATTGGTCTTTCATTTATCTATTTCCATCCATCTTTGTTCTTTGGCCCATGTGGGCCTCCCATCGCAGTGGCATCTGTTGTCTCAGAGCACTGGCTCTGGGCTCATGTGCTCCAGAGCTCCCGCTCGGTAATCGGACACATCGGTCCAGCTGCTCCCGGGCACGTGGGATCTTCCTAGGCCAGGGATCAAACCGGCGCCCCTTGCACTGCAAGACAGTGTACTTACCCACTGGACCACCAGGGAAACCCAAGATTTTTTCTTTTTTTGATGGTATGCTTCATTTTTGAGTAATGCTTGAAGTTTTAATACCCTGTTTAATTTATTTCAGATTTCATTGCATTAGACTTAAAATCCATAAGGACCTGGTTGAAAGTTATTTAAGAAGAATTTATGATGAGAATCTGTACCCATTAGATTTTTCTAAATTAAAAATCAGAATGCACATATGACAAAGGATTTCATGTCCATCATCCATTCTGGAAAGTCAAGAGTTCAATAAGGAGGTCTGAATTAGGGTATTTTTTGACAGCCTCACCATCAAAGTCAAAACTTGGATTTGTGACCTCAAAGGGTACCACGTGAATCACTGATGTTTGTTTCGAGCATCCAGCAGGGTAATACTGTTGGACTGCTGATGCACTGTTTTCTTTGTATTTGAAAAACTCATCTTGGTTAATAGATATTCATTCTTAACTAAAAAACATCTTTTGACATGTATTATGGGCTGAAGTGTGTCCTTTCATGTGTTGAAGTCTGAATGTGACTGTATGTGGAGATAAGACTTTCAAAGAGGTGGTTAAGGTAGAAGGAGACCATTGGGATGGGTCCTAATCCAACATGTCTGATATCCTTATAAGAAGAGGAAATCTGGACATGCAGACATGGGGGATGTGTGCATGCAGAGGAAAGGTCACAGCAAGAAGGTGGCCTTCTGCAAGCCAAAGAGAGAGGCCTTAGAAGAAATCAGAGCTAAACTTGGATTTCCTTCTGGCCTCCAGACTGTGAGGAAATAAATTTTTGTTGTTGAAGCCACGCAGTTGGGGGTCCTTAGTTATGGCAGCTCTTGCAAACTAATGTAGCCGTCTCTCAATAATCCTCTTTGACAGAGATTTTTTTTTTCAGTTTTTAACGGTTGTTAAAAAATGTTCTCATTCCCTAAATTTGTTTATATACCTGAAGCAGAAGATGAAGATAGACTTCTAAAATGTGTGGGCTACTAATACTCTTTATCTTAATCTACATTTTGTCATCCCCTTATCCAATGTTATTACTTTATTCCCATTTAAATAAGACAAGGCTAGAAAGCATACTAAAAAGTTCATTATATAATGGAGTGAGAGTAGTACTTTGCAGATGATGTCAAATCTTTTCTGTATTATTCCATGGAAGGCTTAAAAAAAATAGAACACAGGAAATGGGATAGATCCTAATAAGACTTAATATTCCAGGGTTTTTCCTCTCTCAGGCAATTAACAGAAGTTCTCCTTTGCCAAGTCCAATATTCAACTCACAACTTGTAACAACTTTTTTTCTACTCTGTGTTGTGAGCATTATTGTCATTAAAGCACATACTAGGTTTCACCAAGTGAGTTTACTTGATGGACTATGTTTTGTTTTATTTTTTTCATCAAAGTATTCAAATACTCTTTAATGTTTAATTAATAAATGTTAGAGTTCATTCTACTCTAGGTATAGGTAATTATTTTAATTTGAATTTTACTATTTATTTTATTTTATTTTATTTTATTTTTTGTTTTTATTCTTTATTTTAAGGGTTTTACAGAGTTTTGTTGTTCACATACATGTATGTTCCCAGATCAGTCATATGCATATCCATGGTCCCCACCCACCCAGATCCCCCCATCCCACCCCTCCAGACCTTTGCCCCAAGCCATTGTATACTATTTATTTTTATTGAAGTATAGTTGACATACAGTATTCTATTAGTTTCAGGTATACAATGTAGTAGTTTGATATTTTTATATATCACATTCTCTATGATGTTATTATAAAATATTGACTATATTCCGAAACTAGTGGTTGTCAGTGGGGAAAGGGGCAGGGGAAGGGGGAAGTAGGTGAAGGTGATTAAGAGGTACAAACTACTAGTTATAAATCACAGGGATTGAAGTTTTAAATACATACTCTAGTATTTTCTCAGACATTCAGTTTTTAAATGTAGTTGGTTATAGTATGTATAGTCATTCCATATCTCTGGTTTTCAGTCTCTGGTCTTTTTATTTGGTGAATTATGTTACTCATTTCTATTCACAGCCTATAGAATTTGTAGAAGAAGCATGGGCCATGCTGGTGATTTAGAAGGAGAAACATTCCACAGCTGTCTCCTCATTCTATTTTCCTCGTTCTTGTGTGCCTTCTTTGTCCTGTCTGGTAAGTAAATGTACCAAGTCACATGTGGTACCTTTGATGACCCTTTGAGTTCTTATTTTAGACATTAACTCAATTAATGACACTTAGTCCCATATATGAAGAGGCAGGAGGGGCGAGAACTGGAGATCTAGTGTGAGGAGAGGGTGCCTTGGAGGGACAGGGCATTTGGAGAAGGATGAGTGTTAAATAGTGTCACCTTGGGCCTTCCAAATGTGTGCTGGGTAAGCGTGGAGATTAGTGGGGAGAGAGATGTAGATAAAGAAACAGATCAGTGCTTCCCTGGTGGTCCAGTGGGTAAAGACATTGCCTTGCAATGCAAGGGGTGCTGGTTCAATCCCTGGCCTGGGAAGATCCCACGTGCTGTGGAGCAGCTGAATCGATGTGTCCAACTACTGAGCCGGAGCTCTGGAGTGCATACTCCCAAAGCCGGTGCTCTGTGACAAGAGAGGCCACTGCAATGGGAGGCCCACACAGACCACAGAACAAAGATGGATGAAAATAGATAAATGAAAGACCAACAGAAGTGTCTCCCCTACCCCCTCAAGAAACAGATCAAGAGGCTGACAGTATTTGATTTTTGACGACTTCTTTATTTCTAGCTCCATGTTCTGGGATGCTCTTTTTCTTTCTTTTTTTTTGAGGGGGGGAGGATGCTCTTTTTATTTGAACGAGCTCAAACTATGTTTATTTCTTGTTCCTAAACTAATTTTTATTATAACAAACACAAAAGTTAAGCCAAAGAACTGCTTGTAGAAATGATATATGTCCAAGGGGAGGTTGTTCTGAAAGTAATCAAAGCTTCATAAAGAGACTTTGACATGAATAAAAACCTCTAGACACCTATCACGCTATGAAGGGTCAATTTATTAACTACAAACCATACTGTTCCTGGACGCAACTTTTACTGAAATGTTTTCAGGGTCAGCTGTCAGTAATTATGTTACTCATTTCTATTCACAGCCTATAGAATTTGTAGAAGAAGCATGGGCCATGCTGGTGATTTAGAAGGAGAAACATTCCACAGCTGTCTCCTCATTCTATTTTCCTCGTTCTTGTGTGCCTTCTTTGTCCTGTCTGGTAAGTAAATGTACCAAGTCACATGTGGTACCTTTGATGACCCTTTGAGTTCTTATTTTAGACATTAACTCAATTAATGACACTTAGTCCCATATATGAAGAGGCAGGAGGGGCGAGAACTGGAGATCTAGTGTGAGGAGAGGGTGCCTTGGAGGGACAGGGCATTTGGAGAAGGATGAGTGTTAAATAGTGTCACCTTGGGCCTTCCAAATGTGTGCTGGGTAAGCGTGGAGATTAGTGGGGAGAAAATGTAGATAAAGAAACAGATCAGTGCTTCCCTGGTGGTCCAGTGGGTAAAGACATTGCCTTGCAATGCAAGGGGTGCTGGTTCAATCCCTGGCCTGGGAAGATCCCACGTGCTGTGGAGCAGCTGAATCGATGTGTCCAACTACTGAGCCGGAGCTCTGGAGTGCATACTCCCAAAGCCGGTGCTCTGTGACAAGAGAGGCCACTGCAATGGGAGGCCCACACAGACCACAGAACAAAGATGGATGAAAATAGATAAATGAAAGACCAACAGAAGTGTCTCCCCTACCCCCTCAAGAAACAGATCAAGAGGCTGACAGTATTTGATTTTTGACGACTTCTTTATTTCTAGCTCCATGTTCTGGGATGCTCTTTTTCTTTCTTTTTTTTTGAGGGGGGGAGGATGCTCTTTTTATTTGAACGAGCTCAAACTATGTTTATTTCTTGTTCCTAAACTAATTTTTATTATAACAAACACAAAAGTTAAGCCAAAGAACTGCTTGTAGAAATGATATATGTCCAAGGGGAGGTTGTTCTGAAAGTAATCAAAGCTTCATAAAGAGACTTTGACATGAATAAAAACCTCTAGACACCTATCACGCTATGAAGGGTCAATTTATTAACTACAAACCATACTGTTCCTGGACGCAACTTTTACTGAAATGTTTTCAGGGTCAGCTGTCAGTAATTTTGGAAACTTCCTGTTTTGTTTGTCTGACTTCTGAAAACTTGGCTAATAATTTTAATGTCACCTTTCATTTGGTATTTTATACCTCCTTACCTGGAGATGTCTGAAGGAGGGGAAATGTACTTATCATGGAAGAGACAAAAGCTTTGAAGTCTGTACATTCTCAGAGAGAATCTTGTCACAATACCAAGCTGGTGACAGGAGAAGGTGAAAGAAAAGTCACTTATAACTCTCATCTTACACCTAAGAATCATGGTTATGGTTGAGTCATCTGTCCACCCTGATCTATTTCAGTGATATTTGTGGATTATTTATTTCTCTCTGGCATTATTGGGTGCCAGAATTCTGTGAAAAAAAGTGCAACTCAGAACTTTATGGGAGGATGTGTTTCATAATCATCTACCTATAAAATTAAAAAAAAGAGAGATTTATTTATACACTGAATGGGTTTGAATTTAACCATTTCTGTTGGAATTTAATGAAAATAAGGAAAGAAAACATCAGTATCAGCATAGATGAGGGTTTGAAAACATTTTCAAAACAGGAGTTCAAAGACTAGGAGTAAGGGACTTCCATATTGTCCAGTGGTTAAGACTTTGCCTTCCAGCGAAGGGGGTGTAGATTCATTGCCTGATCCGGAACTAAGATCCTGCATGCCTCATGGCTAAAAAACCCAAAACATAAAACAGAGGCAGTACTGTAACAAATTCAATAAAGAATTTAAAAATTGTCCACATCTGGGCTTCCCCTGGTGGTCCAGTGGGTAAGGACACGGCCTTGCAGTGCAAGGGGCGCCGGTTCGATCCCTGGCCTGGGAAGATCCCACGTGCCGCAGAGCGGCTGGACCGATGTGTCCAACTACCGAGCCGGAGCTCTGGAGCGCATGCGCCCAGAGCTGGTGCTATGCGACAACAGACGCCGCGGTGATGGGAGGCCCACAGGAGCCAAAGAACAAAGACGGATGAAAATAGAGAAATGAAAGACCAATAGAAGTGGCCCGCCTGCTCCCCTCCCTCCCCAACCCGACCCCCACCCAAAATAAATAAATAAATCTTTAAAAAAAAAAAAAATTGCCCACATCAAAAAAAATATTTAAAAAGGAAAACAAACTAAAGGTTAGAGGTAGTAGGTAGACAATGCTAGAGCCACTGAGAGACTGCTCTCCCTCTAAACTGTTGTGTTGAGGGGAAAGTTCTCTAGGACTCTACTGGTGATCTCAAAGGATATTTTGAAATTCTCAGGATATCACTATTTTTTTATGATGTTAAATTGAAAGATAAAACCATGTCTTCGGGAGAATTAAAAGATACATTGTATGTGGAAATCGCCACTCAGTGTTTGATATGTGAAAGTTGTCTGCACAAAAGCATTTTTAATTTGGGAGGAAGTGTCACTAATTCAAAAGCCTGGGCATCACTGTCTATGATTTTAGAAGATCTTTAAACCTGAATATTGAATCATGGTCTTGGTAAGGAGAAATGAAGCTTAATCTGAAGTTTTTGACTATGATCATTGAAGGATTTAAGTTATCTGATCATCTAAGTGACTGAAGTTTTCCCATAAGAAAGCTGTGTCTGTGGCGTAAGGGATGTGAAGTCTGTTATCAACAGAACATTGCTGATTTGGTAGCAAAAATTCTCTGAAATAAGCAGTGCTCTGCTGATCCATTCTCTGGTCTCTCTCCATGTTACACTCACTCTATGATTAAAAAAAAAAGTGAATGTATGTTGTGAGGGTGCTCCCATCCTTGCTGATTCTTTGAAACAGGGAGACAATAAGTAGTTAGACTTTAGTATAGCTCATCATGGGTTAAAATGTAAGCTCTTTAGGGAACCCTCATGTTGTTTGGTGAGAATGTAAACTGATACATCCACTATGGAGAACAGTGTGGAGATTCCTTAAAAAACTAAAATTAGAGCTACCATATGACCCGAAATCACACTCCTGGACACATACACAGATAAAATCATAATTCAAAAAGACACATGTACCCCAGTGTTCATAGCAGCACTATTTACAATAGCAAGGACATGGAAGCAATCTAAGTGTCTGTCGACAGATGTATAAAGATGTGGTGCATAAGTATAAGGGAATACTACTCAGCCATAAAAAGGAACAAAATTGGGCTATTCGTAGAGATGTGGATGGTCCTAGAGAGTGTCATACACAGTAAAGTAAGTCAGAAAGAAAAAAACAAGTACTGTATATTAATGCAGAGTTATAGAATCTAGAAAAATGGTATAAATGATTGTATCTGCAAAACAGAAATAGAGGCACAGACATAGAGAACAAATACGTGGATTCCATAAAGGAAAAGGGAAGAGGGTAGGAGAATTGGGAGGCTGGGCCTGGCACATATATACTACTGATGCTATGTATAAAATACGTAACTAATGAGAACCTGCTGTAGAGCACAGGGAACTCTACTTAGTGCTCTGTGGTGACCTGAATGGGAAGGAAACCCTAAAGGGAGGGGCTCTGTGTATATGTATGGCTGAATCACTTTGCTGTACAATAGAAATGAACACAACATTGTTTCAATAAAAATGAATGATTTGGGGCTTCCTTGGTGGTCTAGTGGGTGAGGACACCGCCTAGCAGTACAAGGGGCGCCGGTTCAATCCCTGGCCTGGGAAGATCCCACGTGCTGCGGAGCAGCTGGACCAATGTGTCCAATTACCGAGTCAGAGCCCTGGAGCGCATGCGCCCAGAGCCAGCGCTCTGCGACAACAGAAGCCACTGTGATGGGAGGCCCACACGGGCCAAAGAACAAAGATGGATGAAAATAGATAAATGAAAGACCAATAGAAGTGGCCCGCCCACCCCCATCTCTCCCCAACCTGCCCCACCTCAAATGAATGATTTTTATTAGAAGTATAAAACTAATTTTTTTAACTATATAAAAACTAAATTTTATTGCAACTATAATCCAATAAAAATTAATTTGAAACATATGAGTTCTTTAGCCTGGATGCAATTCTTCTTGGTCCAGTCCTTCTTTAGGCCCATTTTCTTTAACACCTCGGGTCTCACAGACAGGCTACGGTTACATCCATTGTTCCCCGAAACCCAACTGTCTCTCTTGAATCCATATTCATCCCCTGATGTGACCTCTTACCACATCTCTCCTTTCTGTTCAGCTCAGGTTTTCTCTGAACAGCCCTCTTTGACCCTTTCAGTTGCAGTTCCTTTTACAGCCATCATTTAATTTGTTCATCATGGCAATACATGATTTAGGAAACACAGTTATCAGTCAAGAGTTTTCCCATTTGATGAATGAGGCAAAGGTGATCAAGGTAAGTGAGTTGCTTGTGCTTGTGCTTAGTTGCTCAGTCATGTCTCCGATGCTTTGCAACCTCATGGACTGTCACCCACCAGGCTCCTCTGTTCATGGGATTCTCCAGGCAAGCATACTTGAGTGGATAGCCATTTTCTTCTCTAGGGGATCTTCCCAACCCAGGGATCAAAATTGGGTCTCCTGCATTGCAAGTGAATTCTTCACCAGCTGAGCCACCAGAGAAGCCCATAAGTGAGTTACCCAAGGCCAAAAATCTTACAAACAACAGGACCATGTCTGGTACCTAGATGTTCCTATCCTAAGTCTAGTGTCTTTTTCCCCATTTCCCACGCTAATTTATTTTATTTTTTAGGGCATAGTTGCTGAGTCGTTTCAATATTATCTGACTCTTTGCAAACCTATGGACTATAGTGCACCATGCTCCTCTGTCCATGGGGTTCTCCAGGCAAGAATATTGGAGTGGGCTGCCATGCCCTCCTCCAAAAGATCTTCCTGACCCAGAGATCAAACCCATGTCTCCTGAGACTCCTTCACTACAGGTGGTTTCTTTACTAATGAGCCATTTTTTTAGGGTATAGGTGTTTTTTTGTTGTTGTTCTTTTTATTTTTAAAACTATTTATGTTTAATTGGAAGATAATTGCTTTACAATATATAAAGAGAGAGGTCAGAATGGAATTTTACTTCTAGGTTTATCTGCTGCCATTGGCAAGGCTAATAAAAATCAATTTTTGGATGAGAATGAGGAATAATTCCTAGAGGCAAATTATGTTTTACTTTATGAATAAATATTTATTTGGATTTAAATTGTCATCTTTTGGTATAACTGGGTTTTTAGAATGAATATCTATTCATAGTCTTGTTGATTAGTTTCTTGGCTTAGGGAATTGCCTATATTAAAATCTAATCACACCTACGTAGATCAGAAGTCAGCAGAACTTGATTCCTAGAGGCATAGGTATTCACCAAAGCTTTATTGGATCATAGTCAGTTTGCCACATGTGGGCAGTGGACACAACAGCAGTTAGCTTTCCTTGGAAAATTAATTCTTGATATTTCATTCACTGTTATTTTTATTTTTCTCATGTAAGGTTTTACATGTTTTTCTAAATTTTGTTTCTCTGGGTGGTTTTATTTCTCCAAACACTTCTTCACTTCTTGGCCTGGTTTATATTTTTAAATGCTTATGGGCTTCTTTTTCATGAAATTTTTTTCAGAGACATTTAACATCTCTAGGATTTTCCTTCATCAACCAGTCTTTTCATATCTGGGCACATTTTTGTTATTATTAACTTCCTTCAGATTCTATTTACAAATACTTAAAAAATACCTTGGATGTGATCTCGTCACTCAGATGCCAGGCTAGAGAGAGGAACATCCCTTTCCTTACACTTAATTTAAGGCTGCTGTTATTGCTAATTTGAGACCTTGTTTGGAGGTTCTAGCAGGGGAGCGCAGCTACTTGTATACCCTTGACCAAAGACTGGTCCTCCTCTATCGGGGATGGTCGTCCTCTTCGACCGAGCGCGCAGCTTCGGGAGGGATCCACATGGAGTGGTGAGGGAGGAAGGGGACACCTGCCTAGCCAGCCAGATCAGCTGAATCAACCCTGGCGATCAATGGGGTGACAGATGTCGCAACCAGATCGCCCTCACATCCTGTTATTGCTAATTTGGACCATTTATGCCTGAGGGCCATACATTTCCCAAGAAGCTCATGATAGTCTCTTGTCTTGGAAAAGATGAAGGAAAGAGTAGGGTCTCTGGACATGTGCTTTGTGGGATTCAACAGAAGTTGGCTGGACTAGAACTTGAAATTGTACCTTTTGTAGACTGTAACAAAATGCTGGGAAAGAGCCGTCAAGATGAAGTATTTACGGGCCTTCCCTGGTGGTCCAGTGGCCAAGACTCCATGCTGTCAATGCAGTGGCCGCTGGTTCCATCCCTGGTCAGGAAACTAGATCCCGCATGCCACAACTGAGACCAGGGGCAGCCAAATAAATAAATATCAAAAAAGATGATGTACCTTGAAATCTCCACATACGGACTGAGTGTGGACAGAGAGCCTGCCCATGCAGGAGATGAAAGAGACATGGGTTTGATCCCTGGGTAGAGAAGGCTCTCTGGAGAAAGAAATGGCAACCCGCTCCATTATTTTTGCCTGAAGAATCCCATGGACAGAGGAGGCTGGAGGGCTATAGTCCTTGGAGTCACAAAGAGTCTGACGTGACTGGGCATGACCACAAACTTAGATCCTGGAGATCCAGGCAGTGAGTTAGGGATGAAGTTTGGGAAAGGAAGATGACTAGACCAAGGGAAGGCCAAAGACGACCCTGGAGCACCAGGGTCAGAGCAGGGCAAGGTGTGAGCACTGGTGGGGGTGGGGGTTTAGGGGTGAGGCATTATCACTCCTGTGACATAGAAACTCAAAGTTGGATTTTTCTCTTCTGGCATCTTGTGTTCCATTCTCCTAAGAATTTCTTTGCAAATGATTCTCTGCGAATGTAAAAAAAAAAAAAAAAAAAAAAAAAAACGGAACTCACTTTCTTCTCTCCTAAGGACCAAGGCACTTTTTGCCATTTTCTTTCTTGAAATAGTATTTTGCCTTTGTTGATTAACCCAGAGAAGAAATTACATTGGTTAGAAAATATTTCAGAAGAACGTATTTCATTGGCAAGCTTGTGAACTCTGTTATGATGAGGAGAACTGATTTAAAGTAACTTCTGCCTTTCAGTTGGGAAACAAATGAAATGTCACTACAGCAGTTTCTAAATTTTTGGCCATCAGCTCCCAGCTTTCTTCCCATGTTTATGTAGTGGTATGTCCCTATCCCCACTGTGGGCCAAGGACACTCCAGTTTTTGAGCAGGAAATATATTAGTAGTTGAATTGCTAATTGTAAGTAAAAAGTAGGATTTTTTTCTTAATTGTTGCTCTCATTAAAGAGCAGGCATCGGGTGCCCATGATAGCAGGACTTGCTGGCACAGTGATAGATTGTAAGGTGGTCTCTCGACAATTGAGAGGCTCTAAAATCTCACCTTCCCATGAACTCCATGCACCGCTAGCTCTCTGAGTATTATGACTGTGCTGCTGAGGTCAGCTCTGGTTGTTTCTTAATGTAACCTAGATCTGGTAGAATATTCTTTCCCCTGGGTGGTATTGCTAAAGTCGGGCATACCTCAATTCTAAGGTAGTACTCATTTTAACAAGAGCTGAGTGTGGCTGAAACTGTGGCCACCACGACCAGCACCACCATCACCATCATAACAAAAAAATTGAAGGGTTAAATTTTGCCTGAAGAATCACATGGACAGAGGAGGCTGGAGGGCTATAGTCCTTGGAGTCACAAAGAGTCTGACGTGACTGGGCATGACCACAAACTTAGATCCTGGAGATCCAGGCAGTGAGTTAGGGATGAAGTTTGGGAAAGGAAGATGACTAGACCAAGGGAAGGCCAAAGACGACCCTGGAGCACCAGGGTCAGAGCAGGGCAAGGTGTGAGCACTGGTGGGGGTGGGGGTTTAGGGGTGAGGCATTATCACTCCTGTGACATAGAAACTCAAAGTTGGTTTTTTCTCTTCTGGCATCTTGTGTTCCATTCTCCTAAGAATTTCTTTGCAAAGTTTTCTCTGCGAATGTAAAAAAAAAAAAAAAAAAAAAAAAAACGGAACTCACTTTCTTCTCTCCTAAGGACCAAGGCATTTTTTGACATTTTCTTTCTTGAAATAGTATTTTGCCTTTGTTGATTAACCCAGAGAAGAAATTACATTGGTTAGAAAATATTTCAGAAGAACGTATTTCATTGGCAAGCTTGTGAACTCTGTTATGATGAGGAGAACTGATTTAAAGTAACTTCTGCCTTTCAGTTGGGAAACAAATGAAATGTCACTACAGCAGTTTCTAAATTTTTGGCCATCAGCTCCCAGCTTTCTTCCCATGTTTATGTAGTGGTATGTCCCTATCCCCACTGTGGGCCAAGGACACTCCAGTTTTTGAGCAGGAAATATATTAGTAGTTGAATTGCTAATTGTAAGTAAAAAGTAGGATTTTTTTCTTAATTGTTGCTCTCATTAAAGAGCAGGCATCGGGTGCCCATGATAGCAGGACTTGCTGGCACAGTGATAGATTGTAAGGTGGTCTCTCGACAATTGAGAGGCTCTAAAATCTCACCTTCCCATGAACTCCATGCACCGCTAGCTCTCTGAGTATTATGACTGTGCTGCTGAGGTCAGCTCTGGTTGTTTCTTAATGTAACCTAGATCTGGTAGAATATTCTTTCCCCTGGGTGGTATTGCTAAAGTCGGGCATACCTCAATTCTAAGGTAGTACTCATTTTAACAAGAGCTGAGTGTGGCTGAAACTGTGGCCACCAGGACCAGCACCACCATCACCATCATAACAATGTAAGAAAGAAACTTCGAAGGGTTAAATTTGTGAATAAAATAATAGGAGGAAGCTTGCTTTCTCTGAATGGGAACTTAATTTGCTACCTGTTTCTAGAGCAGGTTTGTTGACTGCCTAACCTTTTTCTTTCTTCCTTTCCTTCCACTCCCCTCCCTTCTCTTGCTCCTTTCCCTCTTTCCTTCCTGCCTTCCTTTCTTTCTTTATCTCTTCCTGGAACTAAAATATAGATTAGAGTAACAGTCATAATTTAGAGAAGAATGTATGATAATGTCTTTGTACTGTCATAAAAACAAACAACAATAGCAACAACAATAAAGACCAACATCACAATTAAAAAGTAACAACACCCCAAATACTTGATTCATGCATAATTTTTTCATACTTTATATGGCAATGTTTCAGAATTAGAACCTCCTCCACCACGTTTTGAATGATGGAGCTCTTATTAGATTTATATCTTCAATATCAAAGAATAATCAATAGAAAAAAAGATTTATTAAAGCTGTGGATGGTGGGTCCTGGAAAGGACCTTCTATCTTGAGGAGAAAGATAATTTCATTTCCTCCAAATATGTTTCAATACAATTTAAAATACCATGTCAACCTTATCTTCAAATTATTTTGGTTTGCAGGCAAATATCCTTGCAACTCCAACCTTTAAGATGATTTCAGAAATAAACAACGTTAAGGTTATTCAGCATTGAGACGGGCCAAGGACACTCCATTGCAAATATTAGTAGTTGAATTGCTAATTGTAAGTAAAAGTAGGATTTTTTTCTTAATTGTTGCTCTCATTAAAGAGCAGGCATCGGGTGCCCATGATAGCAGGACTTGCTGGCACAGTGATAGATTGTAAGGTGGTCTCTCGACAATTGAGAGGCTCTAAAATCTCACCTTCCCATGAACTCCATGCACCGCTAGCTCTCTGAGTATTATGACTGTGCTGCTGAGGTCAGCTCTGGTTGTTTCTTAATGTAACCTAGATCTGGTAGAATATTCTTTCCCCTGGGTGGTATTGCTAAAGTCGGGCATACCTCAATTCTAAGGTAGTACTCATTTTAACAAGAGCTGAGTGTGGCTGAAACTGTGGCCACCAGGACCAGCACCACCATCACCATCATAACAATGTAAGAAAGAAACTTCGAAGGGTTAAATTTGTGAATAAAATAATAGGAGGAAGCTTGCTTTCTCTGAATGGGAACTTAATTTGCTACCTGTTTCTAGAGCAGGTTTGTTGACTGCCTAACCTTTTTCTTTCTTCCTTTCCTTCCACTCCCCTCCCTTCTCTTGCTCCTTTCCCTCTTTCCTTCCTGCCTTCCTTTCTTTCTTTATCTCTTCCTGGAACTAAAATATAGATTAGAGTAACAGTCATAATTTAGAGAAGAATGTATGATAATGTCTTTGTACTGTCATAAAAACAAACAACAATAGCAACAACAATAAAGACCAACATCACAATTAAAAAGTAACAACACCCCAAATACTTGATTCATGCATAATTTTTTCATACTTTATATGGCAATGTTTCAGAATTAGAACCTCCTCCACCACGTTTTGAATGATGGAGCTCTTATTAGATTTATATCTTCAATATCAAAGAATAATCAATAGAAAAAAAGATTTATTAAAGCTGTGGATGGTGGGTCCTGGAAAGGACCTTCTATCTTGAGGAGAAAGATAATTTCATTTCCTCCAAATATGTTTCAATACAATTTAAAATACCATGTCAACCTTATCTTCAAATTATTTTGGTTTGCAGGCAAATATCCTTGCAACTCCAACCTTTAAGATGATTTCAGAAATAAACAACGTTAAGGTTATTCAGCATGCAAATGAGCTTTTGACAGTGGAAACATTTTCAGGATGTTGATAAACTGCAATGTAATTAGCAACCTGCTGTAACCAAGTCACATTTAATGAAAAAGAATGCTGATGTATACTTGAGTGGCTCTTATTTTGTAGATCTGGTAAAAATGCATGGTAATAAGTTTTCCCATGAAGGTTCTATAGCTATGTGAAATATGTAGATGACATTCTAAGAAATCAAAAATACTAAAATATTTTGACTGGGCATTTAAAGATGTTGATTCTGAGCAGTGATGCTATCTCACTGAATTTTGAATATTGAAGCTTTAGCATCTTAGATATTCATATGGCACGTGGTACTTCTCCCTCACCTGTAATTGTCTGCATAAAACCTGTCCATCCTGGGACTTTTCTGGTGGCTCAGTGATAAAGAATCTGCCCAACATTGTTGGAAATACGGGTTTGATCCCTAGTCTGAGAAGACCTCCCATTCCATGGAGCAACTAGGGCTGTGCTGCTCTAGAGCCTGGGAACTACAACTACTGAAGCCCATGTGCCTAGAGATCATGCTCAGTCACAAGAGAAAGCACAGCAATGAGAAGCCTGTGCACCACAACTAGAGAGTGGCCCCAGTTTTCTGCAACGAAAAAAAGCCACATTCATTAATGAAAAACCAGTCCAATCAGTCAATCAATCAAATTATTAAAAAAGAGAAAAAGCCTTTCAAGGGTTTCCCTGGTGGTCCAGTGGGTAAAGAGTCTACCTTATAGTGCAAGGGGCACCGGTTTGATCCCTGGCCCTGGAAGATCCCACGTGCGGAGGAAAGGCTGGGCCGGTGTGTCCAATTACGAGCCAGCGCTCTGGAGCACATGCACCTGGAGCCAGAGCCAACACTCTGTAACAAGAGATGCCACTGCGATGGGAGACCCACACAGGCCAAAGAATAAAGATGGATGAAAAATAAATATGACTTAGAGGCAAAAAAAAAAGCCACCTTAAAAAAAAACCCCAAACCTATCTATCCTTTGAACCCTGGCTCAGATGTCAGCTCCACCAGGTAAACTTTCTTCCTCTTCCCCTTTCCTTTGAACTTCTATTTTGTCTTCTCTCAGAACGTTTGACCCTTCCTGCCCTCCTTACATTGTAGTCTGTCATATTTGTTCTGTTAGATAAGCACCCTGAAGATTACAATTCATTTCCTTCACCTCTGCATCTCTTACCATGAGGATATATAGAAGTTAAATTAACAAACAAATGCCTCCTTATTCCATTCTCCTGTTTTGCTTTCTTCACAGACATTATCATTCACATTTTGCTGTTGTTGTTTCTTATTCACTCATCATTCTCTTACTATCACTGAATTTTGAATATTGAAGCTTTAGCATCTTAGATATTCATATGGCACGTGGTACTTCTCCCTCACCTGTAATTGTCTGCATAAAACCTGTCCATCCTGGGACTTTTCTGGTGGCTCAGTGATAAAGAATCTGCCCAACATTGTTGGAAATACGGGTTTGATCCCTAGTCTGAGAAGACCTCCCATTCCATGGAGCAACTAGGGCTGTGCTGCTCTAGAGCCTGGGAACTACAACTACTGAAGCCCATGTGCCTAGAGATCATGCTCAGTCACAAGAGAAAGCACAGCAATGAGAAGCCTGTGCACCACAACTAGAGAGTGGCCCCAGTTTTCTGCAACGAAAAAAAGCCACATTCATTAATGAAAAACCAGTCCAATCAGTCAATCAATCAAATTATTAAAAAAGAGAAAAAGCCTTTCAAGGGTTTCCCTGGTGGTCCAGTGGGTAAAGAGTCTACCTTATAGTGCAAGGGGCACCGGTTTGATCCCTGGCCCTGGAAGATCCCACGTGCGGAGGAAAGGCTGGGCCGGTGTGTCCAATTACGAGCCAGCGCTCTGGAGCACATGCACCTGGAGCCAGAGCCAACACTCTGTAACAAGAGATGCCACTGCGATGGGAGACCCACACAGGCCAAAGAATAAAGATGGATGAAAAATAAATATGACTTAGAGGCAAAAAAAAAAGCCACCTTAAAAAAAAACCCCAAACCTATCTATCCTTTGAACCCTGGCTCAGATGTCAGCTCCACCAGGTAAACTTTCTTCCTCTTCCCCTTTCCTTTGAACTTCTATTTTGTCTTCTCTCAGAACGTTTGACCCTTCCTGCCCTCCTTACATTGTAGTCTGTCATATTTGTTCTGTTAGATAAGCACCCTGAAGATTACAATTCATTTCCTTCACCTCTGCATCTCTTACCATGAGGATATATAGAAGTTAAATTAACAAACAAATGCCTCCTTATTCCATTCTCCTGTTTTGCTTTCTTCACAGACATTATCATTCACATTTTGCTGTTGTTGTTTCTTATTCACTCATCATTCTCTTACTCTCAGTGTAAATGAAGCCCCACAAGGAGCAGGGACCTTACTTGTTGACTTAAGTATTCCCAGCACTTCACCTAATAGTTGACTTATGGTAAGAGTTCTGCATATTTGTTGGAGGATTGAGTACATATTTGAATGAGGAGATGTATAAATTATTCAATAATGGAAATAAAAGTTATAGAGGAAAATGTGTGTTGTGGGCCCAATTATCCTTATTGGTTCATAGGTGTATCTCAAATTACAGGCCCCTTCAAGTCATTTCCATGATCATTCTAAGGTTTTTCTGTTTTTTATTGTTTTGTAGATGGCAAGGACTACTCTCCAGGTTAGAAATGGAAGAACAGTGAGAATCAAGAGCTCACTCCTTTAAGTATTGATGAGAGAGGCGAATTGAGAATTCATAGCCTCTGAATTCTGGCCCATGAATCTTTTTTTTTTTTTTTTTTTTATCTTAATTTGTAGTAGTTTACTGTGAAGCTAAGGAAGCATAAGTTTCAGGCCCTTCCCTTGCATGAGCCCCTTCCAAAGCCCTGGACCTAATTTTGTATTTTTAGTGTTTTTCTTTTAAAGAGGATCTCCTCATCCTCAGGTATATGAACCTCATATCCCACAAAACGTAGATGCATCTCTCCTCTTCCTCCTGACTCTAACTTTGCCTCAGTTCTATATAGTTACTCACTACCTCTGCATTTTTTGAAATCTGGACTCTCTCATTGTTTGCTTTTCTTGAGTTTTCCAACTTCCTTCTAAGTGTTGATACCCTTTCTCCAGCTTCAAAATTTTAAAAAAATACTATGGATTTGTAATCAAAGTTTAAATATAGATTGTGATTTCATATTTTTCTCTACCCTTTAGTTATTGAGACTGTCTACATTTCCCATGTTTTAACAAATACTCAAAGTCTGGATATAGAGATTTTATTTAGTCTGAAAAAGGATTTTCTCTATAACCAGTTAGGTCCCACATGTAATGAAAAGCAAGTCTCATCTTTAATAAATACCTCAACAGACTTGGCTCATTGTCACAAACAAATTCCATCAGCTCTAAGAATCAAGTAGCCTGGCTCGTATGATGTTTTAGCTTTTATTTATTTTATGTATTTGTTTAAAATTAATTTTTATGGGAGTATAGTTGTTTTACAATGTTGTATCAGTTTCTTCTGTATGGCAAAGAATGAGCTATATGTATACATATATTTCCTCTGTTATGTATTTCCTTCCTGTTTTAGCTTTTGATTCCCCTCCAGGTCTATACATTACATTTTTCAAATTTTTTTCCAGAATTATTTCCAAAATGCATTGGAAGCACAAAGTTGTTGTGTCCATCTTTACCATTTTTTTTCTAAGTATCTCTTTGAATTTTAAACTTCAGTTGTTCTTTAAATGTTAGAAAATTCAGTAGGGAAAAGCACCTTTTCTTTCCCCTTACTTGTATTTTTCAGCTTCTAAAAATAAGGCACTCTATAGCCACAGCTGCTGAATAAAAACAATGATAAATGAGTTGGAGCTCAGACAAAGCATTCCAGGCCAGTTCTAGCAAGCCTTGGCAGAGGTTTTTTGTTGCTGGGTCAGCTGGGGGGAAGAGTCCAGGGAAATCAGGAGTGCTGACTGTTGAGATGACTCTGCTCCTCTCTGCTCCTGCAGGCATTGGGCCAGCACCAGGCATCGTAGGTGCTTAACAATTGTCTGCTAAATTGGTTGTCAGTACAAGGACTTCCCTGGTGGCTCAGTCTTTAGAGAAATCTGTCTGCAAGGCAGGAGACCACCTGTAATGCAGGATACCTGGTTTCAGTCCCTGGGTCAGGAAGATCCTCTGGAGGAGGAAATGGCAACCCACTCCAGTATTCTTGCCTGGGAAATCCCATGGACAGAGAAGCCTGGCAGTCTACAGTCCTTAGGGTTGCAGAGTCGGACACGACTGAAGCGACTTAGCACACATTTGGATGCTTTAGTAAGCAAATGATATTGTCAGCTTTCTTTATGACCAAGTCATTGACACTCTATCTCTGAGCCACAGCCCATTACAAGCTCCCAATCCTGAGGCAGGGCTCAGACAAAGGTGAGAGATATGAAGCCTCTCCCTGAGAGCATGTGACAGACTTCCTTGGTGGTCCAGTGACTAAGACTCAACACTCCCAAAGGAGGGTGCCTGGGTTGAACCCCTGGTTAGGAAACTAGATCCCAACTGCCAAAACTAAGAGTCTGTATAATGCAACAAAATTCCTGCGTGCTGTAATGAAGATCTGGTGCAGCCAAATAAATAAATGATTAAAAATAAATATTAAAAAAAGAAACCACATGGAAGCAGAGTTCATACAATTATCACACTTACTAAATACAAAAAGTCTTCTCATGCCATCAGCCATCCTGAGAGGCATCTATTCATTCTCTGAGACTTGGCGCCTGTGTATCTCACTGTCTCAGATTTCTTTTTGAATGTGTGCTTGTCAAATGCAGAGGTTTCTAGTTAAAAAGCACATGTGTTTACTTTATAATAAAATTTTGATTTCCAATTGGAAAACTATGAATCTCAGTGCTCCTAGAGGGACCTGTAAATAATGCAAGTTTTTTTTTTTTTAATAATTTTATTTATTTAAAATTTTTACAGAGTTTTGTTGTTCACAGACATGTATGTTCCCAGATCAGTCATATGCAAATCCCTGGCACCCATCCCCCTCCCAGTCCCCCCATCCCACCCGTCCCGACTATCGCACCCTGCCCCTGCAGGATCTCCTATTCCTGCAGGGCAATGGCAATAGCTATCTTTGTCACATATGATAGTATAGGTTTCCATGTTACTCCCTCTATGCCTCCTACTCACTCTTTGTACCCTGCAATGTCCATGTCTGTTCTCTATGTCTGTTTTTCCAACACTTCACTGCATGTGTTACCATTACCCTCTCATTAGATTCCATATATATGTGTTAGTATACAATACTTGTCTTTCTCTTTTTTTTTTAATTTTTATTTATTTTGGGCGGGGGTCGGGTTGGGGAGGGAGGGGAGCGGGCGGGCCACTTCTATTGGTCTTTCATTTCTCCATTTTCATCCGTCTTTGTTCTTTGGCTCCTGTGAGCCTCCCATCGCGGTGGCGTCTGTCGCTGCAGAGCACCGGCTCTGGGCGCATGCACTCCAGAGCTCCGGCTCGGTGATTGGACACATCAGTCCAGCCGCTCCGCGGCATGTGGGATCTTCTCAGGCCAGGGCTCGAACCGTCCCTGACAGGGCTCAGACAAAGGTGAGAGATATGAAGCCTCTCCCTGAGAGCATGTGACAGACTTCCTTGGTGGTCCAGTGACTAAGACTCAACACTCCCAAAGGAGGGTGCCTGGGTTGAACCCTGGTTAGGAAACTAGATCCCAACTGCCAAAACTAAGAGTCTGTATAATGCAACAAAATTCCTGCGTGCTGTAATGAAGATCTGGTGCAGCCAAATAAATAAATGATTAAAATAAATATTAAAAAAAGAAACCACATGGAAGCAGAGTTCATACAATTATCACACTTACTAAATACAAAAAGTCTTCTCATGCCATCAGCCATCCTGAGAGGCATCTATTCATTCTCTGAGACTTGGCGCCTGTGTATCTCACTGTCTCAGATTTCTTTTTGAATGTGTGCTTGTCAAATGCAGAGGTTTCTAGTTAAAAAGCACATGTGTTTACTTTATAATAAAATTTTGATTTCCAATTGGAAAACTATGAATCTCAGTGCTCCTAGAGGGACCTGTAAATAATGCAAGTTTTTTTTTTTTAATAATTTTATTTATTTAAAATTTTTACAGAGTTTTGTTGTTCACAGACATGTATGTTCCCAGATCAGTCATATGCAAATCCCTGGCACCCATCCCCCTCCCAGTCCCCCCATCCCACCCGTCCCGACTATCGCACCCTGCCCCTGCAGGATCTCCTATTCCTGCAGGGCAATGGCAATAGCTATCTTTGTCACATATGATAGTATAGGTTTCCATGTTACTCCCTCTATGCCTCCTACTCACTCTTTGTACCCTGCAATGTCCATGTCTGTTCTCTATGTCTGTTTTTCCAACACTTCACTGCATGTGTTACCATTACCCTCTCATTAGATTCCATATATATGTGTTAGTATACAATACTTGTCTTTCTCTTTTTTTTTTAATTTTTATTTATTTTGGGCGGGGGTCGGGTTGGGGAGGGAGGGGAGCGGGCGGGCCACTTCTATTGGTCTTTCATTTCTCCATTTTCATCCGTCTTTGTTCTTTGGCTCCTGTGAGCCTCCCATCGCGGTGGCGTCTGTCGCTGCAGAGCACCGGCTCTGGGCGCATGCACTCCAGAGCTCCGGCTCGGTGATTGGACACATCAGTCCAGCCGCTCCGCGGCATGTGGGATCTTCTCAGGCCAGGGCTCGAACCGGCACCCCTTGCCCTGCAAGGCGGTGTCCTTACCCACTGGACCACCAGGGAAGCCCTTGTCTTTCTCTTTTTGACTTACTTCACTTTTTATGATAGGTTCTAAGAATGCAGGTTTTAAAAAGGATATTCAGTCAGTAATATGCTTTTTAAAAATTAAAACCTTTTATTAATTTTTGGCTGTTCTGGGTTTTCATTGATATGTGGATTTAGTTGCTCTGTGGCATGTGGGATCTTCCCAGATCAGTGATAGAACCTGTGTCTCCTGGATTGGTAGATCGAACCTGTGTCTCCTGCATTGGTTCTTATCCACTGAGCCACCAGGGAAGCTCAGTAATATACCTGTGTCTCTGGAAAAGGATAAAAATCATCATTAAACGTATTAACTGCACAAACATAATTGAAACAGAAAGTAAAAGTCCACCACAGTTCGAGTGTGTATTCAGGATGGATAGAGAATCAGTGATAAATGTGTTCATCATTCAATGACCACCTACAACAGTAACAGCAAAACAGTTGTTTTCCTACATCAAAATGGAGCAAAAAGTCTTGCTGAATCTCACACACGTATTTGGTAGACCTTGTCCAAGTTCACATTACTTTGTAATCACCAGAGTCGTTTGTCTGATTCACAGGGCTTATTTTCTATGCTAAGCAGATCTGAAACACAGTGACCAAACAATTGGAGCTGACTGCAAGCAGCCTTTGGTGCAAGGTGCTGGATGTTGAACAACGTTGGCTGATAACCTTGCTGTGCTGGTTGGGGCGTGAGATAGATTGAGATCTCATTCAGACCCTGCAAGCTGAAGGTGTCCTCTGCCCTTCAGAGGGCTGTGGGTGGCTGATTCTGGCTGGTGTTTGCGGGGGCATTTGCTGCCTTGGCTGAGAGATAATAGCTCTGTTACCTCATAGAAGTGTCAGCTGGTGTCATATCACAATGTAACCTATGAGTAAGGAGGAATGGAAAGCAGCCACACTTGTCAGAGCTATTTGTAGTTTTGTAACGCTCTGGTGAAAATGGGCCCTTATTATAGCCATTGTCTTAGAAGAAAAGCCACAGAAACAGCAAGCTGTGAAACGATGGTGTGGTCTGTTAATCTGTCTGCCCTAGATAGGGAAAATTATGTTCATGGAATTTTCCTTTGCCTCCACCAAAAGATTACACTTAGTGGGCCCCTGCTGAGCTTGTATGTATTGTGAGATGTGATGTGAGCAATTGCTCCCTTTACTCAAAGATTCCTTTTGTTAGCGTTTAATACATAAGCAAACCTCACTAGAGGCTGTGGCGGTCGATCTGGTTGTGGTGAGAATCTTTTGTCTCATCTGGAGAGGCTTATGGACTTACAGCATTGTATTCTGAGATCAGAGGAGCAAATAGGTTTAGCTATTTCTATTGCCAGAGGTAGGAAATATTTGGCAGTAAATACTATACCATGAAATGATTGTTGGAATTCTAGGGACCAGAATGATAAGATATTAGAGGTAGAAAGAGGATTGGAGAGTGATGATTCTTTTTTAATTTTCATTCATTAATGTAACAAATATTTATTGATGGCCCAGTATATCCAAAGCATTGTACTAATGTTCAAAAAATAAAAAAAAATTTTTTAGTGAATGTTAAAAGTTCTTGCTGAATCTCACACACGTATTTGGTAGACCTTGTCCAAGTTCACATTACTTTGTAATCACCAGAGTCGTTTGTCTGATTCACAGGGCTTATTTTCTATGCTAAGCAGATCTGAAACACAGTGACCAAACAATTGGAGCTGACTGCAAGCAGCCTTTGGTGCAAGGTGCTGGATGTTGAACAACGTTGGCTGATAACCTTGCTGTGCTGGTTGGGGCGTGAGATAGATTGAGATCTCATTCAGACCCTGCAAGCTGAAGGTGTCCTCTGCCCTTCAGAGGGCTGTGGGTGGCTGATTCTGGCTGGTGTTTGCGGGGGCATTTGCTGCCTTGGCTGAGAGATAATAGCTCTGTTACCTCATAGAAGTGTCAGCTGGTGTCATATCACAATGTAACCTATGAGTAAGGAGGAATGGAAAGCAGCCACACTTGTCAGAGCTATTTGTAGTTTTGTAACGCTCTGGTGAAAATGGGCCCTTATTATAGCCATTGTCTTAGAAGAAAAGCCACAGAAACAGCAAGCTGTGAAACGATGGTGTGGTCTGTTAATCTGTCTGCCCTAGATAGGGAAAATTATGTTCATGGAATTTTCCTTTGCCTCCACCAAAAGATTACACTTAGTGGGCCCCTGCTGAGCTTGTATGTATTGTGAGATGTGATGTGAGCAATTGCTCCCTTTACTCAAAGATTCCTTTTGTTAGCGTTTAATACATAAGCAAACCTCACTAGAGGCTGTGGCGGTCGATCTGGTTGTGGTGAGAATCTTTTGTCTCATCTGGAGAGGCTTATGGACTTACAGCATTGTATTCTGAGATCAGAGGAGCAAATAGGTTTAGCTATTTCTATTGCCAGAGGTAGGAAATATTTGGCAGTAAATACTATACCATGAAATGATTGTTGGAATTCTAGGGACCAGAATGATAAGATATTAGAGGTAGAAAGAGGATTGGAGAGTGATGATTCTTTTTTAATTTTCATTCATTAATGTAACAAATATTTATTGATGGCCCAGTATATCCAAAGCATTGTACTAATGTTCACTAGAATCAGTGAATAAAGCCTATAAAAATCTCTTTCAACCCTATTTCTGTTTTATAGATGAAGAGGCTGAGTTGTAGAAAGGTCACAACCTTAAATATCACACAACTAGGAGGAGAATTGTATTTGGACCCTAGTTCTCTTACTTCAAGCTTTGAGCTGTTTCCAAGATATCACACCACCTTAGTTCTAATAATGTACAGTTGAAGTCAGTATCTGTATTGAATAAAATGTTGTTTATAACTTATAGCAAAAATGTGTTTCTGCATTAAAATAACAGAGCTCTGGACTTCTTTGGTGGCATAGTTGGTAAGAATCTGCCTGCCAATGTAGGGGACACAGGTTCAATCCCTGCTCTGGGAAAATTCCATATACCATGAAGAAATTAAGCCTGTGCACCACAACTATTGAGCTTATGCTCTAGAGCCCACATGCAGCAACTACTGAAGCCCTTGCACCTAAGCTTGTGCTCCACAACAAGATAAGCCACCACAATAAGAAGCCTGAGCACCGCAACAAAGAGTAGCCCCTGCAATGAAGACCCAGTGCAGTCAAAACAAAACAAAATGAAAAAACTGGCTGTTAAAAAAGTAATCGAACTCTGACTGTGTGTAAAGGAAGATTCCTTCCTCTCTCTCTTCTCTATACCCAAATATTTTTTTCCTGAACTATTTTTATAAGTGCATACCATACCCAGGTGCCTGGCAGAGAGCAAGCATTCTACCGACATGTTTTGAATAAATGAAGATACAGCAAGAGAGGCACATTTCCTGCCCTTGTGGAGTTCACACTTTAGAGGTGGTGTGAAATATTAACACGGTCACATGTTATTTGCAGCTCCTCCCGTCAAAAGTGAAAGGTATTAGAAATTTAAAAAAATGTATTGAGACATAATTGATATATAACACCTGTACAATTTAAGGTGTACAAACTTCCTGGTTAGCTGTGCTCATCACTGCAGTAGGATTACCACTGTAGCGTGAGCCATCACCTCTGTCATGTCACATAATTATTACTTTTTTTGTGGCAAGAGTGAGTTAAGACCTGTTCGCAACTTGGAAGCTTATAACACAGTCTTGACTGTCATCACTATGCCGTGCATTAGATCTCCAGGCCCTGTTTATCTACTAGTCGCAAGCTTATAGCCTTAAACAGCATCTTTTTTATCTCTCCACCAATAGCCGCACACTCCTACCTGGTAACCACCATTCTGTTCTGTGTTTTTACGCGTTTGGTTTTTTAAAAAGCCCCCATGTAAGTGATTTCACGCAGTATTTGTCTTTCTCTGACTTGTCTCACTTAGCATAATATGTTCAGGTTGTATCTGTATTGTTACACATGCCCTGCTTCGTGGGTTAGGAGACGATATGTGCTTTATGAAAAATAAAGGAGGAGACTGGTGGTGGAGGGAAATCTGCCTGCCAATGTAGGGGACACAGGTTCAATCCCTGCTCTGGGAAAATTCCATATACCATGAAGAAATTAAGCCTGTGCACCACAACTATTGAGCTTATGCTCTAGAGCCCACATGCAGCAACTACTGAAGCCCTTGCACCTAAGCTTGTGCTCCACAACAAGATAAGCCACCACAATAAGAAGCCTGAGCACCGCAACAAAGAGTAGCCCCTGCAATGAAGACCCAGTGCAGTCAAAACAAAACAAAATGAAAAAACTGGCTGTTAAAAAAGTAATCGAACTCTGACTGTGTGTAAAGGAAGATTCCTTCCTCTCTCTCTTCTCTATACCCAAATATTTTTTTCCTGAACTATTTTTATAAGTGCATACCATACCCAGGTGCCTGGCAGAGAGCAAGCATTCTACCGACATGTTTTGAATAAATGAAGATACAGCAAGAGAGGCACATTTCCTGCCCTTGTGGAGTTCACACTTTAGAGGTGGTGTGAAATATTAACACGGTCACATGTTATTTGCAGCTCCTCCCGTCAAAAGTGAAAGGTATTAGAAATTTAAAAAAATGTATTGAGACATAATTGATATATAACACCTGTACAATTTAAGGTGTACAAACTTCCTGGTTAGCTGTGCTCATCACTGCAGTAGGATTACCACTGTAGCGTGAGCCATCACCTCTGTCATGTCACATAATTATTACTTTTTTTGTGGCAAGAGTGAGTTAAGACCTGTTCGCAACTTGGAAGCTTATAACACAGTCTTGACTGTCATCACTATGCCGTGCATTAGATCTCCAGGCCCTGTTTATCTACTAGTCGCAAGCTTATAGCCTTAAACAGCATCTTTTTTATCTCTCCACCAATAGCCGCACACTCCTACCTGGTAACCAACATTCTGTTCTGTGTTTTTACGCGTTTGGTTTTTTAAAAAGCCCCCATGTAAGTGATTTCACGCAGTATTTGTCTTTCTCTGACTTGTCTCACTTAGCATAATATGTTCAGGTTGTATCTGTATTGTTACACATGCCCTGCTTCGTGGGTTAGGAGACGATATGTGCTTTATGAAAAAAAAATAAAGGAGAGAGACTGGTGGTGAGCACTGGGCCAGGGTTGAAATTCAAAATAGGTTGACCTAGAAAGGCAAATGAAAACCACAGTGGAATATCATCTCACATCTGTCAGAATGGCTATCATCAAAAAGAACACAGATAACACTATATATAACTATATATATAGTGTGTATATATATATATATATATATATATATATATATATCACTATATATAAGATAGACAACTAATAACAACCTACCATATAGCATTGGGAACTTTACTCAATACTTTGTAATGGCCTATAGGGGAAAACAATCTGAAGAAGAGTGTATGTATGTATGTGTATAACTGATTCAACTAAAAGTAATAATGCAACATTGTAAATCAACTATACCCCAATAAAAATTAAGAAAGTATTAAAAAGAAAAAGAAGCAAGGGAGTGGCTATGGGATCAAACAATGCTGGGAGTTAAAATAAGATGGAGACTGAAGAACTGTCTGTGCCCTTTACCTACTCAGCGTGTGTTAGTGACCTCTGTGGGAGGTGCTTTGGGGAAGCGCGAGGGAGGTACCTCAGAGCAGGACATCAAAGCCACTGCCGCAGACCTCATGCAGGTTGGAGTATGGTCGAGTGATGAAGCTGTTAAGTCTTCGGAAGGCTCACTCTATATAGAGGAGACAACTCTTGTAATGTATTTTTCTGAAATTCTTTACTTCAGAAAATTTGAGTTCCTATCTCTTCCGTACTTCTATCTGCCAGGTGTGGTGTTGGAACAGCCTAGAGCAGAGTGGATGGGAAGTGAAGGGACAGAAGGCAGTGGTCTTTCTCCCTCTGTCTCCTCCTCTTCTCTTGCAGGACTTCTCCATCCCCTCTTATCCTGTGGGAACTGTTCCCTCTGTTGCAGCCTCCTTCCCCTCACCCTCTGAGCTGTGTTGGTGATTCTGTGCCTATTAGCTTAGCCTTCCTAGTAGGCGGGGGAAAGGGCAATGTGATAACTTGAGAACTTTCACCAATTGCTGCTGTTTGAAAATGTCTGTCACCTTGATTTTTTTTTTTAAACATTTATTTATTTATTTATTTTGGCCGGGGTTGGGAGTGAGGGGGGGTGGGCAGGCCACTTCCAGTGGTCTTTTGTTTGTCTAGTTTCATCCATCTTTGTTCTTTAACCCCTGTGGGCCTCCCATCACGGTGGCCTCTGTTGTCACAGAGCACCGGCTCTGGGCGCATGCGCTCCAGAGCTCCGGCTCGGTAATTGGACACATCAGTCCAGCTGCTTTGCAGCACGTGGGATCTTCTCAGGCCAGGGATCGAACCGGCGCCCCTTGCACTGCAAGGCGGTGTCCTTACCCACTGGACCACCAGGAAGCCCTGTCACCTTGATTTTGTCCAGTGTCTACTGATCACGGATTATTCATATATACTTATAAATGATAGACTAAGTTCATGATTATATTGGTTGCTGATGTGGTTTTACCAACCAATTATTTTTGCTGATGTCTCTCTCCTGAATTAAAAGGTAGATTTGTCAGACAACCCTCAAAACTTCTTTTAGTCAGAGCTGCTAGTCCTGGACAAATAAGTTGATTTAAATTTAAGTTTTTCCTTTTATGCTTGCAATATAAATGCAAAGTGAAAAATCAAAAGGATGAATTATAGGAAGGAGATGGATGGCCAGTGATCAACTGTATGTAGTTAATGGCCTAGGACATAGACTGCTAGTTATCCAATCATATTCATTTTCTTCTTCTTTGATAATACCCACATTTTAGCTGGGTGCCCACTTCCGGGGGGTGGATAGATTTAGTGTTTTTTTTGGAGTTCCTATCTCTTCCTTTCTATCTGCCAGGTGTGGTGTTGGAACAGCCTAGAGCAGAGTGGATGGGAAGTGAAGGGACAGAAGGCAGTGGTCTTTCTCCCTCTGTCTCCTCCTCTTCTCTTGCAGGACTTCTCCATCCCCTCTTATCCTGTGGGAACTGTTCCCTCTGTTGCAGCCTCCTTCCCCTCACCCTCTGAGCTGTGTTGGTGATTCTGTGCCTATTAGCTTAGCCTTCCTAGTAGGCGGGGGAAAGGGCAATGTGATAACTTGAGAACTTTCACCAATTGCTGCTGTTTGAAAATGTCTGTCACCTTGATTTTTTTTTTTAAACATTTATTTATTTATTTATTTTGGCCGGGGTTGGGAGTGAGGGGGGGTGGGCAGGCCACTTCCAGTGGTCTTTTGTTTGTCTAGTTTCATCCATCTTTGTTCTTTAACCCCTGTGGGCCTCCCATCACGGTGGCCTCTGTTGTCACAGAGCACCGGCTCTGGGCGCATGCGCTCCAGAGCTCCGGCTCGGTAATTGGACACATCAGTCCAGCTGCTTTGCAGCACGTGGGATCTTCTCAGGCCAGGGATCGAACCGGCGCCCCTTGCACTGCAAGGCGGTGTCCTTACCCACTGGACCACCAGGGAAGCCCTGTCACCTTGATTTTTGTCCAGTGTCTACTGATCACGGATTATTCATATATACTTATAAATGATAGACTAAGTTCATGATTATATTGGTTGCTGATGTGGTTTTACCAACCAATTATTTTTGCTGATGTCTCTCTCCTGAATTAAAAGGTAGATTTGTCAGACAACCCTCAAAACTTCTTTTAGTCAGAGCTGCTAGTCCTGGACAAATAAGTTGATTTAAATTTAAGTTTTTCCTTTTATGCTTGCAATATAAATGCAAAGTGAAAAATCAAAAGGATGAATTATAGGAAGGAGATGGATGGCCAGTGATCAACTGTATGTAGTTAATGGCCTAGGACATAGACTGCTAGTTATCCAATCATATTCATTTTCTTCTTCTTTGATAATACCCACATTTTAGCTGGGTGCCCACTTCCAGTTTAGTGTTGGCAATGTGGATAGATTATGACCAATGAGATGTGAGCAGGTAGCTTCTGGGCATGTCCTTTGAAAGGAATTCAGCCACATTTCATTGGACTCTCTCTTTTCCTGATGGTGAAAGGTGTCCTAACAGGAACCACCCTCTTGACAGCAGAGTTGAGAGCAGCATATTGAGGACTGAAGGTCATCCCCCAAGCTTAGGACCACCTACTTATGAATTGCATGAGCGAAATCTGTATCTGATTTAAACTACTGCATTTTGGGGTTTCTTTGTTATACTAGCTTAGCTTGTATGATAGGGACTTGTCTGGTGGCTCACATGATAAGGAATTTGCCTGCAAGGCAGGAGACCTGGGTTTAATCCCTGGGTTGGGAAAATCCCCTGGAGAAGGGAATGGCTATCCACTCCTGTAAATTTGTGTAGTAATTAATAAACAGCTTTGAATAAATACAGGTTAATTTCACAGACCAGAGGGAAAGCAAAAGATTTGAAATGAAAAGATCTGGGTTAAAATCATGATTCTACTCCTCCCTATCTGTATAAACTTGGGCAAATTGCTTAACTTTTTGAGTCTAGTTTTTTCTTTGGCAAATGAATATTGTAATTTCATTATTTCTTATTTTCTGTATAGGTTTATTACACATCAATTGTACTACACATTGAAGATATAAAAGTAGGACTCAAATAAGCTCATACTCTAAAGAATTTATCATATCTGGTATAGACTAAGTGCTCACAAAAGGTTTAGTGTCTCATGAAAGGTAACTGCTTACATAATGATATGGCTTAACTTGGTGTTTCTTGTTTTTGGCATCTTCTAACTCTTTACTGTGTTTCAATGACAAAAATGATGAAAACTATGCTATGAGAAAGAAAAATCAGGATTAATTTCTTGGACTTTGGACTTCTGGTAACTCTATTTCTTTGCAACATAGATTTGATCCTAGAAATAAACCGAACATATCTGTAGGGGTAAGATGTTTTTAGTAAAAAAGATTATTCATTATACATCCTTAGTAGGTCTTTGTCTAGTTGTCTCAGCATTGTGTACACAGTAGCAAAAACAATTAGAAACAGAAAGAGCAGAGATATAGGAGCAGATGCTGCCATAGTTGTCAGTGGAGTCAGAAGAAATATAAAGTTATTCATTATAAACGGAAAATATAAAAAGATATTTTCTGGTAGCTCCTGGAGGTGCATCCACATTGCAGACTACGTAATAATAACCGATGCTTATAGAACAGTGTCCAAATCCTCAGGAAGGTGTAAAATCAAGAGCAGCATATTCTGGGCTTTCCTGGTGGTCCAATGGTTAAAATGGAGACAGGAGACATGGGTTTGATTCCCCCTAATCATGGAACTAAGACTCCACATGTGGTGTGGTGCCATCAAAAATAAATAAATAACATTAGATTTAAAAAGGCTTTCTTAAATAGCCTTCTGTTCAGTAAGGCAGGGCACTGACAAAGGCATTTTATAAAGGATTTCTGAAAAGGAGGATTCCAATCGTACCTTGCTTAAAGCAGTAAATCTGGCTTCCCTGGTGTCTCAGACAGTAAAGAATCTGCCTGCAATGTGGGAGACCCAGATTTGATCCCTGAGTTGGGAAGATCCCTTGGAGAAGGGAATGGAAACTCACTGCAGTATCCTTGCCTGGAAAATCTCATGGACAGAGGAACCTGGCAGGCTCCAATCCATGGGATCGCAAAGAGTTGGACACAGCTGAGGGAGTAATACTAAAGGTGTAAGCTGCACACTCTGCTGTGGTACAGGACCACCTTCCTCAGCTGTTCTGGATCCATGAGCCATCACCATTCTATATGTTGAGGCAGAATCAGGTAATGGTGTTCTCTTGAGAAAAGTGACAACTCTCTGGGCTTCTCTTTCCTCAAAAGAGCATTATGACTTTTGAATTTCTATCCTTTTATAATTCAGAAATTGTAATCAGTCAGCGTCAAGGCCATGAGAAAACATTCAGAAGCTGAAGATTCCTGGGAGCCTTTACTATGTGGTCCTGAGAACTCTTTCCTAGTGATGCTTAGGTTTATTAAGAAGAAGCTTTCTGACATTTGCCCTTTTAGTATGGGGTTGTTAACCTCAAACTCATCCTGACATTATCCCATTTCTTTTGATTTTCCTTGTGGGCTTTCATTGATCCTTGATACTCCTGGGAGGCTAATAAACCTCCAAGCCCTCCATTTTAGATTTGGAGAAGTTGAATAGTTACTTCTCAAGTTCTAGTAATTTACATTCATAAGCAAAATTACATAACCTGGGGAAATCAGACAAGTTGAAAATGGATAAGGATTTAAAATTTAATTATAGGCTATGAAGATATTCAAAAAACCCCATAGATTTCAGAGGTAGACCAACACATTTCTTCAAAAAATACACAACACTAAATCTTAGCCTCAAATCAGTCATAAAATAAAAACAATCAAATGCAAAAGATGGGGTGCTTATGTCATGCAAGTTCTAGACTCTTAGGTGAAAAAAAAATGAGAAAAAAAGGATTTAAAACTCCCAGTGGCCTGGACGGGTGGGATGGGGGGATATACCTATGGACTAATCTGGGATCATATATATCTGCAAACAACAAAACTCTATAAAAGTAAAAAGTAAAATGAAAATGAAAAAAAAAAAAAAAAAAACTCCCAGTGGCAATTTCTTCCTAAAATCTCCAAGCCTTAAAAAGAACAGTCTGAACCATTTTGATTCATGATTTCATAATTCTACATATTAAAAGCCATTCATTTGGGGCTTCCCTGGTGGTCCAGTGGGTAAGGACACCGCCTTGCAGTGCAAGGGGCACCGGTAGGATCCCTGGCCTGGGAAGATCCCACGTGCTGCGGAGAGGCTGGACCCATGTGTCCAATTACCGAGCGGGAGCTCCAGAGCACATGCACCCAGAGCGGGGGCTCTGTGACAACAGAGGCCACCGTGTTGGGAGGCCCACATGGGCCAAGGAACACAGATGGATGAAAATAGATAAATGAAAGACCAATAGAAGTGGCCCGCCTGCCCCCATCCCTCTGCAACCCCCTTCCCCCCTCAAAAGCCATTCATTTAAAAGTTAGACTGACAGGACTTAATTACATAATGATATGGTAGGATTTTTTAAGTTAGTTAATAAGAATGTTTAATATTTCCACGTATGTTCAGCTACCCATGCTTCTTTCTGTTTTTTTATCCATAAATATTGTCACTTCTCCTATTACTCTGATTATTTCCATGTTCTCTTCACCTGGGCTGTTCTATCTTCCTGTTCCCTACATGGAAACATTCCACAAAGTTTGACTCTAAATCATCTTTTCTTTCCATGTTATGCAGTGAACTCCTCATTCACTGAAGCTGGCTGTAATTCTCCCTTCTTTATGGATAACACACACCTGCACACACAGACGCACACTCTCACACACCTGACTTCTTAGTCAAGATTCTCCTACAAATGGAAAAGGAAGGGTTGAAGGTTGTTAGGGGTCATCTTCTTGAACCTTCATCTCCCAAACCAAGTTCTCTAACTTCTGTTTGAATTTCTCCAGTGACAGAGAATTTTTGTGTCATTACAATATCAGCTTGTTACCTACCAACTGTGTCACTGAGAATAAGTTATGTATCTCCTACTGGCTTTCATGTCCCCTTCCCCCACCTGGGTTTCCCTGGTAGCTCAGCAGTAAAGAATCTGCCTGCAATGCAGGAGACCGCAGGTTCCATCCCTGGGTGGGAAGATCACTTAGAGGAGGGAATGGTAACCTATGCCAGTATTCTTGCCTGGAAAATCCCATGGAGAGAGGACTCTGGGGGGTTACAGTTCATAGGTCCTGAAGAGTCAGACACCAATGAAGTGACTGAACACGAACACACCCCCAAAACTGGAAAACTGTTTAAAAGTTAAGAGACACCTGGGTGTAGTATTTTCATAGCTTTCAGTTTCTTCTTTTCCACTTCAGTATTTTACAGATTTTCTGTGGAAAAGAGCTCTTATTTTTATCAACATAAAAAGATATTACAACCTATCATGTTGTTATCTGCTTGGGCTTTGGAATAATGCATTCTTGGCTCCACATTAGCTCTAAGTGCATTATTAGATAATTCAAGACCAATTATTCTAAATTACCAACATTGAGGCAAATGCAAAGTTTGATTTTAATCATTTTGTTAGTATTTGAAATTTAAATAAGTGATGCAAATTCCACATTTTCAGAACCATTATCTCTTAGCAACATTCATTGGATGACAAAGCAGTTTTACGCTTATTTGGGTATAAACAGGATTAAGAGTGAAACAAGAATAGAAGAAATGAAGCAGTTTCAAAATCATTCCGCTGCAATTACCCAGTTTATAATTTTGAAAAATCAAGTGGGATTGGCTCTTGTTCTTTCACAGACTCTACTTAGTCTGGGACACAAATCACAACCTCTTCTCTAGCTTTGATGTGTCATTTCTACAATTGGTTTATTACTGGAGGCATGCCGGGAGCTGTCAATGACTCCAGCCTGCACACACAGACGCACACTCTCACACACCTGACTTCTTAGTCAAGATTCTCCTACAAATGGAAAAGGAAGGGTTGAAGGTTGTTAGGGGTCATCTTCTTGAACCTTCATCTCCCAAACCAAGTTCTCTAACTTCTGTTTGAATTTCTCCAGTGACAGAGAATTTTTGTGTCATTACAATATCAGCTTGTTACCTACCAACTGTGTCACTGAGAATAAGTTATGTATCTCCTACTGGCTTTCATGTCCCCTTCCCCCACCTGGGTTTCCCTGGTAGCTCAGCAGTAAAGAATCTGCCTGCAATGCAGGAGACCGCAGGTTCCATCCCTGGGTGGGAAGATCACTTAGAGGAGGGAATGGTAACCTATGCCAGTATTCTTGCCTGGAAAATCCCATGGAGAGAGGACTCTGGGGGGTTACAGTTCATAGGTCCTGAAGAGTCAGACACCAATGAAGTGACTGAACACGAACACACCCCCAAAACTGGAAAACTGTTTAAAAGTTAAGAGACACCTGGGTGTAGTATTTTCATAGCTTTCAGTTTCTTCTTTTCCACTTCAGTATTTTACAGATTTTCTGTGGAAAAGAGCTCTTATTTTTATCAACATAAAAAGATATTACAACCTATCATGTTGTTATCTGCTTGGGCTTTGGAATAATGCATTCTTGGCTCCACATTAGCTCTAAGTGCATTATTAGATAATTCAAGACCAATTATTCTAAATTACCAACATTGAGGCAAATGCAAAGTTTGATTTTAATCATTTTGTTAGTATTTGAAATTTAAATAAGTGATGCAAATTCCACATTTTCAGAACCATTATCTCTTAGCAACATTCATTGGATGACAAAGCAGTTTTACGCTTATTTGGGTATAAACAGGATTAAGAGTGAAACAAGAATAGAAGAAATGAAGCAGTTTCAAAATCATTCCGCTGCAATTACCCAGTTTATAATTTTGAAAAATCAAGTGGGATTGGCTCTTGTTCTTTCACAGACTCTACTTAGTCTGGGACACAAATCACAACCTCTTCTCTAGCTTTGATGTGTCATTTCTACAATTGGTTTATTACTGAGGCAAGTCTGACTCCAGCCATGCCGGGAGCTGTCAATGTCTCACCTCTGAGGAATGAAAGGCAACCAGAACGTCTAATGACCTCTTTAATTACAGTTAATTTTGGTGGTTATTTTAGTGCATTCTGGAGTCAGTTATGTTTCTGAAAATCAGTGCCAACATAATCTTCCTGTTTCCATATCCTGGCTATTATAAATAGTGCTGCTATGAATGTTGGAGTGCATATGTCTTTTCAAATTAGAGTTTCTCTGCATATATGCCCAGAAGTGGGATTGATGGATCATATGACAACTCTGTTTTCAGTTTTTTAAGGAACCTCCATACTGTTTTCCACAGTGCACTCACTAGTTTACATTCCAACAAACAGTGTAGGAGAGTTCCCGTTTCTCTACATTCTCTAAAAACTGGATTATTTTTTACTGCAATTTTTCCTTTTCCTCTTTTGCTTAACATTAAAATTTTTGCTTCAAAAATTTGTCTTAAATATTCTTCAAAATTAGGATTTTAATGACTGTATTTTATTCCATTTTATAGAGATCCATAATTTATTCAGCTATTCTCATATTTTTGGGAACCTAGTTTATTTCCAATTTTCCACATTTGCATCTTCCACATTAAGGTTTCAAGAAGTGGAATAATTGGTTGAAAGAATATGAACATCTTAAAGACAGATTTGAGTCCAATCTATCCTTCAAAAAGTTGTACCAATTTATACTCATATTAGCAGATTTAGACATTTCTTCTCAAAGAGCACTGGTATTTTACTCAGTACTATACAATATCATAGAGCTTTCCATGTGGTTCAGTGATGAAAAATCCACCTGTCAATGCAGAAGATGTAGGTTGGGAACATCCCTTGGAGGAGGAAATGGCAGCCCAGTCCAGTATTCTTTCCTGGGACCATGGACAGAGGAGCCTGGATGGACTATAGTCCATGGGGCTGCAAAAGAATCAGACATGACTGAGCAACTGAGCACATATGCATACAGAAGCATATTCTTCCAACTTGATAGATGAAAAATGTCAATCCTTTATTTTAATATCAATTCCTTTGAACATCTTAGACTTTTTTTTTTTTTGCTATTTGTGTTTCTTTTGGGTGTGACTGGTCTGTTCCTGTCCTTGGCTCATTTTGTCTTAAGACTTTTCCGATTGATTTTCTGATTTTTTCTTTTTCGGGACGGGGGGCGGATTGGGGAGGGACAGGGTGGGAGGAGGGTGGGCAGGCCACTTCTATTGGTCTTTCATTTATCTATTTCATCCATCTTTGTTCTTTGGCCTGTGTGGGCCTCCCATCACAGTGGCCTCTGTTGTCACAGAGCGTCGGTTCTGGGCGCATGCGCTCCAGAGCTCCGGCTCGGTAATTGGACACATGGGTCCAGCCTCTCCGCAGCCCGTGGGATCTTCCCAGGACAGGGATCCTACCAGTGCCCCTTGCACTGCAAGGCGTTGTCCTTACCCACTGGACCACCAGGGAAGCCTCTCAGATTGATTTTTGAGCTCTTTATTTATTAAGGATGTTAAACCTTTTGTGTTTCATTTGTTCCTCAAATGACACTTGACTTGTAATTCAATTCGTATTTACCTTTGCTTTTATGTTGAGAAAATAATTTTCCACATAGACATTAATTAAGCATTCAGCTTAATTGCCTTCTTGATTTAATTTAAATGATTGAATTAATTCTTGATTGAATTTCCTTTGCATTATTTTGGAATAAAGTGGAAATTTTTAATTGATTTCTCTCACTCTCACCCAAAACAACTGGTTTCCTAATACCATTCATTGATTCATCTTTTCTTTTTCTCACAGACTTAGAAGGCTTTATCAACTATGAAGGTTTTTTTTTTTTTTTGAATCAAAAAGTGTGTTCCAGAGCAACTTTCTCTGCTTCATTTTCGGTTGATCCCTGAGCTGCCTTTATGTGTTACGATGAGTTCTAAAGTACATTTTAACACATGACAAAGCAAGCTGTTTGCCCAGTTTTCCTCTCTAAGTTTTAGCTAATTCACTAATTTGTTTTTCAGATGGACTGGAGAATTATTTTACATATTAGAAATGCTACTGAGATAGTGATTGAGGTTGCTTTAAACATTTTACAGAATATTAATTTAATAAAAATTAATATCTACTCTTATAGAACATGATCTATTCCTTTCATAGTTCTCAATTTATGTCTCTATATATTTAAAAATGGATATTGTGAATTAACTTTTTTTTCCAATACGATTTACTCTCACACTAAATGGAAAAGATTTGCTTTTTTTCTGTGTTTGTCTAGTTGTAGAGATTTTACTTAATATCTCAAATAGTTTTTCAGTCAGTTTTCGGGTTTCCTCAGTAAATGTTGACATTGTCTTTAGACTTAGGTACCAAATGTGATTATGCTTCTTATTTCTTTTTATTTCTCATTTTATTGAACAGAATTCCCAGGAAAATATTGATGAATTATGATTTTCCTGATTTTAATGGCAATATCTGTATAATTTTGCCATCAAATATAACATCAGATATTGGTTTAAGATAGACTTTTTATTACTTTAGGAAAATATGTAATTCAAGTTTTCTGAAAAGATTTGATTAGTAATTGGCATTGAAAATATTACATAATGCCTTTTCAGAAAAAATGCAGTTGGATTATAATTAGCAAAGCCTAACATAAAATCATCTGTCAAGACAGAAATGTTTACACAGTCCAGAAGAAGTATTATAAAGCGGAACAAAGAAGTGTGGAGTTGCAGATAAGAGGCAAAAGTTAATAACTGGTACATCTACCCCTTTGACTTCTTAGCACCATTTACATGTTTCCATACATATTTGAGCTTCCATTTATACCAATAACATGCTCTGTGTTTCTACTTTACAAGATGCAGCCATCTGCAAGTGAAGATAATTTCCCCTCTTCCCAGAACAAAATTCACATAATCTCAACAGTTATTATATTAACCACTTGCTACATCAATTGTTGCATAATTTCAATCCCAGTCTCACCAAATATTTTGTTATCTAAAGACTCAATTATAAAATTATTTTTGGAGCTCCCTGGTGGCACAGTGGATAAGAATCCACTGGTGAATGCAGGGGACATGGGTTCGGGCTCTGATCTGGGAGGATTGCACATGCTGAAAAGCAGCTAAACCCATGTGCCACAACTACTGAGCTTGTACTCTAGAGCCCATATGCCACAACTACTGAAGCCTATGCCCCTAGAACCTCCCCTCTGAAACAAGAGAGGCCATTGCAATGAGAAGCTCGTGCCCTACAATGACGATAGCCCCAGCTCACCCCAGCTAGAGAAAGCCTCACACAACAAAGACCCAGGCCATCCATAAATAAATAAATTAAAAAGTTTATTTCCAACGAACATATAAGTTTAATGAAGGGGAGAAGGAAAAAGAAGAAAGTAATTACATGTAAATAAACATACATGTAACAAAAAAGAGATAATACTCAAAACTACTATATATATTAAAGTCTTTAGGAGTAAAATAAGTTACTGTGGCTTAGTTTTAAGTGATTCAGTTAAAAATATATACATGCACATGACTAATCTGGAATTATACATACCTGTAAGCAATAAAAGTCTGTAAAAGCCAAAGACAAAAAAAAATATAATATATATATATTTATGTACATGAAGGAAATATAGCAAAACCTTAATTACAAACCCTAGGTGGCAGCTATGTGACTTTTTACTGCATGTTTTGTGTTTTTTCTGTATGTTTACAACTTTCATCATAAAGTTTAAAATTTATATTTATAGTAAAAATTAAATTGTTATTTCTTATACCGTCTGAACCACAAAGGAAAGCAAAATTGTTATTTCTAATTTACACATTTAACCTTATGTCTAATATCACGCTGCATGCTTTCTGTTTATTATGTTTTCTTGCTTCTTTTTTATCCTCTCTTTTGTGTTGTATAATGTATTTTATCCAGTACCACGTGAGACTTACATCTAATATCACTGTCATCTTTTTAATACCTTGATGTACTTTGTATAATATCATCTAATTAACACAGTCATGATGTCCACTTAGCTGAACTGCAGCATAGAAAAGATAATGTGGCTCTGCCAGGAGGAGGGAGATGAGGGTAGGTGACTGATTTCTCAAAGGACAGAAGTCCCTGTTTCCCTTTCCCTTCATTCAGTGCTCACTGCATTTAAATATATATTAGTAAATTTACCACTTGTTGCTGTATTAGTTGCTCAGTCATGTCCGACTCTTTGTGACCCAATCCCATGGACTGGAGCCCACTAGGCTCCTCTGTCCATGGAATTCTCCAGGCAGGAATACTGGAGTGGGTTGTCATTTCCCTCTCCATTACCACTTGCTAGACATAATAATGGTATTTGAGGCCCCACTTATTTCTTTGATGAGATTCAAGTCCCATTCTAACCCTGAGTCCCCTTCTTCCTGAAGCTCTTTGGATATTTCACATCTAGTATCAAAGTCTAGTGAAGATTTCCTGGGGCAAAGGCTGTTATTAATGCTCCCAGTTTGTTAAAATATTAATCTGTATCACACTTATCAATTTTGAGGTGTTCTTATAGATGAAGTTTTTACTTCCAATGTGAAAGTGAAAGTGTTAGTCACTCAGTCAGTTCATAAGGATGACAGATTTCTCAAGGATAAGAAGATAGCCCATAGAGAATATTCTGGCAGTGTTTGTTGGAGAGTTGGATAGTTAACAAAAATATCTTCTGTATATTGATTTCAAACTTTCATTAGGAGATTCACGCTGATAACTATACTCTCCTTAAAAAAAAACCTTTTATCTGTAAACAACAAAACTCTGAAAAAGTGAACAGTAAAATTAAAAAAAAAAAACTTTTCTGAATGGTGCCGATGAACCTATTTTCAGGGCAGAAATAGAGACACAGCTGTAAAGAATGGAATTGTGGACACAGAGGGGGAAGGAGAGAGTGGGACAGATCGTCAGAGTAGCATGAACATATCCATGTGTGTGAACTAGGTAGTTGGAGGAAGCAGCTGCATGGCAGAGGGGCTCAGCTCAGTGCTCTGTGGTGACCTAGAGGGGTGGGGTGGGAGGGATGTCCAAGAGGGCAGAGATATATGTGTACTTGTAGCTGATTCACACTGTCGTACAGCAGAAAGCAACACAACATTGTAAAACAATTATCTTCTAATTAGAAATAACTAAAAAATCATTTCTGTTGATTTCTCTGCAGAGCAAAGTAGTTTATGTCAGAATTTCCTGGTTGCTAGAGTTAATGATTTTTCCAATGACATGAAAAAAATCCAAGTCACATTATTCCCTACTAGTTGCTATGTATTCAAGCAATGCAAACTAAGAATAACTAAATAAACAGCAGTAGAAATTTGTTATTTCACTGTAAATGATAAGGTGTGTTCTGTATTCAAATAGAAGTTATTTTTATATTATCCCACACTACTAGCCTCGTCAATGTGGTGTTTTAGGGGCTAAGTTGTGTCTGACTCTTGCAACCCCATGAACTGTAGCCTGCCAGACTCTTGGGTACATGGGATTCTCCAGGTAAGAATACTGGAGTGGATTGCCATTTCCTGCTCCAGAGGATCTTCCTGACCCAGGAATCAAACCCAGGTCTCATGCATTGCAGGCAGATTCTTTACCTACTGAGCTACAAGGGAAGCTCAGCCTGACCAATAGCAGATAACATATTATGAGCAAGAAATGTCTAAATTTCTTTTTATAAGAATTATTTTAGAGACTGATGAGAAAGGAAAGCCTAAAGCAGTTTGTGCCTGTGTGCTCAGTTATGTCTGACTCCTTGAGACCCCATGGACTGTAGCCCACAAGGCTCCTCTGTCTATGAAAATTTCCAGGCAAGAATACCGGAGTGGACTGCCATTTGTTTCTCCAGATAATCTTCCCAACCCAGGGATTTATCCCTCATTTCTTGCACTGCATGCATTGGCAGGTGGTCTGAAAATGAACAAAAAAACTTTTCTGAATGGTGCCGATGAACCTATTTTCAGGGCAGAAATAGAGACACAGCTGTAAAGAATGGAATTGTGGACACAGAGGGGGAAGGAGAGAGTGGGACAGATCGTCAGAGTAGCATGAACATATCCATGTGTGTGAACTAGGTAGTTGGAGGAAGCAGCTGCATGGCAGAGGGGCTCAGCTCAGTGCTCTGTGGTGACCTAGAGGGGTGGGGTGGGAGGGATGTCCAAGAGGGCAGAGATATATGTGTACTTGTAGCTGATTCACACTGTCGTACAGCAGAAAGCAACACAACATTGTAAAACAATTATCTTCTAATTAGAAATAACTAAAAAATCATTTCTGTTGATTTCTCTGCAGAGCAAAGTAGTTTATGTCAGAATTTCCTGGTTGCTAGAGTTAATGATTTTTCCAATGACATGAAAAAAATCCAAGTCACATTATTCCCTACTAGTTGCTATGTATTCAAGCAATGCAAACTAAGAATAACTAAATAAACAGCAGTAGAAATTTGTTATTTCACTGTAAATGATAAGGTGTGTTCTGTATTCAAATAGAAGTTATTTTTATATTATCCCACACTACTAGCCTCGTCAATGTGGTGTTTTAGGGGCTAAGTTGTGTCTGACTCTTGCAACCCCATGAACTGTAGCCTGCCAGACTCTTGGGTACATGGGATTCTCCAGGTAAGAATACTGGAGTGGATTGCCATTTCCTGCTCCAGAGGATCTTCCTGACCCAGGAATCAAACCCAGGTCTCATGCATTGCAGGCAGATTCTTTACCTACTGAGCTACAAGGGAAGCTCAGCCTGACCAATAGCAGATAACATATTATGAGCAAGAAATGTCTAAATTTCTTTTTATAAGAATTATTTTAGAGACTGATGAGAAAGGAAAGCCTAAAGCAGTTTGTGCCTGTGTGCTCAGTTATGTCTGACTCCTTGAGACCCCATGGACTGTAGCCCACAAGGCTCCTCTGTCTATGAAAATTTCCAGGCAAGAATACCGGAGTGGACTGCCATTTTTTTCTCCAGATAATCTTCCCAACCCAGGGATTTAACCCTCATTTCTTGCATGGCATGCATTGGCAGGTGGATTCTTTACCAGTGGAGTCACAGTTTGAGTAGGGATAATTCACAGAATTATGCTCATATGATCACATGATCATGTCCTTTAAGGAGAGAATTGAAGTTTGTGTTTAGGGTTAAACACTGAATATGCTACCGTCACTGAAACCTAGTTGTCAGAATAAATTGATTCTTACATATAAGTGTTATTATTTTCTGAATACCTAAATAGAGAATTTGAGTCAGTTTTAACCCTCACTCTTGGACTAGGATTTAGGCAGGAATAAATCAATGAAAGATTAAACCTTTGTTTCTGATGAAACAATCTGAATTTGCGGGCAGGTTTGCCCTCAGTGAATAGGAATGGAGTAGAAATGGCATTTACAGTGGGCAGCTTGCCAGTTGTAGGAAAGCCTTTTGCTGGGCACCATTCTTGTTTGTCTGATGCCTTGGGACTGACTTCTCACAGAAGCGTGAAAAGCTAAGATTGTGGAGCAGTCCCAGTGTAGTCACTTCATGGTCTAAACAGGGTAAGTCATTAATAGCACTTTGTCATCAGTTCCAATTATTCTAGCAGAAAATGTCTAGAAAATGAAAGTGTGTTTGTCATGGAACAAGAGGAAGGAAAATAAGGAGGAGAGTGACCATTGCCATTTATTTTCTTTGATAATCCATGGTATTCAGGTCCTAGTTGAACCATGTTGAAGGGACAGGAAAGATGAATACAGGCTGTTTCCTGATTCCTTAAGCTTGTCCAGGAGCGATTCTACAAGCTATTGTTTCCCTGGGCTGTTATGTTTAGCCTTCCAGCAAGACCATAGAACCACTAAGTGTGGTCAGGTCAGGCAGATCTTCTCTCAGTCTTCACACACCATCTCTGCTAAACAAGCCTGCTGGGCTAGGTCACTTCAGTCATGTCTGACTCTCTGTGACCTCATGGACTTCCTCGTCCATGGAATTCTCCAGGCAAGAGTACTGGAGTGGGCTGCTGTGTCCTCCTCCAGGGGATCTTCCTGACCCAGTGACAGAATCCACATCTCTTAGGTCTCCAGTATTGGCAGGTGAGTTCTTTAGCCCTAGCACAACATGAAGAGCCTAAATAAGCCTATACAAGCTCAATAAAAGGATAAGATTTAGTGATCTTATTTTCAAGTTAAATGAAGTTCAGGTTTGAAAAAAACTTATGTCAATAGAAATAATCAAATAAAATCAGCATAAGACAAGGCTATATTTCATATGAAAAATGCAGTGAAGAGTGATCAATACATAATTTAGAGGACCAGAGCAATTGAACGGGTAACCAGCTATTGCCATCTGACAGAATGGAGATGCAATGTTAAAGAAGGACAAAACCCCAAAACAACAAAAACCTAAACACAAACTAACAAGCCACAAAACATTCACTGAGCAAATAGATATAACGTAGTTTTGAGGCTACTATTGATTTTTTCCCTTTATCAAATGATGGTGGTGGACAGTTGTTAAAGTTCCGTTTGTTATAATGCTTCCTTAGGGTTGGGGTGAGAAAAGATAAGACAGGTTTCAACTCATGTTTGAGAGTTTTTCTCTACGGATGTTTTTCCAATTGTTCAAAAGCTGAAACAAAGCTATATTAATGTTAGGAGTTTAGAGTGAAAGTTTGCTCAAATATCAATTTTTGCATTGTTCAATAAGACTCAAGAGAAAAATATATTGAATTATTAAAGTTGTTTGCCTTTGTAGTTGAGCAATGGTCCTTAGAACTCACTTTTCTCTGCGTTCATTTTGGAAGGAGGCAAATCAGTGAGAATGACGCCTGTCTTCTCACATCACTACTCTCCACCGTTTTGTTTAGGAGCTTTGGGGTTTGAGGGCATGTGAAAATCATCTCAGCTCTGATGCATAGATGTTAGGAAGTTTACTTACAAGTTAGGACTCTTAACATAGACTGGGCTACTCCTGTGGTTATTGTGTTCAGCTTGATGCAACTATAGTCTGAGACTCAGTCCCACCATTTACATTTTCTCCAAGATGAGAAAAACAGGGAATTTTTCACTTTATCCTTGCTTCAGAAGGAAATATTAATATTATGCCCCAAGTGGAAACATGCCCAGACCTGTCACATTCTTCTACTAAGGTGGACGGTATAGAATGAGCATAGGGATTATTGTCTTTTGTTACCATTGGCTCTGCACCCAATGAATGTGTCTTTTTATTTTTCAAATGTATTGCATTAAAATGCTTTAGAGCCAGTTGGAATCAAGTGAAAACCTTGGGGAACTGGAATAGGCTATCACCTATTGGCTTTAGCCTATAGAGTTCATTTTGCAAGTGTCAGTGTCAGTATATTATTGTGTACACTCTTTGCAAGGAGATTGAAGAGATAAAGTAGAAAATCTGGTAGACTTAGAATCATGAAAAATGGATTTTTGTTTAGTTACCATGGATTAGTTGTGTCCCTGATGGCTCAGATGGTAAAGAACCCACCTGCAATGCAGGAAACCCAGGTTCAATCCCTGGCTTGGAAGGATTCCCTGGAGAAGCAAATGACTTTCCACTCCAGTATTCTTGCCTGGAAAATTCCATGAACAGAGGAGCCTGGAGGGCTACAGACCACGGGGTCACATGAGTTGGATATGACTGAGAGACTAACACACAGGTCACACAGTAGTCAAGTCATCTCTCTCTTTTGAAGATTTAACCACTTTCCGGTGGTGACGACCTCCCCACGAGAACATGCCTCAACTTCACATATAATTAGAGAAATGCAAATCAAAACTACAATGAGATATCACCTCACACCCATCAGAATGGCCGTCATCCACAAATCAACAGACAATAAATGCTGGAGAGGGTGCAGAGAAAAGGGAACACTCCTGCATTGCTGGTGGAATGTCAATATGCCATGGAGATGGAGACCTTTGCCATGCCCGCAAGGAGCTTTGGGGTTTGAGGGCATGTGAAAATCATCTCAGCTCTGATGCATAGATGTTAGGAAGTTTACTTACAAGTTAGGACTCTTAACATAGACTGGGCTACTCCTGTGGTTATTGTGTTCAGCTTGATGCAACTATAGTCTGAGACTCAGTCCCACCATTTACATTTTCTCCAAGATGAGAAAAACAGGGAATTTTTCACTTTATCCTTGCTTCAGAAGGAAATATTAATATTATGCCCCAAGTGGAAACATGCCCAGACCTGTCACATTCTTCTACTAAGGTGGACGGTATAGAATGAGCATAGGGATTATTGTCTTTTGTTACCATTGGCTCTGCACCCAATGAATGTGTCTTTTTATTTTTCAAATGTATTGCATTAAAATGCTTTAGAGCCAGTTGGAATCAAGTGAAAACCTTGGGGAACTGGAATAGGCTATCACCTATTGGCTTTAGCCTATAGAGTTCATTTTGCAAGTGTCAGTGTCAGTATATTATTGTGTACACTCTTTGCAAGGAGATTGAAGAGATAAAGTAGAAAATCTGGTAGACTTAGAATCATGAAAAATGGATTTTGTTTAGTTACCATGGATTAGTTGTGTCCCTGATGGCTCAGATGGTAAAGAACCCACCTGCAATGCAGGAAACCCAGGTTCAATCCCTGGCTTGGAAGGATTCCCTGGAGAAGCAAATGACTTTCCACTCCAGTATTCTTGCCTGGAAAATTCCATGAACAGAGGAGCCTGGAGGGCTACAGACCACGGGGTCACATGAGTTGGATATGACTGAGAGACTAACACACAGGTCACACAGTAGTCAAGTCATCTCTCTCTTTTGAAGATTTAACCACTTTCCGGTGGTGACGACCTCCCCACGAGAACATGCCTCAACTTCACATATAATTAGAGAAATGCAAATCAAAACTACAATGAGATATCACCTCACACCCATCAGAATGGCCGTCATCCACAAATCAACAGACAATAAATGCTGGAGAGGGTGCAGAGAAAAGGGAACACTCCTGCATTGCTGGTGGGAATGTCAATTGATACAGCCTCTATGGAAGACAGTATGGAGATTCCTTAAAAAACTAAAAATAGAAGCACCCTATGACCCAGCAATCCCACTCTTAGGCTTATACCCTGATGAAATCAGTCTGAAAGAAGCACCTGTACCCCACTGTTCATTGCAGCTCTCTATACAATAGCTAGAACACGGAAGCAACCTAGATGTCCATCGATGAACGAATGAATGCAGAAGCTCTGGTACATATATACAATGGAATACTACACAGCTATAAAGAGAAATGCAGAAGAATCAGCCCTCATGAGGTGGCTGGATCTAGAACGTATCATCAAAAGTGAAGTCAGTCAGAAAGAGAAGGACAAATACAGTATATTAACACATATATATGGAATCTAGTAGGATGGTGATGATGGCACATCCAGTGAAGCGATGGAAAGACAGACATGGACAATGGACATATGGACATTGTGGGGAAGGAACAGAGGGTGGGAGGTGTAAAGGAAGTAGCATGAAGGCCTGCACTATCATAAGTGAAGAAAATACCTATAGTCATTGCTCTGTGAGAAAAGGGGATCCTTCAGGGGTGCTGTGTGATGGTCGGGAGGGGTGGGAAGAGGGGGATATACATATGACTAATCTGGGATCTTACACATCTGTAAACAACAAAACTCTGTAAAAGTTAAAAGTAAAATAAAGGTTTTAAAAAAATTTAACCAATAGTGAGACAGTCAAAAATGGTCAGGGTCCTGTATTGTTTAGTCTCTAAAGTTTTTGGTAGTTATGGAGGCTAGGAGCCTCAAATATGCCTCCTATTTCACGGTGTAATCTTGATGAACTGCCCTTAAAAATTGAAAGTTAAACATATCTCAGTCTCCAGGGTTAATCCAAATTTAATAGACAAAACTGAGAGATGTGAGCTGTTCCTCACTGTGACTGTATCTCAAGGACAGGCTCTGTGCAGTCTGATAGCCTTGCTAGCACTGCTGTGGTGATGCTGGGCTCATCCAGTTTCCTCCCAGGCAGCAGTGGAGACTCATGCAAGAGTCATGTGAGAGAGGAACCTCACCTGTAGCTACGTACCAGCCACATGCATAGAATCTCACCATTGGCCCCTCTTAGTGCTCAGCAGTTTCACTTCAAATATAGTAGGCCATAGGAACACTGGACCAAAGATAATGTTACCATTTTCCACTTTACAAACCCAATATATTAACAAGGCTGAGGACAGCAGTAGAGACTGTGCCATGAGGAAAAATATTTTCTTTATGCAGAATCTCTTCTACTAGATCTATAAAATTTACTATTTCTTAATCATAATAACAGTTTCAGATAGTATATTTGAAAACTGAAATAGGCAAATTCCTTAAAAATATAAATTACTAAAAGTGGCTCAAGAAGAAATCAAACATCTTCATGGTCCTACAACTATTAAACTATAGTCAGCAGTTAAAATTTCTCCCCCGAAGAAAATACTTGGCTTAGATTGTTTTACAGGCCAAACTATCAAAACCGAAGGAGCAGACCAACCTAACTTTCACAATCTCTTTCAGAGAATACTAAAAAAGAGCCACACAGTTTGTGTTAGTATTTAAGTTTATCTGTGTGTGTGTATAAGGAACAAAATAACACTGGCTTGAAAAATACACAGTTTTCTTTCTTTCTCACATGATCATCTGAGGCTAGGTGGTCCTGATCACCTAGGTCTGGCTGATGTGCTCTTCAATGTTATACTTGGTTAATAAAAGGTTTCCTAGGTCAGGACCTCAGATTTCATTTACCTTGTCACTTGACCATTTTTATAGCAGTACCTTTGAACATACATTTCGAAAACAAGAAAAGATTAGTCTCTAAAGTTTTTGGTAGTTATGGAGGCTAGGAGCCTCAAATATGCCTCCTATTTCACGGTGTAATCTTGATGAACTGCCCTTAAAAATTGAAAGTTAAACATATCTCAGTCTCCAGGGTTAATCCAAATTTAATAGACAAAACTGAGAGATGTGAGCTGTTCCTCACTGTGACTGTATCTCAAGGACAGGCTCTGTGCAGTCTGATAGCCTTGCTAGCACTGCTGTGGTGATGCTGGGCTCATCCAGTTTCCTCCCAGGCAGCAGTGGAGACTCATGCAAGAGTCATGTGAGAGAGGAACCTCACCTGTAGCTACGTACCAGCCACATGCATAGAATCTCACCATTGGCCCCTCTTAGTGCTCAGCAGTTTCACTTCAAATATAGTAGGCCATAGGAACACTGGACCAAAGATAATGTTACCATTTTCCACTTTACAAACCCAATATATTAACAAGGCTGAGGACAGCAGTAGAGACTGTGCCATGAGGAAAAATATTTTCTTTATGCAGAATCTCTTCTACTAGATCTATAAAATTTACTATTTCTTAATCATAATAACAGTTTCAGATAGTATATTTGAAAACTGAAATAGGCAAATTCCTTAAAAATATAAATTACTAAAAGTGGCTCAAGAAGAAATCAAACATCTTCATGGTCCTACAACTATTAAACTATAGTCAGCAGTTAAAATTTCTCCCCAGAAGAAAATACTTGGCTTAGATTGTTTTACAGGCCAAACTATCAAAACCGAAGGAGCAGACCAACCTAACTTTCACAATCTCTTTCAGAGAATACTAAAAAAGAGCCACACAGTTTGTGTTAGTATTTAAGTTTATCTGTGTGTGTGTATAAGGAACAAAATAACACTGGCTTGAAAAATACACAGTTTTCTTTCTTTCTCACATGATCATCTGAGGCTAGGTGGTCCTGATCACCTAGGTCTGGCTGATGTGCTCTTCAATGTTATACTTGGTTAATAAAAGGTTTCCTAGGTCAGGACCTCAGATTTCATTTACCTTGTCACTTGACCATTTTTATAGCAGTACCTTTGAACATACATTTCAAGAAGATTCACAACCAAATTCTCATTCCAGATAGTAATAGAGAAGATAGATTGAATGAGAGGATAGAGGCTCTTCCTTAAAAGTCATAGACCAGAACTTCACTGGTGGTCCAGTGGCTAAGGATCTGCCTTCCAATGCAGGGGACAGAGGTTCTATCCCTGATCAGGGAAGATCCCACCTGCCATGGGACAGCCAAGCCCATGCACCACAACTACTGAGCCTGTGCTAAAGAGACCTCAAGTTGCAACTACTGAAGTCATGCGCCCAACAGCCAGTGCTCTGAAACAAGAGAAACCACCACAATGAGAAGCCCACGAACCACAGTGAAGAGTAGTCCCCTCTTGCTACAACTAGAGAAAGCCTACAAAAGCAGTGAAGACCCAGTGTAGAAAAAAAATAAAATTTAAAAACCTCATCTACAAGAAATTGCCATTTATCCCATCAATCCGAGCTTAGTCACATGGCCACACAAAGTTGCAAAGGAGACTGGAAAATATAGTCTTTATTTTGGGTATCAAGGAGTCCAGCTATGAACAGAAGTTCTATTACTAAAGAAGAAAGGGAGAACAAAAACGGGCTCTCTCTGCCACATGGTCTAAATCATTTTATGCAGTGAATATTACCTTGACACCAAAACCAACAAAAGACACTGAGGATTTAATATAGGCCAAAAATCCTTTAAAAAATTTTCCAAATTGAATCAAGCAATGCATGTATAAATATGGTTGTCCTTTGATATCCCCAGGTCATTGGTTCCAGGAGCCCTCTCAGATACCAATATCCACTGATGCTCAAGTCCTTTTTTTAAAATGCTGCAGTATTTGCATATAAGCTATGCACAGCCTCCTATACACTTTAAATCATCTCTAGAATACTTGCAATACATAAAGAAGACTGAAAAGGTCATTTGATTACCTCAGTAGATGTTGAAACAATTTGATAAAATCGATCAAGTGTATAATTTTTTTAGCAAACAATAAAAGAAGGGTATAATTCCTTAATTTAATAAAGGATATCCAAAAATTTACATCCTAACATCACACTCAACAGTTCAATATTAAATATGTATTCGAATATTAAAACTGAAGTTTTGTCTAATACACTGTAACACAGTAAATTCTGCATACATTTCAAGAAGATTCACAACCAAATTCTCATTCCAGATAGTAATAGAGAAGATAGATTGAATGAGAGGATAGAGGCTCTTCCTTAAAAGTCATAGACCAGAACTTCACTGGTGGTCCAGTGGCTAAGGATCTGCCTTCCAATGCAGGGGACAGAGGTTCTATCCCTGATCAGGGAAGATCCCACCTGCCATGGGACAGCCAAGCCCATGCACCACAACTACTGAGCCTGTGCTAAAGAGACCTCAAGTTGCAACTACTGAAGTCATGCGCCCAACAGCCAGTGCTCTGAAACAAGAGAAACCACCACAATGAGAAGCCCACGAACCACAGTGAAGAGTAGTCCCCTCTTGCTACAACTAGAGAAAGCCTACAAAAGCAGTGAAGACCCAGTGTAGAAAAAAAATAAAATTTAAAAACCTCATCTACAAGAAATTGCCATTTATCCCATCAATCCGAGCTTAGTCACATGGCCACACAAAGTTGCAAAGGAGACTGGAAAATATAGTCTTTATTTTGGGTATCAAGGAGTCCAGCTATGAACAGAAGTTCTATTACTAAAGAAGAAAGGGAGAACAAAAACGGGCTCTCTCTGCCACATGGTCTAAATCATTTTATGCAGTGAATATTACCTTGACACCAAAACCAACAAAAGACACTGAGGATTTAATATAGGCCAAAAATCCTTTAAAAATTTACCAAATTGAATCAAGCAATGCATGTATAAATATGGTTGTCCTTTGATATCCCCAGGTCATTGGTTCCAGGAGCCCTCTCAGATACCAATATCCACTGATGCTCAAGTCCTTTTTATAAAATGCTGCAGTATTTGCATATAAGCTATGCACAGCCTCCTATACACTTTAAATCATCTCTAGAATACTTGCAATACATAAAGAAGACTGAAAAGGTCATTTGATTACCTCAGTAGATGTTGAAACAATTTGATAAAATCGATCAAGTGTATAATTTTTTTAGCAAACAATAAAAGAAGGGTATAATTCCTTAATTTAATAAAGGATATCCAAAAATTTACATCCTAACATCACACTCAACAGTTCAATATTAAATATGTATTCGAATATTAAAACTGAAGTTTTGTCTAATACACTGTAACACAGTAAATTCTGCATACCAACTTAAGGTAATGGACCAAAAAAAAAAAAAAGAATTTTCCAAGAAAATGGGTCAAAACCAATTTTAGGACTGTAGTCCTCCTCAGCATTAAAAAAAAAAAGATCAGAGTGTGGGGATGACAGAGGATTTATGAATTACTTTTACTTTGATGAAGTTCTGCTGCGAGTCTCTTCCTCCTGGGTGTCCCCTGCCATGTCCCCCAGGAGTGAGGTATGAGGGTATCCCTCATATCCCTCATTTCAAGACTAATGAAGTAGGTTTCCATAAGGCTACCACATACCCAGAGAGCTTGGTATGTTGTCCTTGCTGCTTGGGGACGTAGTTGATGCCCAGCTGGAAAACATAGGAGTCTCTCCTACTCACACTGGTGGCAGATCCCAGAGATTTGTGGTTGTGCTGGAGTGTATCTGCCCTTACAGTAGGGTTTGTAAGGGCTTCCAGAGACCTGAGTGTGAGTCATAGAGAGAGAGCACTGATGGTCTCAAGACATTCTTGCCTTTGTCTAAGAGAGCCACCCCTATGAGAGAAGGGCACTACGCAGTGAGAACATGTCAGCCTAGTGGACTGGCAGAAAGTAAGGGGCAAGGTGGGTGCAGGGTGGCAAGCTTGAGAAGGGGCATTGTCCACATGCCAAAATAGTGGTGGGAGGGGCTTTCATAGAGTTCCTGAAAGAAGCCACAGGAAAAGCAGTCAGCTTTGAATCCCTCTGAGGGATAGCATGGAAGCCAGCATGCCCAGTCCTAGTCACTTGAATGAAGTTATGGTTTAAAGTGAATATGCATGGCAAAATTTATGTGTCAATGATGACTTGAATTATTTCCTATATTCCTGTATGGTTTCTCTTTTTCGTGTCCTTGCTGGCCTGGAATTGCTTATCTCCAAAATGTATTAACTCTCAATATTTGCTTTTGGTGCTGTTTTCTAAGCAACCTAAAATAAAACAACTATTCTCTTATTTTAAAGATCAAAGAGACAATGTCTATACATGTGATCAACACTCGGTAAATGCTAGTTCTCCTTCCTCATTTTGCCTTCTTCTTTTACTTCTCTAACAAAAAAGTGCCACTTTGTTCTGTCTTCTGCATTATCCTTTTATTAGTAAACTACAGCATGATTTGTAGCAGTGGCGATAATTTCTTAGGGCTTCCCTGGTGGCAATGTGGTAAAGAATCTACCTGCAGTGTGGGAGCTGCAGGAGAAGTAGTGTGTTTGATCCTTGGGTCAGGATGATCCCTTGGAGGAGGGCATGGTAACCCACTCTAGTATTCTTGCCTGGAGAATTGCCAGAGGACCCTGGTGGGCTACAGTCCATGGGGTTGCAAAGAGTCAGACAAGATTGAGCGACTAAGACTTTACAATCTCTTGACTAAAATTTCTTTTTAAAAATACTTTTATATATTTACTTATTTATTTTTGGCTGTGCTGGGTCTTCATTGCTGCACAGGCTTTTCTCTAGTTCCTGTAAGTGGGGCCTACTCTCTAGTTGAGATTCGCAAACTTCTCGTTGAGGTGGCTTCTCTTGTTGAACAGACAGGCTCTAGATTATGAGGACTTCAGTAGTTGTGGCATGTGGGCTCAGTAATTGTGACTCCCAGGCTTTAGAGCACAGGCTTGATAGTTGTCACATATGGGCTTAGTTGCTCCACGAAATGTGGGATCTTCTCACACCAGGGATTAAACACATGTCCCCTGCATTGTCAGGTGGATTCTTTACCACTGAGCCACACAGGGACACCCTTAACTAAAAACATTAATGTAAAAGAATAAGAGTAAGCATCTTTACAAATAGACAATTCGCAAAGAGTTCTGTATTTTGGGAGGATAATTATATGACCACAGTGAAATCTCTGAAATGCATCAGAGAGTCACTTGAATGAAGTTATGGTTTAAAGTGAATATGCATGGCAAAATTTATGTGTCAATGATGACTTGAATTATTTCCTATATTCCTGTATGGTTTCTCTTTTTCGTGTCCTTGCTGGCCTGGAATTGCTTATCTCCAAAATGTATTAACTCTCAATATTTGCTTTTGGTGCTGTTTTCTAAGCAACCTAAAATAAAACAACTATTCTCTTATTTTAAAGATCAAAGAGACAATGTCTATACATGTGATCAACACTCGGTAAATGCTAGTTCTCCTTCCTCATTTTGCCTTCTTCTTTTACTTCTCTAACAAAAAAGTGCCACTTTGTTCTGTCTTCTGCATTATCCTTTTATTAGTAAACTACAGCATGATTTGTAGCAGTGGCGATAATTTCTTAGGGCTTCCCTGGTGGCAATGTGGTAAAGAATCTACCTGCAGTGTGGGAGCTGCAGGAGAAGTAGTGTGTTTGATCCTTGGGTCAGGATGATCCCTTGGAGGAGGGCATGGTAACCCACTCTAGTATTCTTGCCTGGAGAATTGCCAGAGGACCCTGGTGGGCTACAGTCCATGGGGTTGCAAAGAGTCAGACAAGATTGAGCGACTAAGACTTTACAATCTCTTGACTAAAATTTCTTTTTAAAAATACTTTTATATATTTACTTATTTATTTTTGGCTGTGCTGGGTCTTCATTGCTGCACAGGCTTTTCTCTAGTTCCTGTAAGTGGGGCCTACTCTCTAGTTGAGATTCGCAAACTTCTCGTTGAGGTGGCTTCTCTTGTTGAACAGACAGGCTCTAGATTATGAGGACTTCAGTAGTTGTGGCATGTGGGCTCAGTAATTGTGACTCCCAGGCTTTAGAGCACAGGCTTGATAGTTGTCACATATGGGCTTAGTTGCTCCACGAAATGTGGGATCTTCTCACACCAGGGATTAAACACATGTCCCCTGCATTGTCAGGTGGATTCTTTACCACTGAGCCACACAGGGACACCCTTAACTAAAAACATTAATGTAAAAGAATAAGAGTAAGCATCTTTACAAATAGACAATTCGCAAAGAGTTCTGTATTTTGGGAGGATAATTATATGACCACAGTGAAATCTCTGAAATGCATCAGAGAGTCAATCTGGGTTGTTTAGGTGAAGAATTATATCAATAGAGTTCTTAGTGGGCCAACCTTGCATTCCTAGAATAAACTGAAGTTGGACAGAATGAATAATATATACAGTCAGTTCTCCATATCTACAGGTTCCACATCCTTGGATTCAGCCAACCATGAATTGAAAATACTCAAAAAAAAAAAATTTCCAGAAAGTGCCATAATCAAAGGTTGAATTTTCCATACACCGGCAGCTAATTACATAGCATTTACATTGCATTAGGTATTGTATTTTGGGGGGATAATTATATGACCAGGGTGAAATCTCTGAAGTATATCAGAGAGTCAATTTGGGTTGGTGAAATGCTTGCAGAGAAGGTAATACACTCTATTTCCTCCAGTCACTGTGTGCAAAAGCACGATGTTTGGTAACACATCTGTCAACCCACGGTTACTGGAAGACAGTTCCCTTCACAGTAGATTACAGAACTCTACCAAAAGTAATCATTTTATGTCTTTTTTCAGATTTATTTGAGCACTCTTTTGTTGTTGTCTTTCCACAATTGTATAATTACAATTACGATAATCTTTTAACTAAAGGATAATCTTTTTACTCTTCCCCTCTCTTGAAAGACAAGATTTCCAGCCACTTCGGTTTATTATATTTTCTCTCCTATCTGATTTCCTAATAATTTGTCTTCCTTCTCCAAATTCCTATGCATTAAATTACTTTTAAAAAATAGTTATTGCAACCTTCCTAGAGTAAGTTAATCTCATTCTGAAAGATTTCAAATTAAAATTAGAAACCATGATCTTAAGAGTTAAACTAACTCCTAGATTTAACCCCCATTCTCAATTGCCCTCAATCTTTCTTCTCTGACTGAAGAATCATTTTCTTTTTATGGTTAGCCACACAGGGACACCCTTGGGAACTAAAACCCATTAGGTGGATTCTTTACCACTGAGCCACACAGGGACACCCTTAACTAAAAACATTAATGTAAAAGAATAAGAGTAAGCATCTTTACAAATAGACAATTCGCAAAGAGTTCTGTATTTTGGGAGGATAATTATATGACCACAGTGAAATCTCTGAAATGCATCAGAGAGTCAATCTGGGTTGTTTAGGTGAAGAATTATATCAATAGAGTTCTTAGTGGGCCAACCTTGCATTCCTAGAATAAACTGAAGTTGGACAGAATGAATAATATATACAGTCAGTTCTCCATATCTACAGGTTCCACATCCTTGGATTCAGCCAACCATGAATTGAAAATACTCAAAAAAAAAAAATTTCCAGAAAGTGCCATAATCAAAGGTTGAATTTTCCATACACCGGCAGCTAATTACATAGCATTTACATTGCATTAGGTATTGTATTTTGGGGGGATAATTATATGACCAGGGTGAAATCTCTGAAGTATATCAGAGAGTCAATTTGGGTTGGTGAAATGCTTGCAGAGAAGGTAATACACTCTATTTCCTCCAGTCACTGTGTGCAAAAGCACGATGTTTGGTAACACATCTGTCAACCCACGGTTACTGGAAGACAGTTCCCTTCACAGTAGATTACAGAACTCTACCAAAAGTAATCATTTTATGTCTTTTTTCAGATTTATTTGAGCACTCTTTTGTTGTTGTCTTTCCACAATTGTATAATTACAATTACGATAATCTTTTAACTAAAGGATAATCTTTTTACTCTTCCCCTCTCTTGAAAGACAAGATTTCCAGCCACTTCGGTTTATTATATTTTCTCTCCTATCTGATTTCCTAATAATTTGTCTTCCTTCTCCAAATTCCTATGCATTAAATTACTTTTAAAAAATAGTTATTGCAACCTTCCTAGAGTAAGTTAATCTCATTCTGAAAGATTTCAAATTAAAATTAGAAACCATGATCTTAAGAGTTAAACTAACTCCTAGATTTAACCCCCATTCTCAATTGCCCTCAATCTTTCTTCTCTGACTGAAGAATCATTTTATTTTTATGGTTAAGTTTTACTCTTCTGGTTATTCAGATATTATATATTTCTTAAAATTTTTCTCTTCTTAAAAATTGTCTTTATTTTAATTAAGGTTAAATAATCTTGTTATTGAAGGAATCAAGTATTCCACAGCACATATGGAAAAGAGCAGACCTCTAATGCTCCAAGTCCCTGAGTCAAAATTCTTCTAAAGAACTTGAACTTTTTTGGCAAATTATTTTGGTACTACTCACAGCTCCAAAACATAGTTTTACTGTTCTGTTTTATTTTTCATTTCAAGCATTATTCATTGACTTCCTACCATGGAAGATGAGGATTTAATTCTTTTTCCTGCTCTATTCCCTCAAACCCTCAACAGAGTCCTGTCTCTTCTCTTCCTCTATTAAAACATATACCTTCATTTTGGAGCTTCCCTGGTGGTACAGTGGGTAAAGAGTCCTCCTTGCAGTGCAAGGAGCACTGGTTCGATCCCTGGCCTGGGAAGATCCCACATGCCCCAAAGTGACTGGAATGGTGTGTCCAATTAGGAGCCAGCACTCTGGAGTGCATGCGCCCAGAGCCAGTGCTCTGCAGTGAGAGAGGCCACTGCAATGGGAGGAACACACAGGCCAAAGAATTAAGATGGATGAAAATAAATAAACTAAGGGCCAATAAAAGAGGCCAAAATTAAAAAAACTATATCTATATATATCTATATGTATATATATATATATATATATACACATATATATATATATAGATATATATATATCTTCATTTTGATTTGCTCCATTCTTCAGTAACTTTGAAGTGTATGAATGGTTAGTCTTTTCAGATCTTGCAGGTCTGAAGACGTTCTCGTCTACTCACAACAGTTTTATACTGAAAATAATTTCTCCTCAAAATTTCCTTCAGTCTTTTTTCCTCCTTATTCTTAGCCCAGTAATTTCTATTGACTTGTCTTCAAGATCATTAATGTTTTTCCTCAGTATTCAATGTGATGTTATCCTGTATTTTAAAAATTTTAGATATTGTACTTCTAATTCTAGAAATTCAATTTGATTCTGTTTCAGAATTTCCGCATCTCTCTTGAAATTATTCCCTCATTACATGCGTTCTTTTCTGTCAACTTAAAAATATTAAAAAAACTGTTCAGAAATCTTTGCTTGTTAATTCCATTATCTGGGTCATCTATTCATCTCTTTTAATTGGCTGTATTACATTGTACTTCTTGGTATGCCCATGACCTTATTTTGTGTATTGAATATTATGGATGATACAAAGTAGACAGTTGATTATCTTCTTCCACAGAGGGTTGTCTGATTGCTCTGATTCTATGGAGGCCTGGTGTTAAGTTTTGCTGGGATAGATCTATTTGCTCTTTTTTTTCCCTTTAGTCCAAACCGTCAGCCCTTAGTTCTGTGATATGGCCCTTAATCCTAAGGTGTGTCTCCTATGATATGTTAGTAACAGCTCAAGACTTTGTCTTGATTGCTGTGCTCATTAAGCAGCTAACATCTCACTTCTTATCCTTCCAGATGCTACTTTCTACTGATGTGGTCAACTGAGTTTTAGGCACCTGCTTCTAGCCAAAGGTAGTAATGGTAAGGACACCATGGGTCTGTTTCTAAGGATTAGTTTTTCCAAGTTTCGAGGTCTTCACTATTTTAGATTGCCCACAAAGTTTATCCAGAATAGTATCTCCACTTCTATGCTTTTTGGAGTGAACATTCCATATTAAAGGTTCTTTTATCAATTGTCATAGGTACTTCCTTCCTTCTGTATGAAGCACTTGAGATATTAGGAGGGAAAAGCAGAATAAATTGGGCAGTAGAAAAAGGATTTAGTGCAGAAAAGATCATTCCGCTTTTTTTTTTTTTAACCTCAGGGAGAGTTATGGAGAATAATGTAGGGTAGGCAATGTAGGATAGGCAGAGAGCAGCCAGTTCCCAATATTTAGAAAGATCTGTAATTTCCCAGTGGCTGGAAATAGTTTAATTGGGAGGCAGATTCAATGCAAATGGCCTGCAGCACCCAGCTGTGCCCGAACAGTTTTGATAGACACTTGTGTTGTCAGTTAATGCTTTGCTGTGTGTACAAGGAATTAGCTTTATTCATTATTCCTTTTAATGGCTAAAATTCAATTTGATTCTGTTTCAGAATTTCCGCATCTCTCTTGAAATTATTCCCTCATTACATGCGTTCTTTTCTGTCAACTTAAAAATATTAAAAACTGTTCAGAAATCTTTGCTTGTTAATTCCATTATCTGGGTCATCTATTCATCTCTTTTAATTGGCTGTATTACATTGTACTTCTTGGTATGCCCATGACCTTATTTTGTGTATTGAATATTATGGATGATACAAAGTAGACAGTTGATTATCTTCTTCCACAGAGGGTTGTCTGATTGCTCTGATTCTATGGAGGCCTGGTGTTAAGTTTTGCTGGGATAGATCTATTTGCTCTTTTTTTTCCCTTTAGTCCAAACCGTCAGCCCTTAGTTCTGTGATATGGCCCTTAATCCTAAGGTGTGTCTCCTATGATATGTTAGTAACAGCTCAAGACTTTGTCTTGATTGCTGTGCTCATTAAGCAGCTAACATCTCACTTCTTATCCTTCCAGATGCTACTTTCTACTGATGTGGTCAACTGAGTTTTAGGCACCTGCTTCTAGCCAAAGGTAGTAATGGTAAGGACACCATGGGTCTGTTTCTAAGGATTAGTTTTTCCAAGTTTCGAGGTCTTCACTATTTTAGATTGCCCACAAAGTTTATCCAGAATAGTATCTCCACTTCTATGCTTTTTGGAGTGAACATTCCATATTAAAGGTTCTTTTATCAATTGTCATAGGTACTTCCTTCCTTCTGTATGAAGCACTTGAGATATTAGGAGGGAAAAGCAGAATAAATTGGGCAGTAGAAAAAGGATTTAGTGCAGAAAAGATCATTCCGCTTTTTTTTTTTTTAACCTCAGGGAGAGTTATGGAGAATAATGTAGGGTAGGCAATGTAGGATAGGCAGAGAGCAGCCAGTTCCCAATATTTAGAAAGATCTGTAATTTCCCAGTGGCTGGAAATAGTTTAATTGGGAGGCAGATTCAATGCAAATGGCCTGCAGCACCCAGCTGTGCCCGAACAGTTTTGATAGACACTTGTGTTGTCAGTTAATGCTTTGCTGTGTGTACAAGGAATTAGCTTTATTCATTATTCCTTTTAATGGCTAAAATTGCTGGAAGTTGTTGTGTTCTAGTGTTTTCCTTTTGTTGTTGTTCTTAATCATATGTTGATTTAGTTTGGTAATGAAAGCCAAGGAAATGTGCTATTATGCAATTTTTGATTCAGATTTAATATATCCATTTTATTTGGTCCATTATGTTTTTGTTTGTAGACTGTGGGTTAGGCTCTTCAAATGATTAACATTTGTACCAGAAATCCAAGACATTTTTCATCTGGAAAACATGCTAATGAGTCCAGGAAATAATGTCCATCGTTGTTGTCAGAAGAGAAATCAGCAACAATTGATGCTTTTACCATGAAGTTAATGTAGGATTAATTATGTTCCCGTCAGGAATACAGGTGCTTCCAAAAGCAAATGGCTATTTTGATTCAGTCTACTTTGTTGTTTCTTATAAATGGAAGCAGGAGTAGCGGTAGCTTTGCATACAGAACAGAGCAAGCAGAAGGGTTATGTACGCTCCCTCTCAGCCAGACTGCCTCAGTTTTAGTCCCAGCTCTGGATTACATAATACATACTGACTGTGCAATCCTGAGAAAACTACTTAATCATGCAGCTGTCAGTTTTCTTATCTGTAAAATGAATAATAAAAGTAATATGTCGTGACTGGTCATTAACAGTAAAAATCAGTCAACAAACAAGCTGTGCTCTTAAAGGGTACCTGGTATTTTGTGTGCACGAGCTTTCCAGCATACAATAGTAACATAAAACCTGGATACAGAAAATTCTTATATGTGCCACCAAACCAGTATAACTCTAATAATGGCTACAAATTGTGCAGAATAAATTGGGCAGTAGAAAAAGGATTTAGTGCAGAAAAGATCATTCCGCTTTTTTTTAACCTCAGGGAGAGTTATGGAGAATAATGTAGGGTAGGCAATGTAGGATAGGCAGAGAGCAGCCAGTTCCCAATATTTAGAAAGATCTGTAATTTCCCAGTGGCTGGAAATAGTTTAATTGGGAGGCAGATTCAATGCAAATGGCCTGCAGCACCCAGCTGTGCCCGAACAGTTTTGATAGACACTTGTGTTGTCAGTTAATGCTTTGCTGTGTGTACAAGGAATTAGCTTTATTCATTATTCCTTTTAATGGCTAAAATTGCTGGAAGTTGTTGTGTTCTAGTGTTTTCCTTTTGTTGTTGTTCTTAATCATATGTTGATTTAGTTTGGTAATGAAAGCCAAGGAAATGTGCTATTATGCAATTTTTGATTCAGATTTAATATATCCATTTTATTTGGTCCATTATGTTTTTGTTTGTAGACTGTGGGTTAGGCTCTTCAAATGATTAACATTTGTACCAGAAATCCAAGACATTTTTCATCTGGAAAACATGCTAATGAGTCCAGGAAATAATGTCCATCGTTGTTGTCAGAAGAGAAATCAGCAACAATTGATGCTTTTACCATGAAGTTAATGTAGGATTAATTATGTTCCCGTCAGAATACAGGTGCTTCCAAAAGCAAATGGCTATTTTGATTCAGTCTACTTTGTTGTTTCTTATAAATGGAAGCAGGAGTAGCGGTAGCTTTGCATACAGAACAGAGCAAGCAGAAGGGTTATGTACGCTCCCTCTCAGCCAGACTGCCTCAGTTTTAGTCCCAGCTCTGGATTACATAATACATACTGACTGTGCAATCCTGAGAAAACTACTTAATCATGCAGCTGTCAGTTTTCTTATCTGTAAAATGAATAATAAAAGTAATATGTCGTGACTGGTCATTAACAGTAAAAATCAGTCAACAAACAAGCTGTGCTCTTAAAGGGTACCTGGTATTTTGTGTGCACACGAGAGCTTTCCAGCATACAATAGTAACATAAAACCTGGATACAGGAACTAGATTCTTATATGTGCCACCAAACCAGTATAACTCTAAGTAGATGGCTACCTAAGAAAATAGGTAAAATAAATTTAAAATTGAAATATAATAATAAATAATAAATTTAACTTCCGTTATTGTGATAACACACAATACAGGTTTTAGTAAATATTACAGAGCTATCTAAATATTGGGACCCTGTTCCAGTAGGCTGCTCTCTGCCTACCCTACATTATTCTCCAGGACTCTTCCTGGGGTTAAAAAAAGAGGGGGTGATTTTTTTCTGCATTAAAACCTGATAGAGAAACAGATAAAGCTAACATTTATCTCACAGATATATAATTAGCTGACCGTTATCTGAAAAACACTTAGCTATCTGAATCAGCCTTAGCAAAAGCTCAATTAGAAAGTGACTTAATTCCTGTTCATTCCTTCTCTAGGCCACTGCTAAAGCCAATTACATAAATGTCATAAAAAATCTCTAAAATAGAATAATACATTTATTGGTTCTCATTCCTGGCTATCCATTGAAGTTATTCGATAGTATTAAAAAACTAGCCTCAGAGAATATGATTTAATTGGCACAGAGTGCTTTTAAATTTAATTAGCACAGAGTGATTACCATCCAAGGTTGGAAATCAGTGATATGAAACATCATAAAGACAAATCTATAAGCCCAGGTTATCTCCAGTGTCTGGTCATGGGTGAAACAGCTGATGGCTTTATCTTAAGGGCTTTTCCTAACCTATGTTTTGGGGCAGATTTTCTTGAAGTTTGGTACATGGATAAAGATTTTTTAGTTTTCATAATTTTGGAGGTTTTTTTTGGGTGTGCTTAAAAAACATACCACTAGCTTTTCAGATATATGATTGAGTATTGTTGCTTAGAAGTTGACTTAATGTGAGTTGATTTAAAGAAAGTATTAAGTAATCAACAACATAGGAGGTTGTATCATGTAGGATATTGTCTCCCTCTTCCCCCAAATTGATATCCTTTCCAGAATCTCAGAATGTGATCTCATTTGGAAACAGGGTCCTTGCATATATAATAAATTGGACTTCCCTGGTGGCTCAGTGCTAAAGAATACGCCTACAGTGGAAGAGATGCAAGGGATGTGTGTTCGATCCCTGGGTCTGGAAGATACCCTGGAGGAGCGCATGGCAACCCCTCCAGTATTCTTGCCTGGAGAATTCCATGGACAGAGGAGAGGTCACAAAGAATTGGATATGACTGAAGCAACTGAGCATGCATGCATGCATGTATATAATATTAAGAGGATGTCTTTCTAGAGTAGGGTGAATCTTTAGTCCAATAAGGACTTAAATCAGTGTGTTCTTATAAGAAAAATAGAAGAGATAGAAACAAATTCACAGAGAGAATGTCACATGATAATGGAGGGAGAGTCTATTCCACTTTGTCCATAAGCCAAGGAAGGCCAAGGATTGTCAGCAACCACCAAAAGCTAAGAAGAGGCAGGAAATACTCTCCCTAGAGGCTTCAGAGAGACCATTGCCCTGCTGACAACTTTCTGACTTTTAGCCTCCAGAGTCATAAGAGAATACATTTTTGTTGTTTTAAGCCACCAAGTTGTGCACCTTTGTTAAGGGAATCCTAGGAACCTAATACAGGGACAGGGTAAAATAATGAATTGGGAATGTGAGTAATTGAAATTGTGGAAACTGTGCCTCAGGATGAAACTGAAAGTTTTCAGTGTGGCATTAAATGACCTCTGAAAACGTCTCCTGATGTCTTTTTCCAGTTGCCTTTTTTGTCTTTTGCAAGTTATGCTTCAACTGTATGGAGCTTTTCTCTGTTTCTGAGTTTATCTGCTTTCATGAAGATAACAAATAGCATTCCTTCTCATTTTTTACTGACCAGCTATTTTCATCTCATGTCTGTTTTGGTAACCACCATTTCTACAGTAATGAATACAATATCTCATATATATAAATATGTCATACAAGTATTTAATATTTCATATAAATCCTGGGAAAGATATATTCTCCATTGCCTTCACTGTGTTTAATTCATCTATATGTATGTTATATATGGCCAGGTCTGATATGGAAATGTTTTTGCCGTATGTTTTACTACTTTTTATGTCTTTAGATATCCCTGTGTGTGTTAATTGCTCAATCGTGTCTGATTTTTTGCAACTTGATGGACAGCAGCCCACCAGGCTCCTTTGTCCATGGGATTTTCCAGGCAAGAATACTGGAGTAGGTTGCCAGTTTCTTCTTCAGGGGATCTTCCTGACCCAGGACTTGAACCTCCAGATCGCCCACATTGCAGACAGATTCTTTATCTTTCCCAGGCAGAGTTACCAGGGAAGCCCCATTAGGTATCCCTTCGCAGGGAAAAGAGGACTAGACTGAGAGTCAGAAAATGTGATTTCTGTTCTTGGTTCTGCCATTAATTAGCTGTGACAGTAAGCAAAATACTATCATCTCTGGCTCTCAGTTAATCACAGGAGATGGGCTGGTGATTATTAAAATCCCTTCTATATCTGAGACCACATTTTAAAGTGAAACCCTAGACAGACCTTAGAATACCAATGATTGTCTTAGCCAGAATACCACCATTCTGAATTTTGAAAACCAGCACTTAATAACCATTTCACCCTCACTCTGTGTGCCTCCTGAGCTTCAGAGACAGCAAAGTCGGGAGATCCATTGTACAGATTCTCCTGAAGCAATGGTAATGAATGTGATCTGGATTCGGCTGGTTAGATGAGATTTGGACAGCAGAAGTGAGATTACAGCTCCCTCTTGGATGCTTCCAGAGTATTTCTCCTGCCAAGTTCAACTGGAAAGGATTTTGTTTTCCTGATGTGGCTTTAGCAGAGGTCCCAGTGTCCAGTCACCAGCTCTGGTTGGGCATCATTAATGCAGGGCAATGACAGTTATGCCCATTCTCGTTTCTGAGTTTATCTGCTTTCATGAAGATAACAAATAGCATTCCTTCTCATTTTTTACTGACCAGCTATTTTCATCTCATGTCTGTTTTGGTAACCACCATTTCTACAGTAATGAATACAATATCTCATATATATAAATATGTCATACAAGTATTTAATATTTCATATAAATCCTGGGAAAGATATATTCTCCATTGCCTTCACTGTGTTTAATTCATCTATATGTATGTTATATATGGCCAGGTCTGATATGGAAATGTTTTTGCCGTATGTTTTACTACTTTTTATGTCTTTAGATATCCCTGTGTGTGTTAATTGCTCAATCGTGTCTGATTTTTTGCAACTTGATGGACAGCAGCCCACCAGGCTCCTTTGTCCATGGGATTTTCCAGGCAAGAATACTGGAGTAGGTTGCCAGTTTCTTCTTCAGGGGATCTTCCTGACCCAGGACTTGAACCTCCAGATCGCCCACATTGCAGACAGATTCTTTATCTTTCCCAGGCAGAGTTACCAGGGAAGCCCCATTAGGTATCCCTTCGCAGGGAAAAGAGGACTAGACTGAGAGTCAGAAAATGTGATTTCTGTTCTTGGTTCTGCCATTAATTAGCTGTGACAGTAAGCAAAATACTATCATCTCTGGCTCTCAGTTAATCACAGGAGATGGGCTGGTGATTATTAAAATCCCTTCTATATCTGAGACCACATTTTAAAGTGAAACCCTAGACAGACCTTAGAATACCAATGATTGTCTTAGCCAGAATAGCACCATTCTGAATTTTGAAAACCAGCACTTAATAACCATTTCACCCTCACTCTGTGTGCCTCCTGAGCTTCAGAGACAGCAAAGTCGGGAGATCCATTGTACAGATTCTCCTGAAGCAATGGTAATGAATGTGATCTGGATTCGGCTGGTTAGATGAGATTTGGACAGCAGAAGTGAGATTACAGCTCCCTCTTGGATGCTTCCAGAGTATTTCTCCTGCCAAGTTCAACTGGAAAGGATTTTGTTTTCCTGATGTGGCTTTAGCAGAGGTCCCAGTGTCCAGTCACCAGCTCTGTGGGCATCATAATGCAGGGCATGACAGCCTTGTGCATCCATGGATCACAGTGGACATAGGTAATTCAGGAATGGGCAGAATTTGCAATGGATCTTTTGATGATGATGATTTTGTGACCATCAAAGCTGGAGTGTGATTTTGAAGCCAGAGGTTTCTTGACTATAGAAGAGGCAACAGCTTCTTGCTGGATCTGCTCTATGGGTGTGGTTTTGAGTGTGACTTCTCAATTTAAATCTGTTCCTTCCGCCTTCCCACATATGTGTAAGTAATTTAATGCTCAATGCTGAACTCCTTCCTGCTTAAACTCTCTTAAGTGAATTTTGTTTTCTGCAACTGAATCCTGACTGATATAAAGGTGGACATTTTATAGAACCTAGTCAAGAACAAAGTAATTTCAATAAGGCTTTATAATTTAATAGGGTTATTTTCCATCTTACTCTGACCCCAGCATTAAGTTCAGGATAGAGACTTTGCCTATAAATGGTTCATGTTAGAGTCGTTATGAAGTAATTCCAAGTATCTAGCTGCCGAAGATTGCTCTGCCTTATTACCACGGCACTGATACTCGCAGACAAAATGATCTCATTCTTTTTGTTCTGTTTATATTATAGCTCATTTGACAGATTCATATATGATAAACCAAGGTCTATTACCTGTGCTGAGAGAGACCTTGGGGAATTCTATTCTTAAGGATTATAAAGTAAGCAAAAAGTCATTTTTAATATTCTTCCTTGGCTGAGGAAGTCAAGGTTATCAACCCCATTCAAAAGAGTCTCAATCAACAGCCCACACTGTCTGTAGGTGATTACTGGCCTGAAAACATCCAGTAGCTCAGCCTGAGGGTTTGATATACACATAAAACACACAAATCTTGCATTTGGGTCAACCTGGGTGATTTTTTTGAAGGTAAATAAGGAAATTGCTTGTTAAGAGGTTCAGAGGGTCAGGAGGAAAGCTCTTCAAAAATACAGAGAACAGCTTATTCTTCTCATTGACAGTGCTTTTCTGGTCAGAAATTTCATTTTATGAAAGCCCTCCTGACCCAGTTAATATCTCCCATGGCTGTGTTTTTGTTTTTTGTTTTCTCAGGACAAGTGTCTGGATCTAGAGGACAAATCTCATTAAACTAACAGTTGAATGTTTGTCCAAAATATGAGTATGAGATCAAATTATTGACTTTTGAAAAGACTGTGCTTACTCACCTGTGTATTTCCTAATAAAGATAGGGACTGGGGCTGGGAAGCAACTTTGCTTCAAGTATTTGGCTACTCTCATATAGAGATTCATTTATAATGATATTTTTCCTCTGGACAAAAAAATCAGAATTAAGAGAACATTTTAATAAAATGAAAAGACAGTCTATTTAATGAGAGAAAATATTTGCAAATCATATATCTCATAAGATGATAATACCCAAAATTAATAAAGAACTTATATAACTCAAAAACAAACAAACAAAACCAAACAGTCTTATAAAAACTAGGTAAAAGATCTGAGCAGATATATGTTTCAAAGAAGACATAGAAATGGCCAATATCTACATGGAAGGATGCTCTACATTATTCATCATCAGAGAAATGCAAATCCAAACCACAGTGAGATATCACCTCGCACCTGTTATAATAGTTGTTATCAAAAAGTGTTCACAGGAATGTGAAGAAAAGAGAACATTTACGCACTGTTGAGGGGAATGTAAATTGGTGTAGCCACTAAAGAGAGCTCCTCAGAAAATGATAAACCAAGGTCTATTACCTGTGCTGAGAGAGACCTTGGGGAATTCTATTCTTAAGGATTATAAAGTAAGCAAAAAGTCATTTTTAATATTCTTCCTTGGCTGAGGAAGTCAAGGTTATCAACCCCATTCAAAAGAGTCTCAATCAACAGCCCACACTGTCTGTAGGTGATTACTGGCCTGAAAACATCCAGTAGCTCAGCCTGAGGGTTTGATATACACATAAAACACACAAATCTTGCATTTGGGTCAACCTGGGTGATTTTTTTGAAGGTAAATAAGGAAATTGCTTGTTAAGAGGTTCAGAGGGTCAGGAGGAAAGCTCTTCAAAAATACAGAGAACAGCTTATTCTTCTCATTGACAGTGCTTTTCTGGTCAGAAATTTCATTTTATGAAAGCCCTCCTGACCCAGTTAATATCTCCCATGGCTGTGTTTTTGTTTTTTGTTTTCTCAGGACAAGTGTCTGGATCTAGAGGACAAATCTCATTAAACTAACAGTTGAATGTTTGTCCAAAATATGAGTATGAGATCAAATTATTGACTTTTGAAAAGACTGTGCTTACTCACCTGTGTATTTCCTAATAAAGATAGGGACTGGGGCTGGGAAGCAACTTTGCTTCAAGTATTTGGCTACTCTCATATAGAGATTCATTTATAATGATATTTTTCCTCTGGACAAAAAAATCAGAATTAAGAGAACATTTTAATAAAATGAAAAGACAGTCTATTTAATGAGAGAAAATATTTGCAAATCATATATCTCATAAGATGATAATACCCAAAATTAATAAAGAACTTATATAACTCAAAAACAAACAAACAAAACCAAACAGTCTTATAAAAACTAGGTAAAAGATCTGAGCAGATATATGTTTCAAAGAAGACATAGAAATGGCCAATATCTACATGGAAGGATGCTCTACATTATTCATCATCAGAGAAATGCAAATCCAAACCACAGTGAGATATCACCTCGCACCTGTTATAATAGTTGTTATCAAAAAGTGTTCACAGGAATGTGAAGAAAAGAGAACATTTACGCACTGTTGAGGGGAATGTAAATTGGTGTAGCCACTAAAGAGAGCTCCTCAGAAAATGAAAAATAGAACTATCATATGATCCAGCAATTCCACTCCTGGATATTTGTTACAAGGAAAGGAAAACATTAATTCAAAAAGATGTACACATCCTCATGTTATTGCAACATTATTTGCAATAGCCACGACATGGGAACAACTTAAATGTTCACTTAAATGTTCATATAAAGAAATCGTGTAATATGTACGATGGAACACTATTCAGTCATATAGAAGAGGGAAATATTGCTGTTTGCCACAGTATGAATAGACTCAAGGGTATTATGCTAAATGAAGTAAGTCAGACAGAGAAAGACAAACACCATATGATGGTTCCTGTATGTGGAATATAAACTACGTTCATAGATACAGAGAACAGATTGGCAGTTGCCAGATGTGAAGGTGCTGGTGTGGGTGGGAGAAATGGGTGAAATTTTTTACAAGTTTAAGTTGAGGAAAAAAATCATTTTTATGGTTCTTAGATGAAAAGATGGACTTCCCTGTTGGCTCAGTGGTAAAGAATCCACCTGCTATGCAAGAGAGGTGGGTTCAATCCCTGGGTCAGGAAGATCCCCTGGAAAAGAAAGTGGCAACCTACACCAGTATCCTTGCCTGGAGAATCCCATGGACAGAGGAGCCTGGTGGGCTACAGTCCATGAGGTTGCAAAGAGTCAGAGATGACTTAGTAACTAAACTACCACCAGATGAAGAGACAAAGTATCATGTTTTTCTTTTTTATTACACTTGAGTATCAAATCCATGAAAAGGTTGGGAATGATGAAAACTTTTATTTGCAAATCATATATCTCATAAGATGATAATACCCAAAATTAATAAAGAACTTATATAACTCAAAAACAAACAAACAAAACCAAACAGTCTTATAAAAACTAGGTAAAAGATCTGAGCAGATATATGTTTCAAAGAAGACATAGAAATGGCCAATATCTACATGGAAGGATGCTCTACATTATTCATCATCAGAGAAATGCAAATCCAAACCACAGTGAGATATCACCTCGCACCTGTTATAATAGTTGTTATCAAAAAGTGTTCACAGGAATGTGAAGAAAAGAGAACATTTACGCACTGTTGAGGGGAATGTAAATTGGTGTAGCCACTAAAGAGAGCTCCTCAGAAAATGAAAAATAGAACTATCATATGATCCAGCAATTCCACTCCTGGATATTTGTTACAAGGAAAGGAAAACATTAATTCAAAAAGATGTACACATCCTCATGTTATTGCAACATTATTTGCAATAGCCACGACATGGGAACAACTTAAATGTTCACTTAAATGTTCATATAAAGAAATCGTGTAATATGTACGATGGAACACTATTCAGTCATATAGAAGAGGGAAATATTGCTGTTTGCCACAGTATGAATAGACTCAAGGGTATTATGCTAAATGAAGTAAGTCAGACAGAGAAAGACAAACACCATATGATGGTTCCTGTATGTGGAATATAAACTACGTTCATAGATACAGAGAACAGATTGGCAGTTGCCAGATGTGAAGGTGCTGGTGTGGGTGGGAGAAATGGGTGAAATTTTTTACAAGTTTAAGTTGAGGAAAAAAATCATTTTTATGGTTCTTAGATGAAAAGATGGACTTCCCTGTTGGCTCAGTGGTAAAGAATCCACCTGCTATGCAAGAGAGGTGGGTTCAATCCCTGGGTCAGGAAGATCCCCTGGAAAAGAAAGTGGCAACCTACACCAGTATCCTTGCCTGGAGAATCCCATGGACAGAGGAGCCTGGTGGGCTACAGTCCATGAGGTTGCAAAGAGTCAGAGATGACTTAGTAACTAAACTACCACCAGATGAAGAGACAAAGTATCATGTTTTTCTTTTTTATTACACTTGAGAAATGATTGAATTATCTAAAGTCTAGCTACTGTGATATATACTTTGATACTGCATTTGGGCCAGGGACCTGGATGGTATGATTTTTCCTACTGTACTGATGTGAGAGGTGAAGTAATGAGATGTTAACAGAAGTTGCTAATGTCGTATCACTGAAGAGCAGAATCCCTGGCTTGGACCTAGGGCTCTTTCTGCTGCTGCCTGTGATTGCCACACCATATTCCACACAGATGCCTCAGGCAGTCACGAGAGGCTGTGTGTTGTATGGTGACAGGGGAAAGAAAAGGAGTATTTGAAGGGAAAGTTGAGCAGGTGAGTTCTCCACCACTTTCAGATCAGAGCAATATCGCCTTGGTTCACTTTAGGTCTCAGGATTCAACGTGGATTTCATTTGAGAAAAGATTTCAGATCTAAAAAGGTTTGGGCTGTAAATACTTTCTTGATATTTCCTGTTTATCCTTCGTTACCTTTTCACTCCTCTTGTCTTAAATTTTCTTATTCTTGAATTTTCTTTGTGGAGAGGAAGACAGGCAAAGGTTCATGGTGGTATGTGAATGGCTCCCAGCATGTGGTTGTGAGTTCCATTCCATTCAGTTCAATAAACATTGATTATGTATTCTTTTAGTATTCTACTATAGCAGATACTGATGGAATCTGTTCTTTGAGCTGGAGATACAAATGGCATGTGATGTCAGTCGTTACCATCAAATGTTTGACTTTGGGGTGAGAGTGAAGAAGGGAACTTTGAGACCAAGAGACCACAGATATTTAGAGATGAGAATGTTTGCTAACTCCATGGTGACCTGTGTGTGTGCTCAGTCATATCTGACTGTGATCCCATGGACTGTAGCCCACCAGGCTCCTGTGTCCATGGGATTTTCCAGGTGAGAATACTGGAGTGGGTTGACATTTTCTCCTCCAGGGGATCTTCCTGACTCAGGGATGGAAAGCTGTGTGTGTCTCTTATGTCTCCTGCATTGGCAGGCAGGTTCTTTACCACTGTTGCCACCTGGGAAGCCAGTGGGTCAGAAATTCAGGGCAGAACTAGTTGCCCTGAACTAGAGAAGCAAGTCTTGTGATTTGTGCATGTACAGAATGAATCACTGAGTTAGACCTCTGCCTATTCATAGTGGCAGGACCTGCCATTTCACCCTTGATCTGGGGTCTAAGACTTCCCAGGTAAAGAACCTGCCTGACAGTGCAGGAGTATGATTTTTCCTACTGTACTGATGTGAGAGGTGAAGTAATGAGATGTTAACAGAAGTTGCTAATGTCGTATCACTGAAGAGCAGAATCCCTGGCTTGGACCTAGGGCTCTTTCTGCTGCTGCCTGTGATTGCCACACCATATTCCACACAGATGCCTCAGGCAGTCACGAGAGGCTGTGTGTTGTATGGTGACAGGGAAAGAAAAGGAGTATTTGAAGGGAAAGTTGAGCAGGTGAGTTCTCCACCACTTTCAGATCAGAGCAATATCGCCTTGGTTCACTTTAGGTCTCAGGATTCAACGTGGATTTCATTTGAGAAAAGATTTCAGATCTAAAAAGGTTTGGGCTGTAAATACTTTCTTGATATTTCCTGTTTATCCTTCGTTACCTTTTCACTCCTCTTGTCTTAAATTTTCTTATTCTTGAATTTTCTTTGTGGAGAGGAAGACAGGCAAAGGTTCATGGTGGTATGTGAATGGCTCCCAGCATGTGGTTGTGAGTTCCATTCCATTCAGTTCAATAAACATTGATTATGTATTCTTTTAGTATTCTACTATAGCAGATACTGATGGAATCTGTTCTTTGAGCTGGAGATACAAATGGCATGTGATGTCAGTCGTTACCATCAAATGTTTGACTTTGGGGTGAGAGTGAAGAAGGGAACTTTGAGACCAAGAGACCACAGATATTTAGAGATGAGAATGTTTGCTAACTCCATGGTGACCTGTGTGTGTGCTCAGTCATATCTGACTGTGATCCCATGGACTGTAGCCCACCAGGCTCCTGTGTCCATGGGATTTTCCAGGTGAGAATACTGGAGTGGGTTGACATTTTCTCCTCCAGGGGATCTTCCTGACTCAGGGATGGAAAGCTGTGTGTGTCTCTTATGTCTCCTGCATTGGCAGGCAGGTTCTTTACCACTGTTGCCACCTGGGAAGCCAGTGGGTCAGAAATTCAGGGCAGAACTAGTTGCCCTGAACTAGAGAAGCAAGTCTTGTGATTTGTGCATGTACAGAATGAATCACTGAGTTAGACCTCTGCCTATTCATAGTGGCAGGACCTGCCATTTCACCCTTGATCTGGGGTCTAAGACTTCCCAGGTAAAGAACCTGCCTGACAGTGCAGGAGACATAGGAGACATGGGTTTGATCCCTGGGTTGGGAAGAGCCCCTGGAGAAGGAAATGGCAGCCCATTTCAGTATTCTTGCCAGGAGAATTCCATGGACAGAGGAGCCTGTTGGGCTACAGTCCATAGAGTGGCACACAGTCAGGCATGACTAAAACGACGTAGCATGCATGCTAGGGCTTGAACTAGGGGTAGCAGTGTTATGGAGTCCAAGCTTTCTCTGCTCACTGCATGATGGGCCAGTGAATAGAGGTATGAGGTATTGAGGCAAGGAAAATGACTTTATTCAGAACGCAGCTGACCTGAAGGAAAGGAACTGGTGGGTGGATAGCACCTCAAAATAACCATCTTATAGGGTCTGGATGGCAGGTCCTTTTATAAATCAGAGATGGAGGGAGGTGAGGAAGCAAAGCAAAAGGGGCGTTAATCTTGCAAACATCTCCTAGAATGGCAAGCCTCAGGCAGATGATGTGTTCATTTCTCCCTTCCAGCCCTCTACAAGTGGACAGGGTTCTGAACTTCAGGCAGAGGGGCAGGGTCCTACAGGCAAGAAAGCAAAAGCAACAAAAAGCAAGTAAAAGAAACAGTTTGCAACATGGAGTCAGAATTGATTTCCTTCGTGCAAAAGCAGGAGCCTCTGAATATTGCAGCTGTGAGAGCTCAGGAGAAGTCAGGGAGTCCCACACAAGCAGGACAGGCTCACAGTGCTGAGTAACTGAGAAGTTCAGGAGCTCAGAAGAGCCAGGAGACAGCCTTGCTCTGAGACCCCTTTAAGTAAAGGAAGGGAACCAGGAAGGCTTACATTTATGCCTCCTAGAGTGAGCCCAGCAGTCAGCTTATCCAGGACCAGAAGGCTTTTCTGTCCACCACGGTCTTCTGTGCCAACTCTCCAGCCACACGCACCTCTGGACTTCACGTCATAAGGCTGGTTCTATTCTGATCAGCTCTAGGTTTGTGATAGGTAGGCCTGCGACAAGCGCAGGCTGTTAAGTCTGTTCTCTGGCAATTTTATCTAAGAGTCCATTTAAGGAAATATCAGCCTGTCATTTTTCTATAGCCGGGAGAAAACTGATGCTGTTAAATTTAATGGCAACACTTTCAATTAGAGAGTCATCGCTCCTCTGATGTGAACTCACTGTAATATGCCACTGGACCTTCCTAGCAGCTTGCACAGAGAACTGAAGGATTAATCTCTCGTGGCTAAAATACCTGCAGGCTCTGCACCTAGGAATGCAGGCAGTGGGATGGATGAAGCACTCTCTGAAGGCTGCTGGAGATTTACAGAGGGAATGTCGCAGGGAGGAAGCCAATTCTGACCTCACGATGAAACTGCTTCTTTGACTTGCTTTTCATTGCTTTTGTTATTATAACCATACATACTGGTTTGCCTCAGAGAATCCTGCCCCTCTGCCTGACTGTTAAAGTGCCTTTGTTTAGAACCCTGTGCATCTGTGGATGGCAGGAAGGGAGAAATTAACACATCATCTGCCTGAGGTGTGCCATTCTAGGAGATGTTTGCAGGATTAATGGCGTTTTTATTTTGCTGCCTCACCTCCCCCCATCTCTGATCTATAAAAGAACCTGGCATCCAGACCCCGTAAGATGGTTATTTTGAGGTGCTAGCCATCCATCTTCTCGGTCAGCTGCTTTCTGAATAAAGTAGTTTTCCTTGCCTCAACACCTCGTCTCAGATTCCTTGGCCTGTTGTGTGGTGAGCAGAGCAAGCCTGGACACAAGAACAGGAACAAAGCACTTTTTTACACCAGTTCCTTTCCTTCAGGTAGCGTTGCAAGCTTGTCTAAAACTTTGAAATTGCTTCTGTAGGTTACATAATTGAAAGTAAGCTAGAGGTAACAAAGTTTGCCTTGAAAGAGCTAGAAAGAACCCATAGAATAAAAGATTGGTAACTGATAGGAAGTATGAAATCACCTTGAGAGTCCAACCTCAGGAAAGAGGTTTTTAGATTTGCAGCCAGGTTCTAAAACTTGGATTCTAATTGCTATTCAACTAAAAACTGACCATCTAACTGTGGACCGTTCTTCTGGAAAATTGGGAAGGGCTGGGTTCAATTCCTAGGTCAGGAAGATCCCCTGAGAAGGAAATGAAAACCCAATCCAGTATTTCTGCCTGGAGAGTCCCATAGACAGAGACTTCAGTCCGTGTGGTCATAAAGAATTGGATATGACAGAGCGACTAACATACATTTTCAGGACTAGAACAGATGGTTGCCAAGATCCCCTTCAATGCCAACACTCTGGAAAATGACCTCTTTTAGCATATGTGCATGTGCTTGTGTATGTGAGCACACACATATATATGAACACACACACACAAACACCCTATAACGATGATTGGTCCTAGGTTTCTGTATTTTTTTTTTTAATTTTTATTTTGCTTTTTACTTTTACAGACTTTTGTTGTTTACAGATATGTATGATCTCAGATTAGTCATATGAATATCCCCCCTCCATCCCACCCTTCCAGGTCATCGCACAGTGCCTCTGCAGGATCCCCTTACTCACAGCGCAATGACAATAGTTATTTTTTTCACATATGGTAGTATAGGTTTTCATGCTACTTCCTTTACATCTCCCACCCACTGTTCATCCCTCACAATGTCCATATGTCTGTTCTCCATGTCTGTTTTTTCATTGCTTCACTGTGTGTGTTATCATTATCATCCCCTACTAGATTCCATATATATGTGTTAGTATACTGTACTTGTCTTTCTCTTTTTGACTTACTTCACTTTTTATTATAGGTTCTAGATCCAGCTAACTCATTAGAACTGATTCTTCTGCATTTCTTTTTACATCTGAGTAATATTCCATTATATATATGTACCAGAGCTTTTTTATCCATTCATTCGTCACTGGACATGAGGGATGCTTCCATGTTCTAGCTATTATATAGACAGCTGCAATGAACATTGGGGTATAGGTGCCTCTTTCAAGTTTGATTTCATCAGAGTATAAGCCTAAGAGCGGGATTGCTGGGTTGTATGGTGCTTCTAGTTTTAGTTTTTTTAAGGGGTCTCCATACTGTCTTCCACAGCGGCTGTATCAATTGACATTCCCACCAGCAATGCAAGAGTGTTCCTAGGTTTCTATCTTAAATAATTGACTAGATGGACTTAATTATGGGGAGGTCTGCCATGCTCTTATTTATTTATTTATCTTATTTTTTTAAATTGTAGTATAGTTGCTTTACAATGTTATGTTGGTTTCTGGTGTACAACAAAATGAATCAGCCATACGTATACATATATCCCCAGTTTTTTGGATGTCTTTCCTACTTAGGTCACCACTGAGCAATGAGTAGGGTTCTCTGAGCTATATAGTTGGCTCTCATTAGTTATCTATTTTATACATAGTATCAATAGTGTATATATGTCAAATCCCCATCTCTCAATTCCTTCTACCTCTCCCCTTCTCCCCTGCATGTCCATATGTTTATTCTCTACATCTGCATCTCTATTTCTGTTTTGCATATAAAATCATCTATACCATTTTTCTAGATTCCATGTATATGTGTTAATATACTATATTTGTTTTTCTTTTTATGACTTACTTCACTCTGTTTAACACCTACTCTAGGTGCATCTATGTCTCTACAAATGATCCAATTTCCTTCCTTTTAATGGCTGAGTAATATTCCATTGTATATATGTGCTAAATCTTCTTTGTACATTTCTCTATTGATAGATATTTAGAGTTGTTTTCATGTCCTGGCTATTGTAAATAGTGCTGCAATGAACATAGCAACATATATATACTATTGACATTATGCATACAATAGATAATTAATGAGAACCTACTGTATAGCTCAGGGAACCCTACACAGTGCTCTGTGGTGACCTCAATGAATATGTCTCTTTGTTAGGTTTGAGATGCCTGAAAGCAGGTGCAGGCCATATAGGCAAATTAAATACAAATCTAAGGCTCAAAAATGAATCCAAGATAGAGATTTGTAAGTCAGCAGTATATAGATGGTATTTAATCACATGGGCATTGATATATTCATCTAGGAATAAATTTTAGAGAACAAAAGGTGAAATTTCCAAAAGAGAAGTTCTAGGTATGTTTTAAACAAAAGCATTATTGAGGGATTATTGCAGGATGTCACCCATTTGGGTATTTATTACTTTTTCTAAAAGAACTCATTAACTTCTTTTCTCTGTTGTTTAACTCTGTGTTAATATAAATCTGCTTTTTAATACTGTCATTCCAGTGGAATAAGATATGTTTGTGTAAAATAAAGACGGCTGTGTTCACTTTTGTATACCTACAAGAGGCCACTCCCCCATCATTACAAAACCCCATTTTTTGTCCCTCTGTATCAGTGAGGCAATCTCTAACTCTAGCTGTTGGCCTGATTGGTCTAAGAGTAATCTCATGTCCTTTGCCTGTGATCGATTGGTCCAGGGATTGTCATGTGACCCAGTTCAGGGCAATGAAATAAGAAAAGAGATTTACTGGTATTTTTATGAATCATCTTTCTGATCCATCTGGGAAAGCTTTGGGAAGTGGCTCCTTGTTCTCCAAAGCTGTTGTGCGTGGATATGAGAACTAGAAGCATAAGGATAAAGGATGATTGGAGGAGGGTAAGTCTCAGAGCAGAGCAGGGATAAAGAGGAGAGGCCCCTGGATAAAGCAAGCCCTGAAGCTCCCCTAGTGTCTAGACTTGACTGGTAGCCAATACATTTCCGTTAGTCTAAGCAATGTTTGTTGAATTGGATTTTTGGTATTTGTGGCTGTATTATAAAGTAGTCTTTATAATCCACAGTCTTGGTAAATTCTAGTTTGTTTACAGGTAGAAACCTGCAAAGCACCAAATGTTTAGCTCAGTATGTCTTGTCTCAAAACATTTTTATTTTATTTTTTCAAATAAAGGTTGGAGCCACTGTAGATGTGGAAAAAAAAAAAAAAAACAAAAAACCTGTCTTTTCAAGGATCTTATATTGAAAGCTCTCACTTTCATTTTAAGCTGTCACTGGCAGACTGCTTTGATGGCTGAGAGGTTCAGGTTCCAGAATCATGTCCTCAGTCCCCTTGATCTTACTATGAATGCTAGCTCTGGCTCTCAGATCACAAGTCCTGAGCTAGAGGTATGTTAGGAAGGAGAGGGTGAGAGTGAGAATGAGGAACAGGGATAAAGGTTCGAGAGCCTGTGAAACGAATTCTGTGAAGTTTGCTCAGGGTGTCCGAAATGAGAGAGGTTAATACTTCTAATCTTCCTTATCAATGAAAGTGAAGTGAAAGTGTTAGTTGCCCAGTCATGTCTGACTCTGTGACCCCAGTGAGAGGAGCCTGCCAGGCTCCTCTGTCTGTGGGATTCTTCAGGCAAAAATATTGGAATGGGTTGCCATTCCCTTCTTCAGGAGATATTCCCTACCCAGGGATCTACCTGGCGTCTCTTATGACTAACCTGCATTGGCAGGTGGTCTCTTTACCACTAGCACCGTCTGGGAAGGCCCTAAGTGTATTTATAGGATAATAAATTCTGAGCAGTGGGTTTTGATACAGAAAAAAATCTCAGACACCCCCAACTGTTGGATTAATTTGTTTTTATTGACTCACTTGATTTTTCTTGCTCTTCATGTGGAAAGTGCATTTGATTGGAAGTTGGGGCTCCTTGTTCTCCAAAGCTGTTGTGCGTGGATATGAGAACTAGAAGCATAAGGATAAAGGATGATTGGAGGAGGGTAAGTCTCAGAGCAGAGCAGGGATAAAGAGGAGAGGCCCCTGGATAAAGCAAGCCCTGAAGCTCCCCTAGTGTCTAGACTTGACTGGTAGCCAATACATTTCCGTTAGTCTAAGCAATGTTTGTTGAATTGGATTTTTGGTATTTGTGGCTGTATTATAAAGTAGTCTTTATAATCCACAGTCTTGGTAAATTCTAGTTTGTTTACAGGTAGAAACCTGCAAAGCACCAAATGTTTAGCTCAGTATGTCTTGTCTCAAAACATTTTTATTTTATTTTTTCAAATAAAGGTTGGAGCCACTGTAGATGTGGAAAAAAAAAAAAAAAACAAAAAACCTGTCTTTTCAAGGATCTTATATTGAAAGCTCTCACTTTCATTTTAAGCTGTCACTGGCAGACTGCTTTGATGGCTGAGAGGTTCAGGTTCCAGAATCATGTCCTCAGTCCCCTTGATCTTACTATGAATGCTAGCTCTGGCTCTCAGATCACAAGTCCTGAGCTAGAGGTATGTTAGGAAGGAGAGGGTGAGAGTGAGAATGAGGAACAGGGATAAAGGTTCGAGAGCCTGTGAAACGAATTCTGTGAAGTTTGCTCAGGGTGTCCGAAATGAGAGAGGTTAATACTTCTAATCTTCCTTATCAATGAAAGTGAAGTGAAAGTGTTAGTTGCCCAGTCATGTCTGACTCTGTGACCCCAGTGAGAGGAGCCTGCCAGGCTCCTCTGTCTGTGGGATTCTTCAGGCAAAAATATTGGAATGGGTTGCCATTCCCTTCTTCAGGAGATATTCCCTACCCAGGGATCTACCTGGCGTCTCTTATGACTAACCTGCATTGGCAGGTGGTCTCTTTACCACTAGCACCGTCTGGGAAGGCCCTAAGTGTATTTATAGGATAATAAATTCTGAGCAGTGGGTTTTGATACAGAAAAAAATCTCAGACACCCCCAACTGTTGGATTAATTTGTTTTTATTGACTCACTTGATTTTTTTCTTGCTCTTAGTGTTCCTAAAACTCCTTCTCTGCTACCCTTTATATATGGATGCATATTTGTGCTTCTATGTGGGTGTATATATATATGTCAAATTACTATATATATTTATCAGTGTATATAAAATTACTGTGCATAAACTTATTTCGTAAAGGGTGTGAAGAGTTAAATTTTTCTAATTTGTAATTTTTCTAGAGAAGGTTAGTTATAGAAATTTTTGGTTTTTGGTTTGCAAGAAAAGGGATGGAGCAAATGTTTGTTTGAGTATTAATTTAGGAGTTTTCTTGGAAAATATGGGTTGATGAACTCTAAATGCTATGACAACAGAGAATCTAATGAGATTCCTATCTCCTTTCAAAGCCATTAATAGTACTCTGGCAATTGTTAATATATATTTTCTTCTCCTTTGGTCAAAACCTGATAAAAATGAACAATTGAAATAGGAAACCTAAATCAAACATTAAACTGGAATGAACTACATTCACTTGCAAAATCTTGACCTGAACCTGAACGCTACTTTTGTATTCAATCATAAATGCTTTGGTTTTCTTCCAAGGAAATGAACTGGTTTGAACTAGAACTGAGCCTATATGTATATATTTCCCCCAAAATCACTGAATTGGAAGAAAGCTGAAATATCAGAATGTCCTCCAAACAAAATTTCAGCCAAACTCTTTCATTTGATTTGAAACTGATAAAAAGGGAATTGTCTCTCCACATGCTTATTTTCTTCTCTGGTTTTCCATTTATGTTTTAGGTGAAAATCATGAGAATGTCTTGTTTATTTGAAAAAACTGAATAAAAGGGAAATTTAATGGATGCCATCCCTGTCTGTGCAGGATTCTTCAGGCAAAATATTGGAATGGGTTGCCATTCCCTTCTTCAGGAGATATTCCCTACCCAGGGATCTACCTGGCGTCTCTTATGACTAACCTGCATTGGCAGGTGGTCTCTTTACCACTAGCACCGTCTGGGAAGGCCCTAAGTGTATTTATAGGATAATAAATTCTGAGCAGTGGGTTTTGATACAGAAAAAAATCTCAGACACCCCCAACTGTTGGATTAATTTGTTTTTATTGACTCACTTGATTTTTTTCTTGCTCTTAGTGTTCCTAAAACTCCTTCTCTGCTACCCTTTATATATGGATGCATATTTGTGCTTCTATGTGGGTGTATATATATATGTCAAATTACTATATATATTTATCAGTGTATATAAAATTACTGTGCATAAACTTATTTCGTAAAGGGAGTGAAGAGTTAAATTTTTCTAATTTGTAATTTTTCTAGAGAAGGTTAGTTATAGAAATTTTTGGTTTTTGGTTTGCAAGAAAAGGGATGGAGCAAATGTTTGTTTGAGTATTAATTTAGGAGTTTTCTTGGAAAATATGGGTTGATGAACTCTAAATGCTATGACAACAGAGAATCTAATGAGATTCCTATCTCCTTTCAAAGCCATTAATAGTACTCTGGCAATTGTTAATATATATTTTCTTCTCCTTTGGTCAAAACCTGATAAAAATGAACAATTGAAATAGGAAACCTAAATCAAACATTAAACTGGAATGAACTACATTCACTTGCAAAATCTTGACCTGAACCTGAACGCTACTTTTGTATTCAATCATAAATGCTTTGGTTTTCTTCCAAGGAAATGAACTGGTTTGAACTAGAACTGAGCCTATATGTATATATTTCCCCCAAAATCACTGAATTGGAAGAAAGCTGAAATATCAGAATGTCCTCCAAACAAAATTTCAGCCAAACTCTTTCATTTGATTTGAAACTGATAAAAAGGGAATTGTCTCTCCACATGCTTATTTTCTTCTCTGGTTTTCCATTTATGTTTTAGGTGAAAAATCATGAGAATGTCTTGTTATTTTCCAGCTTTGACAACTATAATTAGTCATGCTGAAAAAGTGCAGAGTCCCAAGTAAGACTGACTCCTATATGAGTACACATGGGGCTGACAAGGGGACAACTGGAGACTTAACCTGCATCAGGGAACTAGAAAGAAGTAGTCAGAATACTAATTTGTCCTTCGCCACTTCTTTTTAAAAAGGAACAATCCATTTATCTTGACTTCCTGCTGGTATTCCCATTGAGCTGAGGCCCCTTTCCATAAGCCTTGAAGATCACTTTGTGTTGGTACTACTAACTATTTCTCTGAAACTGAAGAGACAGCTTGACTGAGGAAGCACAGTTGAGAAGGGTGTTTCCACAGAGTAGCAGCATTTCTGCAGAGGCTTGAGTCTCATCTAGACAGATGTCCAGATCCTGCCTGCTTCCAGCTTGGATGGGCTTTTGAATTGGAGTAGGAATGGGAGTATATATGGTAGTTGTCTTACTGGGTAATGATTAGGAAACTTGTCAATATCGGTTTCTTCTGAATCAGGCTCTAGATGGAATACATCTTTCTATTTTATAAGTTTTGCTTTGCTGTAATGCTGACAATTGAGGGTGAAGACCTTTAAAACCATACATTCTATTCTGTCATTCTGATGGTGAAGGCCAGTTGTCTATAATACCTTCTTTGGGATTTTGTACCAACCTTTGAAAATAAGAAATCCAGTCCCTTTCATATAGAACTATGGTCCCCAAACTTTTTGGCACCAGGGGCAAATTTTGTGGACAATTTTTCTGTGGATTGAGGGTGGTTGGGGATGGTTTCAGGATGATTCAAGTACATTACATTTATTGTGTACTTTATTCCTAATCTAATGCCACTGCTGATCTGCCAGGAGGTACCAGGCTGTGACCTGGCGGTTGGGGACCCCTGATGTAGAGTAATTCTCAAGAATGATCATTTTCTCATTGACTTCCCAAATGAGTTCCTTGATTAAGTTTAAGTTTCTTGATCAGTTTATGTTTCTTGATTCTATCCACAATTGTGTTTGATCTTTTTGTCTATTTCTTTTACTTTTACATATTTGTAGTCAAATATATCTTTCCTGAGTCCTGTTATTCATTTTGCCAAGATTTCATTCTTAAATATTTCTCAGTATCAGTTCATGACTCTTTAATTAGTCTTGATATATATTTTTAAAATAATTTGTGATAGCTGGCTACATTTTGCATCTTACAAATGCTTTTCTAAAAGTATGTTTTGTACTTCTAATCCCTGATATGATAGTGTCGCCCGTGTAATTGCATAAGTAGAGAAAGCATTGGAAATTTAATCTAGGAACATTTTTAGAGGAAACAGTAATTATGAAAACAGAGTAACAATGCAGCAAATTAACTAGGTTCATGTGTGCTCTCTGAGGAGTGCATAGACTGCAATAGATTTTAATGGAGATATAAAGATTAAAGAAGATTTATTACTGATCATTTGAGGATGATAACTTTCTCTTTGATACTTATTTTCAACATCCAGGTCTTTTTTGTATACATAATCTCACTTTGCGCTGACCACAAACCCAGAAATAGGCAGAGAAGGAGCTGTTATTTGTAGACTTGATGAGGATAGTTACCTAGTCCAAGCACATGTGCTCAGAGTGGAAAAGTAGAGCTGGTTCTAGTTTCTTTCAACAACTAGCTTATGCCCCACTTAGAGCTGCCTGCTGCTTCCTGAAGTTTTTGCAAACACTTCTCTATTTCATTTTTTGTTTGTTGTTGTTGTTCAGTCACTAACGCTTTGCCACCCCATGGATTGCAGCACAGAAAGCCAGGCTTCCCTGTCCTTCACTATCTCCTGGAGTTTGCTAAGACTCAAGTCCATTGAGTCAGTGATGAACATTCAACTAATTCATCCTTTGTCATCCCCTTCTTCACCTGTCTTCAATCTTTCCCAGCATCAGGGTCATTTCCAATGAGTCAGCTCTTCACATCAGGTGGTTGCAGTATTGGAGCTTCAACTTCAACTTCAGTTCTTCCAATGGATATTTAGGGTTGATTCCTTTAGAATTGACTGCTTTGGTCTTCTTGCAGTCCAAGGGACTCTCAAGAGTCTTTTCCAGCACCACAGTTAGAAAACGTCAGTTCTTCAGCTCTCAGTCTTCTTTATGCTCTGTCACATCTGTACATGACTACTAGAAAAACTATGTCTTTGATATTATGGACCTTTGTTGGCAAAACAATGCTTCTGCTTTTTAATATGTTGTCTAGGTTTGTCATAGCTTTCCTTCCAAGGAACAAGCTTCTTTTTTTCTTTCTTCTTTTAAATTTTGGCCTCTTCTATTGGCCTTCCATTCATTTATTCCTTAGTCATCTTCATTCCTTGACCTGTGCGAGCCTCCTACCACAGTGACCTCACCCACTGCAGAGCACCAGCTCCAGGCACATGTGCTCGCCAGCCCACAACTGGACACACTGGTCCAGCCACTCCACAGCACACGGGATCACCCTGGGTCAGGGATCGAGCCTACACCTCCCACACTGCAAGGTGGACCCTCCACCCACTGGACCACCAGGGAAGCCCAGGAGCAAGCATCTTTTAATTTTATGGCTGAAGTCAACATCTACAGTGGTTTTGGAGCCCAAGAAAATAAAATCTGCCACTCTTTCCATTTTTGCCCCATCTATTTCCCATGAAGTGATGGGACTGGATGCCATGATCATAGTTTTTTTTTTTTTTTTTTTAAAGATTTATTTATTTATTTATTTTGGGTGGGGGTCGGGTTGGGGAGGGAGGGGAGCAGGTGGGCCACTTCCATTGGTCTTTCATTTATCTAGTTTCATCCATCTTTGTTCTTTGGCCCGTGTGGGCCTCCCATCACGGTGGCCTCTGTTGTTGCAGCGCGCCGGCTCTGGGCGCATGCGCTCCAGAGCTCCAGCTCGGTGATTGGACACATGGGTCCAGTCTCTCAGCGGCACGTGGGATCTTCCCAGGCCAGGGATCGGACCGGCGCCCCTTGCACTGCAAGGCGGTGTCCTTACCCACTGGACCACCAGGGGAAGCCCGATCATAGTTTTTTAAATGTTGAGTTTTAAGGCATCTTTTTCACTCTCCTCTTCATCTTCATCAAGAGGCTCTTTAGTTCTTCTTCACTTTCTGCCATAATGGCGGTGACATCTACATATATGAGGGGCATTTGGTTAGCTTTACAAAAAATAGTTTTCCTTGACTTCAGTCTGAATGATCCTCTAGGTCCGAACAGTTTGAAAAAATCTGAGAAATAATATTGAGAACAAATTTGTCTCATCTTTGGAGTGAAAAAGAATTTCCTTTAGAACCTGATTCCCACTGAAATTCTAAGGAACTTCATTTGTCTCCTAAGATGCTATCTTATTTCCTATGTTTACTAAGAACTACATGCAAAAGCAGTTTAAAAGATCCTGCTTTTGTTCATTAACCTACTGTAAGTTTATGATATTGGAATAGTTAAGGCAAGGAGGCATATTTTAGATAGCCCTAACCTGAGCAGGAGGTCAATATATCTACTAGTGCTTCCTTACTCTCACCATTTTATCAGTCAATACTATGAAATAGTTAGACTAGCTGATCTCTGCAGTTCCCACTGCTAAGTGTAGGATTCCAAGGTCCTGAACTGAAAATTGTTGATTTCTGAATATGCCAGATGTTTCAGCCTGTCTTCTAGCATGGTGAGGTCTATATTCTTCTAATTATACAGTGGGAGCAATATTAGAGTTGTTTATGACAAAGAATCTGCCAAAAACTCATTTCCTTTGGCTCCTGGTACACAGTAGATGACTAAGTGCTGGCCTCAGGAATGTGAGTACTTCCAAGTCTCATTGCAAAGCACTCTGGCTCCGCTGTCTCAACTGTGGCCAGAAGCTTGGGACTCTGTTGCTTTCAGGTGAAGGGTAGAGATGTGGGATAAAGGGAATCTGAGTCCTTGAATCTCTGCAGGGAAGGTTGTTGGTTTAACACATGATTAAGAATACATGTGAGTGAGAATAAACTTCCGTGAGTTCACTGAGATTTTCTTTTACTACAGCTAGTATCAAAGTTGAATGCTGACATAATACAAAGCATTAAAATATGCATCATGGGTTTGATGGTCAGGTTGAGGTATAGCCATCTGGAAAGCTCTATTGTGCTATGGCAAAATGTTTTGTAAAAATACCCTTGTGACAACTTGGAGGGCATGCATTTGCCTAGGACCCTGTAAGTCTGGCATAAATGGAAGTCACTATGATTTTTTTTTTTTTTTAAATGGCCTTGATTCACCAGGAAAGGTGAATTGGTTTTGGTTTTTTAATTTTTTTATTTTTTTGCCACTTCTATTGGTCTTTCATTTATTTATTTCCATCCATCTTAGTTCTTTTGGCCTGTGTGGGCCTCTCATTTCAGTGGCATCTCTCGCTGCAGAGCACTGGCTCTGGGCGCATGCGCTCCAGAGCTCTGGCTCGGTAATTGGACACATCAGTCCAGCCGCTCCGCGGCACGTGGGATCCTCCCAGGCCAGGGATCGAACCGACGCCCCTTGCACTGCAAGGTGCTGTCCTTACCCACTGGACCACCAGGGAAGCCCAGTCACTATGATTGTATTGACTGTTTTCAGAAAAATATCGTAAGAGAGAAATAAAGCAAAATTTGGGTAATACTCTAGCGAATTAAGGGAATGGAGAAATTCTAGGTATTATGGTCTTTATGGTTGCAAAAAGCAACTCATTCTGGACTCTGAATAGTAAGGTTTAAGATTAAAAGGACTTTATTGAAAGAGACCAGTAAGACTTTTCAGTTAAACAAAATAACTCTGATTCACTGTGCTATATTCCCAGTAAATTGAATTATTTCAGATGGTCTCAACGTAATCATCATTAAATTAAGAAAGAAAGACAGACATGGGGTTTGGGTGAAGCTAAGAAACAAGACAGTTTTGAAAACTATGAGAAAGAATTTAGGATGTGATGATTAATACTTAAAGCTGACTGGAGGTAGCTCATGACCTCAAATTTTTGAGGGAATTTACTGCCAAAAAAGCATGAACTTGTTCTAAGATTGGGACTGATTAGAGTTCGATTCCTGTGTCAGGAAGTTCCCCTGGAAAAGGGAATGGCTGCCCATTCCAGTATTCTTGCCTGGAGAATTTCATGCACAGAGAAGCCTGGTGGGCTACAAGTCCATGGGGTTGCAAAGAGTCAGACATGACTGAGTGACTAACAGTTTCACTTTTCAGTTCAGAGACCTTAAAACAATCTTGAGCAAAAAGCAGGCTGAGAAAAATACACAACCTACAAATGTCCATTTCAGATGTGGACTTGGAGGTTAACAGACAAAGAAAAATTTCAGAAGGTAGTGTCTGTGGCCAAAGAAACTGATGGACAGAAGAGTACCTTCCAGGAGCAGAGTCAGTGTGCAAATAAGGATCTTCCCCAACTCCCAGAGCTGAGGGCCTTCACTAAGGCAGCTCAGCAGGATTTCTTTTATCTTTTTATTGACCAGGAACTGCTATGCACCTTACATTCTTTTCTATTTTGAATGGGACATTGTATTACAATTATCCTATCCTCCTTTGGCCATTATATGTAGGATGCTTGTGCAGGAGTGTGAACGGGTAACTTGACATTTAGTTCATAAGTCACTGTTTTCTTTTTTAAAAAATATGCTTCTCTTTATTTACAAAATAGCCAAAGTATTTTTATGATAAAAATATTATAAAATAGTCTAAGAAACAGCATCATAAAAGAAAATAACAGTTTCGAATAGTGAATCAATTAAACTATGATCCGCTTTTGAACAACCAGTGGCAAACAACTGAAGATTCTATACACAGGGACTGAATTTTTCAAGTGGCAAAAGAATAACAGTATAAAACTGCCTCCTTTCTAAAGGTCCAGTCACAATTCATGGCTCAGAAGTTATAAATTTTTATAAAATCACAATATTGTTATAACAATAACAATACCTTGGAGTGCCTAAAAGTGCCAATGCTGTGAGAAGGACAGACATGGGGTTTGGGTGAAGCTAAGAAACAAGACAGTTTTGAAAACTATGAGAAAGAATTTAGGATGTGATGATTAATACTTAAAGCTGACTGGAGGTAGCTCATGACCTCAAATTTTTGAGGGAATTTACTGCCAAAAAAGCATGAACTTGTTCTAAGATTGGGACTGATTAGAGTTCGATTCCTGTGTCAGGAAGTTCCCCTGGAAAAGGGAATGGCTGCCCATTCCAGTATTCTTGCCTGGAGAATTTCATGCACAGAGAAGCCTGGTGGGCTACAAGTCCATGGGGTTGCAAAGAGTCAGACATGACTGAGTGACTAACAGTTTCACTTTTCAGTTCAGAGACCTTAAAACAATCTTGAGCAAAAAGCAGGCTGAGAAAAATACACAACCTACAAATGTCCATTTCAGATGTGGACTTGGAGGTTAACAGACAAAGAAAAATTTCAGAAGGTAGTGTCTGTGGCCAAAGAAACTGATGGACAGAAGAGTACCTTCCAGGAGCAGAGTCAGTGTGCAAATAAGGATCTTCCCCAACTCCCAGAGCTGAGGGCCTTCACTAAGGCAGCTCAGCAGGATTTCTTTTATCTTTTTATTGACCAGGAACTGCTATGCACCTTACATTCTTTTCTATTTTGAATGGGACATTGTATTACAATTATCCTATCCTCCTTTGGCCATTATATGTAGGATGCTTGTGCAGGAGTGTGAACGGGTAACTTGACATTTAGTTCATAAGTCACTGTTTTCTTTTTTAAAAAATATGCTTCTCTTTATTTACAAAATAGCCAAAGTATTTTTATGATAAAAATATTATAAAATAGTCTAAGAAACAGCATCATAAAAGAAAATAACAGTTTCGAATAGTGAATCAATTAAACTATGATCCGCTTTTGAACAACCAGTGGCAAACAACTGAAGATTCTATACACAGGGACTGAATTTTTCAAGTGGCAAAAGAATAACAGTATAAAACTGCCTCCTTTCTAAAGGTCCAGTCACAATTCATGGCTCAGAAGTTATAAATTTTTATAAAATCACAATATTGTTATAACAATAACAATACCTTGGAGTGCCTAAAAGTGCCAATGCTGTGAGAAGCAGCACTCGTTTGTTAAGTCTCTCTCTCTCTCTTTTTTTTTTTTTTGGAGTATGGCTGCATTTCTGTGTAAGTTCTGTATAATGAAATTTTACTCAGCCATAAAAATGAAATACTGCCACTTGCAGCAATATGGATGAATCTAGAGAATATGATGCTTAGTGAAATAAGTCTGACAGAGAAAGACAAGTGCCATGTGATATGACTTATATGTGGAATCTGAAAAAAGCCCACAAATGATTATATATATGTATATATTATATATATATATATATATATATATATACATACACACATATATACATTATATATATATACACATGCATTATATATATATATATATATATATATACACACACACACACACACACACAGAGAAATAGAATCATAGGCATAGAAAACAAACTTGTGTTTAACAAAGGGGGATAAATTCTGGTATCTAGAAAGAAATGACAACCCACTCCAGTATTCTTGCCTGGAGAATCCCATGAAAAGAGGATCTTAGTAGGCTACAGTCCACAGGGTCACAAAGAGTTCGTCATGACTGAAGCGACAGCATGCATGGTGTTAGCAAATACAAACTACTATATAGAAAATAGATGAGCAACAAGGATATACTGTAGAGCACTGGGGATTATACCCATTATCTTGTAATCACCTATAAAAGAACATAGTCTACAGAAAACAAATAACCTATTTTTACATTATAATAGCTATAGTATTAATTTTCATTTGATAGAGTTTCAATTCTATGTGTGTTTTCCAACCTTTTGTAAATATGAACATAGTCTAGATATAAAAATATTGCTTTTTTCTTTATTTACAAAATAGCCAAAGTATTTTTATGATAAAAATATTATAAAATAGTCTAAGAAACAGCATCATAAAAGAAAATAACAGTTTCGAATAGTGAATCAATTAAACTATGATCCGCTTTTGAACAACCAGTGGCAAACAACTGAAGATTCTATACACAGGGACTGAATTTTTCAAGTGGCAAAAGAATAACAGTATAAAACTGCCTCCTTTCTAAAGGTCCAGTCACAATTCATGGCTCAGAAGTTATAAATTTTTATAAAATCACAATATTGTTATAACAATAACAATACCTTGGAGTGCCTAAAAGTGCCAATGCTGTGAGAAGCAGCACTCGTTTGTTAAGTCTCTCTCTCTCTCTTTTTTTGGAGTATGGCTGCATTTCTGTGTAAGTTCTGTATAATGAAATTTTACTCAGCCATAAAAATGAAATACTGCCACTTGCAGCAATATGGATGAATCTAGAGAATATGATGCTTAGTGAAATAAGTCTGACAGAGAAAGACAAGTGCCATGTGATATGACTTATATGTGGAATCTGAAAAAAGCCCACAAATGATTATATATATGTATATATTATATATATATATATATATATATATATATACATACACACATATATACATTATATATATATACACATGCATTATATATATATATATATATATATATACACACACACACACACACACAGAGAAATAGAATCATAGGCATAGAAAACAAACTTGTGTTTAACAAAGGGGGATAAATTCTGGTATCTAGAAAGAAATGACAACCCACTCCAGTATTCTTGCCTGGAGAATCCCATGAAAAGAGGATCTTAGTAGGCTACAGTCCACAGGGTCACAAAGAGTTCGTCATGACTGAAGCGACAGCATGCATGGTGTTAGCAAATACAAACTACTATATAGAAAATAGATGAGCAACAAGGATATACTGTAGAGCACTGGGGATTATACCCATTATCTTGTAATCACCTATAAAAGAACATAGTCTACAGAAAACAAATAACCTATTTTTACATTATAATAGCTATAGTATTAATTTTCATTTGATAGAGTTTCAATTCTATGTGTGTTTTCCAACAGTTTGATATTGTATACATGGTTTTAGGTCTTGTTTCCTAAATATGAAATACACTTATAAATTCAGTCTCTTCACTGAAAAAAAATCAGAAGACGCTTATTCCACACCTTACTTGTGCTGGTGATTACAACCTGCATTGGGATGTTAGAATTTCATGATGATGCCCAATATTGTATCTGTGATTAATTTTTTTTCCCCTTTTTTGGGGGGGGGGGGGAGGGGCGGGTTGGGGAGAGGAGGGGCGGATTGGGGAGGGAGGGGGCTGACCAGCCACTTCTATTGGTCTTTCATCTATTTATTTTCATCCATCTTTGTTCTTTGGCCCACGTGGGCCTCCCATCGCAGTGGCTTCTGTTGTTGCAGAGCACTGGCTCTGGGTGCATGCGCTCCAGAGCTCCGGCTCGGTAATTGGACACATTGGTCCAGTCGCCCTGCTGCACATGGGATCTTCCCAGGCCAGGGATCGAACCGGTACCCCTTACACTGCAAGGTGGTGTCCTTACCCACTGGACCACCAGGGAAGCCCTCTGTGATTAAATTTTAAGAGTGGTTTTGCTATAAGAGCTCTGCTGAATATTAGCCTGTTTCAGAGGAAAACTCTGTTCTCTGCAACTCCTAAAGTGGATGTGGAATTCTTGACAGCCATTTTTCATGCTTGAATGGAGAGACAAACAGTAAGAGGTGGTTATTCATAAACACAGCAAAGAAAATTTCTATTTATTATTCTCTTTCACAATACTGTAACTCTGACAAACCCCAGGACTTCTTCCCCAGGCCAGTGCATGACCAGACAGGCTCTGGATTAATTGCAGTTGGAGTATTTTGCAGGTAGCCAGTCCAAGACATTGGGTGACTTTTGTACCTTGACCAGCATGTTTCTTGGCAGCATGCGAGTGCTCAGATGTCATTGTCAGGGATTGCTGTTTCCTCTTCATACTTGTTTACAAAGATTTTCATCAATTTAAGATCCTCAAACCTTGGACTTGACTCAAAATAAATTTTTCAAGGATTTTGATGCAAGCTTTAGGCCTGTCCTAATGTGCGTGGGCTTCCTTGGTAGCTCAGCTGTTAAAGAATCCTTCTGCGGTACAGGAAGCATTGCACAGAAAACCCACTCCAGTATTCTTGCCTGGAGAATTCCATGGACAGACGAGCCTGGCATACTATAGCCCACAGGGTCACAAAGAGTTCAACATGACTGAGCGACTGTCACTTAATTTGTATAGCGACTGGAAATATACAAAGATTTGAGAGTATACGTTACCAAGAAATGAAGTTCGTTGACCTTTGGATCAACTTTCGCTGTAGTTGAAGGCACAATCTTATGATTACAGAGGTCTTGAGCATTAAGGAATTGGCTAACTTCACATCAGAGAAGATGCTAGGAAAAAACACCCAGAGTAGATCTGCAGTCATTCAGAGTATCTGTAATTGGCATTGCTCAGATTATGCCTAGAGAACAGTTTTCAGTTTTGATTTTGACACTTGAGAATGATGTGGAATAGGGCCAGAGAAGAAATTCCTGACATTTTCTGGTATTTCAAGTTGTTACTTGAACTATTTCCGTTTAAAAAATTCCCCCAAATCAACTCACCAACAAAGAACATGAATTTTTGGCTTGACAGATTGCATTTGAATATTAGCCTGTTTCAGAGGAAAACTCTGTTCTCTGCAACTCCTAAAGTGGATGTGGAATTCTTGACAGCCATTTTTCATGCTTGAATGGAGAGACAAACAGTAAGAGGTGGTTATTCATAAACACAGCAAAGAAAATTTCTATTTATTATTCTCTTTCACAATACTGTAACTCTGACAAACCCCAGGACTTCTTCCCCAGGCCAGTGCATGACCAGACAGGCTCTGGATTAATTGCAGTTGGAGTATTTTGCAGGTAGCCAGTCCAAGACATTGGGTGACTTTTGTACCTTGACCAGCATGTTTCTTGGCAGCATGCGAGTGCTCAGATGTCATTGTCAGGGATTGCTGTTTCCTCTTCATACTTGTTTACAAAGATTTTCATCAATTTAAGATCCCTCAAACCTTGGACTTGACTCAAAATAAATTTTTCAAGGATTTTGATGCAAGCTTTAGGCCTGTCCTAATGTGCGTGGGCTTCCTTGGTAGCTCAGCTGTTAAAGAATCCTTCTGCGGTACAGGAAGCATTGCACAGAAAACCCACTCCAGTATTCTTGCCTGGAGAATTCCATGGACAGACGAGCCTGGCATACTATAGCCCACAGGGTCACAAAGAGTTCAACATGACTGAGCGACTGTCACTTAATTTGTATAGCGACTGGAAATATACAAAGATTTGAGAGTATACGTTACCAAGAAATGAAGTTCGTTGACCTTTGGATCAACTTTCGCTGTAGTTGAAGGCACAATCTTATGATTACAGAGGTCTTGAGCATTAAGGAATTGGCTAACTTCACATCAGAGAAGATGCTAGGAAAAAACACCCAGAGTAGATCTGCAGTCATTCAGAGTATCTGTAATTGGCATTGCTCAGATTATGCCTAGAGAACAGTTTTCAGTTTTGATTTTGACACTTGAGAATGATGTGGAATAGGGCCAGAGAAGAAATTCCTGACATTTTCTGGTATTTCAAGTTGTTACTTGAACTATTTCCGTTTAAAAAATTCCCCCAAATCAACTCACCAACAAAGAACATGAATTTTTGGCTTGACAGATTGCATTTGAATATAGGCAATATCTCCTTTAGCTATGTGACCATAGAAATTAAAAGACACTAATATTGACTATATTAAAATATTTATAGTTAGCATATATGATGACAGGAAAACATAGCAAAAAAACCCCATTTTTTGTTCTGCTATAGAAAGGCTGTGTGCAGACAGAATATCTGTCTGCTGTACTATTAGAAATGGAAATGGATTATTAAACACATTTCCCCAGTCTGTTTTTATCTATAAAACAGGGATAATGATCTCTGATTCACAGGAGTTCTGTGATGATTAGATGAGTAGACTGTGTTAAAAGGAAAGTGTCCTATAAGGGGTGTTCCCATCCACTGCCTGTATTCCCACAGCCCATTCATGCTTAAGCACACCCTGGCCTTTGCCTAGCTTACCTCTGAACCAAAGCTCATCAAGAGCAGTGGCAGAAGCTCTTGGTTCCCTGCACTGAGTTCAGTCTGTTTGTCTCCACTTTTGTCTTTTTTCTCCACTCACTCTTCATTTTCTAAAGAAATTCATTCCATTATTTATTTGGCTGTGCCAGGTCTTGATTGCAGCACGCAGAATCTTCAGTCTTTGTTGTGCCATGTGGGATTGTGGCATGAGGACTCTTAGTTGTGGCATGTGGAATCTAGGTCCCTGACCTGGGATAGAACTCTGGGACCCTTACATTGGGAGGTAAGAGTCTTAGCCACCAGACCACAGAGAAGTTCCTCCTCTCGCTCATCTTGAATACTCATCTGCTATTTGTGCAATGCTACTTGCTCTCCGTTTCACAATCTTATGATTACAGAGGTCTTGAGCATTAAGGAATTGGCTAACTTCACATCAGAGAAGATGCTAGGAAAAAACACCCAGAGTAGATCTGCAGTCATTCAGAGTATCTGTAATTGGCATTGCTCAGATTATGCCTAGAGAACAGTTTTCAGTTTTGATTTTGACACTTGAGAATGATGTGGAATAGGGCCAGAGAAGAAATTCCTGACATTTTCTGGTATTTCAAGTTGTTACTTGAACTATTTCCGTTTAAAAAATTCCCCCAAATCAACTCACCAACAAAGAACATGAATTTTTGGCTTGACAGATTGCATTTGAATATAGGCAATATCTCCTTTAGCTATGTGACCATAGAAATTAAAAGACACTAATATTGACTATATTAAAATATTTATAGTTAGCATATATGATGACAGGAAAACATAGCAAAAAAACCCCATTTTTAGTTCTGCTATAGAAAGGCTGTGTGCAGACAGAATATCTGTCTGCTGTACTATTAGAAATGGAAATGGATTATTAAACACATTTCCCCAGTCTGTTTTTATCTATAAAACAGGGATAATGATCTCTGATTCACAGGAGTTCTGTGATGATTAGATGAGTAGACTGTGTTAAAAGGAAAGTGTCCTATAAGGGGTGTTCCCATCCACTGCCTGTATTCCCACAGCCCATTCATGCTTAAGCACACCCTGGCCTTTGCCTAGCTTACCTCTGAACCAAAGCTCATCAAGAGCAGTGGCAGAAGCTCTTGGTTCCCTGCACTGAGTTCAGTCTGTTTGTCTCCACTTTTGTCTTTTTTCTCCACTCACTCTTCATTTTCTAAAGAAATTCATTCCATTATTTATTTGGCTGTGCCAGGTCTTGATTGCAGCACGCAGAATCTTCAGTCTTTGTTGTGCCATGTGGGATTGTGGCATGAGGACTCTTAGTTGTGGCATGTGGAATCTAGGTCCCTGACCTGGGATAGAACTCTGGGACCCTTACATTGGGAGGTAAGAGTCTTAGCCACCAGACCACAGAGAAGTTCCTCCTCTCGCTCATCTTGAATACTCATCTGCTATTTGTGCAATGCTACTTGCTCTCCGTTTTCCTTCTATTGTTCTAACTAGTCTTGCCCATTCTCCTTCTCAGGCTCTTCCTTATTTACTTATCCCTTAGATCCCAGTGTCTTCCCAGGCATCAATCCTTAACCCCCTTTTTTCTTTACATAGTCTCTACAGGTGATTTGCTGACTCAGCATTTAAACTACGTGAGGCTGGTAATGCAGATCTCTATTGCCAGTCAGCTATTTCTTCTGAGCTTCAAATGTATCAGTCAGTTTCCTGTTGAGCTGCACTCAAATAATATGGTTTCCCAGGTGATGCTGTGGAAAACAATCCCCATGCCAATGCAGGAGATGCAGGAGATGTGGTTTGACCCCTGGGTCAGAAAGTTCCTCTGGATAGGAAATGGCAATCCACTCTAGTATTCTTGCCTGGAAAATTTCACAGACAGAGGAGCTTGGCAGACTACAGTCCATGGGGTTGCAGAGTCGAACACGACTGAGCATTTAAATAATCTACAGCATCTTCCAAACCAAAGTCATTGTCAGGTATCTATTCCATACACATCCATGCTTGCTTGTTTATTTTTGTTCCATGTATATTGATTGGGTGCCTGATATGTGCCAAGTCTTGTCTGTTTCTCCAATCCCACGCTCAGTCTATTTCTCATCTGGCACCCTGCCTTACAGTCAAACAGCACTACGGAGTCCCCTAAATCCATCATGCTGCCTTATGTTTCCATGCATAGAAAGAAGGCAGAAAGAGCCCATCTGAACTTGAACCAACAGAGAAAATTACTTGAGGTCTTGATTTTCCAGATTCCTGATTCCAGTCCTCATGAGACACAACTTTGTACTGCTGATTCTTGACTTCTCTGAAATAAATACACCTGTTATTTCTCCAGTAAAATTTCCTTTGAGATTGAATTGATTTGAATGGATTTACTCTTTAATGGAAAAGTCCTTTTCATGGAGGGAACCCTTACTTTGGGAGGTAAGAGTCTTAGCCACCAGACCACAGAGAAGTTCCTCCTCTCGCTCATCTTGAATACTCATCTGCTATTTGTGCAATGCTACTTGCTCTCCGTTTCCTTCTATTGTTCTAACTAGTCTTGCCCATCCTCCTTCTCAGGCTCTTCCTTATTTACTTATCCCTTAGATCCCAGTGTCTTCCCAGGCATGACTCTTGAACAGCTTTTCGGCTTTTCATTGTCTCTACAGGTGATTTGCTGACTCAGCATTTAAACTACGTGAGGCTGGTAATGCAGATCTCTATTGCCAGTCAGCTATTTCTTCTGAGCTTCAAATGTATCAGTCAGTTTCCTGTTGAGCTGCACTCAAATAATATGGTTTCCCAGGTGATGCTGTGGAAAACAATCCCCATGCCAATGCAGGAGATGCAGGAGATGTGGTTTGACCCCTGGGTCAGAAAGTTCCTCTGGATAGGAAATGGCAATCCACTCTAGTATTCTTGCCTGGAAAATTTCACAGACAGAGGAGCTTGGCAGACTACAGTCCATGGGGTTGCAGAGTCGAACACGACTGAGCATTTAAATAATCTACAGCATCTTCCAAACCAAAGTCATTGTCAGGTATCTATTCCATACACATCCATGCTTGCTTGTTTATTTTTGTTCCATGTATATTGATTGGGTGCCTGATATGTGCCAAGTCTTGTCTGTTTCTCCAATCCCACGCTCAGTCTATTTCTCATCTGGCACCCTGCCTTACAGTCAAACAGCACTACGGAGTCCCCTAAATCCATCATGCTGCCTTATGTTTCCATGCATAGAAAGAAGGCAGAAAGAGCCCATCTGAACTTGAACCAACAGAGAAAATTACTTGAGGTCTTGATTTTCCAGATTCCTGATTCCAGTCCTCATGAGACACAACTTTGTACTGCTGATTCTTGACTTCTCTGAAATAAATACACCTGTTATTTCTCCAGTAAAATTTCCTTTGAGATTGAATTGATTTGAATGGATTTACTCTTTAAGATCAAGGAGATTTGACCTAAATGTCCTTTTCATGGAGGGAGCTTTTGGAGGTGGTGTGGTTTCCATGAGCTAATCTGCTCCCTTGATAAACTAAACCAATGGTTTATACAGATTGGCATGGTTGCAGATTGCTTTCCTTTAGGATAATTTATTTTCTAAGTATGATCTCTATTTCATTTCCTCCTAGCACCAGCCTCAGTGCAAAACATAACACCTGCATTCACTGTAAAATACTTAGCAACGGTGATATCCTAGGGGACAAAAGGGGCAGTAAACAGCTGTATTTTGCTTGAACATCTTTATGGGATAGTCTTTCCCTAATGTCTCTTTTCAGGGGCCACCTACCAAGTCTTACTTCTCTTCACATATTTCCTGCATCCTTCACATCTGCCTATGAGTCCTTCCATTTCCTGGGTCTTTCAACCTTCTTCCTCCTTTCTTAGGCAGAGTACTCTAGTTGCTTTTTCCAGGGTGTGGAAAGATGTGTTGGCATTAACTGGTAAGACTTTTTTTCCTGGTGTTTTCTCTTCTCAACCCCAACCATTCATAGAAGGCGTGGACTTTGGCATAATTCGATCAGGGTAGAGTGTGTATAACAGGTGTCCAAGAAGAAAAGGAAATCAGTCTTTTGAGTTTCTAAGTTGACTCTGAACAACTTAAGCCATAAGTAGAAGGAAAATGCTTTTTAGCTGCAAAAGTCAAAATTTATATTATAAGCAATGTATTTGGGAAGAATGTATGAAGATTTCAAGGTTAGTTTCTTGCTATAAGTTTGTTCAAGAGTCATGGGCTGCTGAGATGAGAAAGAGAAAGAGGAGATCAAGAAGAACAAACTACCACTGACTATCTTGTGCCCTCCCTCTCTGCCTCCAGCCCTGGGCCACCTTATGTAAGTTTAGTGCTGTGAGGTTAGGGAATCAGAGCTTGATTTATATGTGAATCTCTGAAAAACAAACAAGGCCTGGAGACCCCTGCATGGTATCAGCAGAATGAGATGCTCCCTGGAGTGTCCAGACATAGGGGGCTGGAGGCAGCTCCCAGGCTGCCATAGCTCTCAAGTGACTGGAAAGCATTTAAAGGGATGCAGAAGTGCATAAGCAAGACTGGCAGATCTAAAGGGACTCGGCGGTCCAGGTTGGAGGACCTGAATGATGAGGAATGATGACCCAGACTAAGATCATCAGTGTGAAGCGGGGATGGTGGCTAAGAATGAGCTGCTTCTGATACCACAAAATGAGACAAGGGACCCATGGGATGAGACAAGGGACCCATGAAATGACACACAGAACCCAGGAGAAGGAAGAAGGATGGGGAGGAAGGGATTGGATAGTGAGAGGCTGTACCCCTGAGGGCAGTCCCTCAAGTAGCAGTTATGGGATGCTTTTTTAATTGTTCTCAAAAAATTATTTCCTGGGATAGTCTTTCCCTAATGTCTCTTTTCAGGGGCCACCTACCAAGTCTTACTTCTCTTCACATATTTCCTGCATCCTTCACATCTGCCTATGAGTCCTTCCATTTCCTGGGTCTTTCAACCTTCTTCCTCCTTTCTTAGGCAGAGTACTCTAGTTGCTTTTTCCAGGGTGTGGAAAGATGTGTTGGCATTAACTGGTAAGACTTTTTTTCCTGGTGTTTTCTCTTCTCAACCCCAACCATTCATAGAAGGCGTGGACTTTGGCATAATTCGATCAGGGTAGAGTGTGTATAACAGGTGTCCAAGAAGAAAAGGAAATCAGTCTTTTGAGTTTCTAAGTTGACTCTGAACAACTTAAGCCATAAGTAGAAGGAAAATGCTTTTTAGCTGCAAAAGTCAAAATTTATATTATAAGCAATGTATTTGGGAAGAATGTATGAAGATTTCAAGGTTAGTTTCTTGCTATAAGTTTGTTCAAGAGTCATGGGCTGCTGAGATGAGAAAGAGAAAGAGGAGATCAAGAAGAACAAACTACCACTGACTATCTTGTGCCCTCCCTCTCTGCCTCCAGCCCTGGGCCACCTTATGTAAGTTTAGTGCTGTGAGGTTAGGGAATCAGAGCTTGATTTATATGTGAATCTCTGAAAAACAAACAAGGCCTGGAGACCCCTGCATGGTATCAGCAGAATGAGATGCTCCCTGGAGTGTCCAGACATAGGGGGCTGGAGGCAGCTCCCAGGCTGCCATAGCTCTCAAGTGACTGGAAAGCATTTAAAGGGATGCAGAAGTGCATAAGCAAGACTGGCAGATCTAAAGGGACTCGGCGGTCCAGGTTGGAGGACCTGAATGATGAGGAATGATGACCCAGACTAAGATCATCAGTGTGAAGCGGGGATGGTGGCTAAGAATGAGCTGCTTCTGATACCACAAAATGAGACAAGGGACCCATGGGATGAGACAAGGGACCCATGAAATGACACACAGAACCCAGGAGAAGGAAGAAGGATGGGGAGGAAGGGATTGGATAGTGAGAGGCTGTACCCCTGAGGGCAGTCCCTCAAGTAGCAGTTATGGGATGCTTTTTTAATTGTTCTCATTTAAGCCCAAATCCACATTGAGATTGTGTTGCAAGTTGCAAGTAGAGAAAATAAAGACTGAGTTGTATTGGGGAGGGAGGATTTAAAAAAATATATAGGGGGCTATTTGGAGAAAGCTGAGTAGTGAATGGAGGAGCTGTCAGAGGAACAGAAGCAGCAGCCGCGAGCCAAAAGCCTGACGAGGGTGGAAAGGGACTTGGGGAACATGTGAATAGTGGGCTCAGGGAAGGTGGGATCTGAGGATTCCCAGAAGTGCTGGAGAGAGATTTCTTTGCAGGTTGATAAATTAAACTTCAAGCATGGGCGAGTCAGAAATCATTAGAATTTTCCTGTTCAGGGAAAGGAGACACCCTGCTAACACTTAAGAGAGTACAATTAGATTTTTCTCTAAGTCCCCTTTCCGAAAGTACACATTTTAGTCTTTCCCTATCATTTTTTTCAATCTAAACAGTGAAAAACTGTGATCAACTGTTTTTGTCTTTGTTGTTATTGTCAGTTGCTCAGTCGTGTCCAACTCTTTGAGACTCCATGGATTACAGTGTGCCAGGCTTCTCCATCCTCTACCACCTCCTGGAGTTTGCTCAAACTCAGGTCCGTTGAGTCAGTGACGCCATCCAACCATCTCATCCTGTTTCCCCCTTCTCCTCCTGCCCTCAATCTTTACCAGCATCAGAGTCTTTTCCAATGACTTAGCTCTTCACATCAGGTGACCAAAGTATTGGAGCTTCAGCTTTAGCATTAGTCCCTCCAAAGAGTATTCAAGGTTGATATCCTTTAGGATTGACTGGTTTGATCTCCTTGCAGTCCACGTGACTCTCAAGAGTCTTCTCCAGCACCACAGTTCGAAAGCATCAATTCTTCAGCCTTCAGCCTTCTTTACGGTCCAGCTCTCCTGCCTGTATATGACTACTGGAAAATTCATAGCTTTTACTGTATAGACCTTTGTTGGCAGAGTGATGTCTCTGCTTTTTAATATGTTGTCTAGGTTTGTCATAGCTTTTCTTTCAAGGAGCAAGCATCTTTTCATTTCATGGCTGCAGCCATAGTCCACAGTGATTTTGGAGTCCAAGAAAACAGTTTGTCACCATTTTTCCCTTATCTATTTATCATGAAGTGATGGAACTGGATGCCATAATCTTAGGTTTTTGGATGTTGAGTTTTAAGCCATCTTTTTCACTCTCCTCTTTCACCCTCATCAAGAGATCCTTCACACAGATTGGCAGATGTGGCATGGTCTCTCTGTTTTCTGCCAATAGGGTGATATCATCTGCATACCTGAGGTTATTTCTATTTCTCCCAGCAATCTTGTTATGGCTTGTGCTTCATCTAGCCTGGCATTTTTCATGATTTACTCTGTATATAAGTTAAATAAGCAGGGAATCGAGGTCAATGAGGTTATTAATTTTTATGCTACAGAAACACAGATTCCAAGTCTTGCTACACAGATCAATGCTGAGGGAGCTTAAAAAAATACTGAAGCTTTGGCATAGTATTCAGCCCAGGAAGAATTCTGATTTAGTTGGCTTGGGACATTGTTTTCAAAAGTTCCCTAGTGGTTCTAACACATGACCAAAGTTATGAACTACTGCAGTGATGATTATTTAACTTGCAGTTTTAGGAAACTGTCCATGTCCCTTTAAATGGGATAGAATTTTTGAACAAGATTCCGAAATCATCAATAATCAAAGAAAGAGAAGGGGAGAGGTCACAGAAAACTAAGATTGGTTTTTATCAATCTATCTAAGTCTGATCATTCAGTTCATGAATAACCCAGTTTCTTTCTGTCTTGGTTTTTCCCCTTGGTGGTCTGCCTTCAGGGTGTTTCATTTTCTTCAGCTTCTTTAAAATAAGATAGATAAAGAATCCACTTGGTTGCCTGCTTGATTAAAAAATTTGGGGGAGCTTCCCTGGTGGTCCAAGGGGTAGAGTCTGCCTTGCAGTACAAGGGGCACTGATTCAATCCCTGGCCCAGGAAGATCCCACATGCCACAGAACGGCTGGACTGGTGTGTCCAATTACGGGCTAGTGCTCTGGAGCACATGTGCCCAGAACCAGTGCTCTGCAACGGGAGAGGCTACTGCAATGGGAGGCCCAGACAGGCCAAAGAACAAAGATGGATGAAAATAAATAAATGAAAGACCAATAAGAGGGGCCAAAATTTAAAAAAAAGTTTGGGGGGACAAAATTGAAAACTATTAAGTTTAGATCACAGAACAAACTGTATTAATCTATACTGTGAATGAACACGAGAGATATGAAAGCTTTGTTACGCTTTCTTAACGTTCACATTTTCACCCTCATCAAGAGATCCTTCACACAGATTGGCAGATGTGGCATGGTCTCTCTGTTTTCTGCCAATAGGGTGATATCATCTGCATACCTGAGGTTATTTCTATTTCTCCCAGCAATCTTGTTATGGCTTGTGCTTCATCTAGCCTGGCATTTTTCATGATTTACTCTGTATATAAGTTAAATAAGCAGGGAATCGAGGTCAATGAGGTTATTAATTTTTATGCTACAGAAACACAGATTCCAAGTCTTGCTACACAGATCAATGCTGAGGGAGCTTAAAAAAATACTGAAGCTTTGGCATAGTATTCAGCCCAGGAAGAATTCTGATTTAGTTGGCTTGGGACATTGTTTTCAAAAGTTCCCTAGTGGTTCTAACACATGACCAAAGTTATGAACTACTGCAGTGATGATTATTTAACTTGCAGTTTTAGGAAACTGTCCATGTCCCTTTAAATGGGATAGAATTTTTGAACAAGATTCCGAAATCATCAATAATCAAAGAAAGAGAAGGGGAGAGGTCACAGAAAACTAAGATTGGTTTTTATCAATCTATCTAAGTCTGATCATTCAGTTCATGAATAACCCAGTTTCTTTCTGTCTTGGTTTTTCCCCTTGGTGGTCTGCCTTCAGGGTGTTTCATTTTCTTCAGCTTCTTTAAAATAAGATAGATAAAGAATCCACTTGGTTGCCTGCTTGATTAAAAAATTTGGGGGAGCTTCCCTGGTGGTCCAAGGGGTAGAGTCTGCCTTGCAGTACAAGGGGCACTGATTCAATCCCTGGCCCAGGAAGATCCCACATGCCACAGAACGGCTGGACTGGTGTGTCCAATTACGGGCTAGTGCTCTGGAGCACATGTGCCCAGAACCAGTGCTCTGCAACGGGAGAGGCTACTGCAATGGGAGGCCCAGACAGGCCAAAGAACAAAGATGGATGAAAATAAATAAATGAAAGACCAATAAGAGGGGCCAAAATTTAAAAAAAAGTTTGGGGGGACAAAATTGAAAACTATTAAGTTTAGATCACAGAACAAACTGTATTAATCTATACTGTGAATGAACACGAGAGATATGAAAGCTTTGTTACGCTTTCTTAACGTTCACATTTTTCCTTTACTTCAGAATTGGAGACATAAAATGGCAACTCTTAACCTTTCTAGAGTTAAAAAGTAACCAACAGGTATTTGTGTAATATCATTACCTGTCCTACTAGCTCTGGCCTCAATGGTGTGGCATGGCACAGATTTGATTACAGTTAAATGATATAAGAGGAACTCTCCTGGAGAAGTCAGTGAAGATTGTTGGTAGCAGTTGCTGAGCTATTTGGCTGTCGTTCATGGCTGGTACCATCTTCCTCACTATTTGGGAAGAAAACTTGGTGTCTGCTCTTACATATTTTCTCTTAATGTGCAGCTTTTTTCTACCTGACTACTTTGAGTGGAAAAGGTTCTATTGCTGTTCAAGTATTCACGCTGTGAGAAGGTGTATTCTAGAATGAAAGGCACTTTATTACTCTTTTATGACAATTATCTGCCAACTAGGTGTGAGTCTTTGTCCTGGAGAAAAATTAGAGATTATCTACATTCCATTAGAAATAATGATATGGCAATGTTCTTTGCCACTTACTTTTCAGCTGTTATTTCAGGCAGCTCATATGTTACTCTGTAGACCAGCAGAACATCTTCATGGCTTTATGGATGTTGCCTTGAAAACATTGCCTTTGGATGTTTGCACATAATCTTATGAGTATCCAATTTTTCACCAGGGTCACATGCAAGAGTGTGGCCAGAGAATATAAAGCACTAGTTTGCAAGGAGGGTAATATGGTCATTTTTCTTGAACTACTTATGTTACTTTAAGCTCTAGGTGTATCTTTACTGGACTTTCCAAGTGGCGCTAGTGATAAAGAACTCACATGCCATTGCAAGAGACATAAGAGATACAGGTTCAGTCCCTGGGTCAGGGAGATCCCCTGGAGAAAGGTATAGCAACCCACTGCAATATTCTTTTTCTCTGGGGTGGGGGAAGGTCTGGGGTTGGGGAGGGAGGGATATGGGCGGACCACTTCTATTGGTCTTTCATTTATCTATTCTCATCCATCTTTGTTCTTTGGCCCATGCGGGCCTCCCATCCCAGTGGCCTTTGTTGTCACAGAGCACTGGCCCTGGGCACATGTACTCCAGAGCTCCAACTCGGTAGTTGGACACATGAGTCCAGCTGCTCCGCGGCACGTGGGATCTTCCCAGGCCAGGGATCAAGCCGGCGCCCCTTGCACTGCAAGGCAGTGTCCTTACCCACTGGACCACCAGGGAAGCCCCTCCAATATTCTTTTGTTTTTCTTTCATTCTAGTATTCTTGCTTGGAGAATCCCATAGATAGAGGAACCTGGTGGGCTATAGTCCATAGGGTAACAAAGAGTCAGACACAACAAGCAACTTAGCATGGAGGTGTCTTGATCAACTTTCTACCTGGTGAAGTTAGAATTAAATTCCCAATTTATATTTTTAAGATATATTTATTTATTTATTTATTTATTTATTTTGGGTGGGGGTCGGGTTGGGGAGGGAGGGGAGCGGGCGGGCCACTTCTATTGGTCTTTCATTTCTCTGTTTTCATCCGTCTTTGTTCTTTGACTCCTGCGGGCCTCCCATCACGGTGGCGTCTGTCGTCGCAGAGCACCGGCTCTGGGCGCATGCGCTCCAGAGCTCCGGCTAGGTCATTGGACACATCAGTCCAGCCGCTCCGCGGCACGTGGGATCTTCCCAGGCCAGGGATCGAACCGGCGCCCCTTGCACCGCAAGGTGGTGTCCTTACCCACTGGACCACCAGGGGAAGACCCAGATTTACTTTTTTAAAAAAATAATTTTATTTTTATTTTTGCCTGTGCTGGATCTTTGATTAATTTGTGGGCTTTTCTTCAGTTGCTGTGAGCAGGGGCTATTCTCTTTTTGTGGAGCACAGGCTCTAGAGCACAAGCTTGAGAGCTGTGACACATGGTGAAGATTTGGGATCGTCCTGGACTGGGGATAGAGCCCATGTCTCCTGTATTGACAACAGGATTCTTTACCACTGAGCCACCAGGGAAGTTCTACATTCAGATTTATTCTTATTTTTTTTTCTCTAATTTTAGTTTATAAAGGTTAGTATTAGTACAAATGAAAGACAAAATCGGAAAGTAGTTTGTATTTTTTCTATTTTGGAGGTTTTACTTCTATTCATAAGGAAAGACAATATTATGAGCTACCAAAGCTGCAAGGACAAGAAGTATTCATGAGTATAGCAAGAATCATCAATGGAAGCCACAGAAAATGGAACAGCAAGGCCATTTTTCAGGAAGCAGGTTTATTGTGTGTCGACCCGGTCCCAGTGGGTTTATATCCAAATTCTGGGCCCAAAACAAAGACCATCGTTTGCTTATATCTCTTTAGAAAAAGGTTACATCACTGGGGAGGTGGCATTTAACTGTTTTTATTCAGGGGTTTCAGACTCTCTGGCTCTGCAAATAATCACAGGCAGGAACAGGGAGTGTAAAGAGAAATAAATTATTACCTACATTGTTACATATGTTCTAGGGCTGTTATATCATTAAGCAAGGCTAGTTAACAAACAAAGCAGTTACAGGAGTGCAGGAATGTGAACTAAGTCATAGCTTCCCTGCAGTCTTCAAGGCCACAGCCAGGGGGCTGAGAGTAAGAGGTAGAAGGTAAGAGTGTGTGTGGAGGGGTTCTTTTTCCTTTAGTATCATGCCACATTTATTTCACAGGTACACTGCAGTGTAATAGTGTAAAGTTACAATATGTATCTTACCCTAAGTAATACTTGAAAAGAATGTTCCATGTGCATACTCATCATGATGTTATTTAAATGTAAGAAAGTTAGAAGCAATCTTTTTTTGTTTTTGGTTGTGCTGTGAGGCTCATGGGATCTCAGTTCCCTGACCAGGAACTGAACCCAGGCCACCCAGGAACTAAACACCAAGTTCTAACCATTAGACCACCAGGGCACTCCCAGAAGCAAATGTAATGTTCAATTATATGGGAACAGTTAAGTAAACTATGGGACACCCAGTGGATGAAATATTACACTTCCATTTAAAGGGAGGAACATAGAAATATAGACAAATGTTTATATGGAAACAGCAGAATAAAACAGTTGTATAAGATGTTTAAGCATAACTTGGTTTAAAACTTAACCCAGAAATCTATGGATAAATCCCTGTAAAAAACATTGTATTGTTCATGTCTGAAAGGTAAGATCAGGAATAATCTTTAAATGTTTTCCCTATTTTATATATATTTTAAGATTTTCTAGGAAAAAGGTAAATTTAAAAGTAAAGTGATGGAGTAGCTGATCCATGGGCTCTGAGCTTAACAGCTGCACAGAAATTGAGGAAGCAGGGAGCTGTCCTTTTCTTGCAGGTGAAGAGCTGTCGGAGAGAGCCTCAGGGTGAATACAAAGGGGAGCTGTCCTTGTTCTTTTTTCAGGTGAAGAGCTGTGCGGAGATTATACCCCCATCGTTTGCTTATATCTCTTTAGAAAAGGTTACATCACTGGGGAGGTGGCATTTAACTGTTTTTATTCAGGGGTTTCAGACTCTCTGGCTCTGCAAATAATCACAGGCAGGAACAGGGAGTGTAAAGAGAAATAAATTATTACCTACATTGTTACATATGTTCTAGGGCTGTTATATCATTAAGCAAGGCTAGTTAACAAACAAAGCAGTTACAGGAGTGCAGGAATGTGAACTAAGTCATAGCTTCCCTGCAGTCTTCAAGGCCACAGCCAGGGGGCTGAGAGTAAGAGGTAGAAGGTAAGAGTGTGTGTGGAGGGGTTCTTTTTCCTTTAGTATCATGCCACATTTATTTCACAGGTACACTGCAGTGTAATAGTGTAAAGTTACAATATGTATCTTACCCTAAGTAATACTTGAAAAGAATGTTCCATGTGCATACTCATCATGATGTTATTTAAATGTAAGAAAGTTAGAAGCAATCTTTTTTTTTTTTTTTTTTTGGCTGTGCTGTGAGGCTCATGGGATCTCAGTTCCCTGACCAGGAACTGAACCCAGGCCACCCAGGAACTAAACACCAAGTTCTAACCATTAGACCACCAGGGCACTCCCAGAAGCAAATGTAATGTTCAATTATATGGGAACAGTTAAGTAAACTATGGGACACCCAGTGGATGAAATATTACACTTCCATTTAAAGGGAGGAACATAGAAATATAGACAAATGTTTATATGGAAACAGCAGAATAAAACAGTTGTATAAGATGTTTAAGCATAACTTGGTTTAAAACTTAACCCAGAAATCTATGGATAAATCCCTGTAAAAAACATTGTATTGTTCATGTCTGAAAGGTAAGATCAGGAATAATCTTTAAATGTTTTCCCTATTTTATATATATTTTAAGATTTTCTAGGAAAAAGGTAAATTTAAAAGTAAAGTGATGGAGTAGCTGATCCATGGGCTCTGAGCTTAACAGCTGCACAGAAATTGAGGAAGCAGGGAGCTGTCCTTTTCTTGCAGGTGAAGAGCTGTGCGGAGAGAGCCTCAGGGTGAATACAAAGGCTGTTTGGCAAATAATAAAGCCCCCAGGTGTTTCTCAGTTTCCAGTCCTTGTGAGTCGTTGGACTGTTCCATTGTGATGTTAAAATTTGTTTTAACCAGAGACTCCTTGTTTAGAGGAAATGTCCTATACCAAGCCATAGCTATAGGAGCAGAGCTGCTTTGCTTGGAGGCGGGGCAGGAGGGCTGGGCTCCTTCCCAGATCTCTTGCTGACTGGCGAGAAGATGCTGGGGGAACACCTAACCTACACAGAGTATGTTGAAGAAGCCTTAATAAATATGTTTTTTGAATGACTTTAAGGTATAACCCTCATATACATGCATGTTTTCTCTTTTACTTACAGGAATACCAAGTTCGGCATTATTAAGTCCACTTTACAGATAGGCGAACCTAGCGTTTAGGAGTGAGGTGAGTTTCTGGGGGTCACACATCTCAATGCCTGGAATCTGAGCCACTTCCAAGTCCAAAGTCTATGCTTTTCACCACTACGTCATGCTGCTCTCATGGACTTATGCAACAACACAGAAACTACTCTATGCTCACAATACGATATCCTCGGAAACTGCAGAAATCAGAAAGGAATCTGACCTCTGAGTAAATCTACCTGACTTTCTTCCTACTTTGTCTCTCTACTGCAATGAAAGAAAGGTGATAAAATCTAGCTGTGATGGAGACTGAGTGTGTGATTGATCATTTGTTGGGTCTTGAGAAGCACTTCCACCATTTGAAGCAGATCTGGGGTGCGGTGGCTGAAGTTACGGAGACTGTAGAGTGTTTTTAGTATTGCTGCCTAAAGATACAGTGTCTCCATAGGCTACTGGAAGAAAGATACCCCTTCCTGCAAATGAGTTGCCTCTTAAGTTCAAGATCCATTCCCCAGTTTTCGCCTCCCTACTTTCCTCTGCTTGTCTTACATTTCTTTGGAAACTTCAGCTAATACTGCAATTTGGTCAACGGGGAAGCAGAAAACATTGCAGTTGGGATGAAGGCCAGTACCAGGCAGCGATGAGGTTGAAAACACTCTAGGGGTTCTTTGTCCTGTACTGCTCTACAAGGAGAGAGTGAAAGCCATTTCTGGGATTCTACCATCAAGCTTGGTGGGCACCAAGGGGAAGCTTCCCACCTGCTTGCTAGCAAACATCTGGCTCAAGGAGGTCTCTCCTTATTTAACACTGAAAAAAGTAGATCTCTCTCCTTTGTCTCCCAAATGCTCCCAAAGTAACCCAAATAGGAATTAAAAAGTATTATTTATATTTTATATCACTTGAAGAGGAACATAAAGAAGGAAATTGTGGTTCCTATGGCAAAAGATAAAAATATAATAAGAAAAATTTTAAAACCTCATATAATTAAAATCAGATGATTAATTTTGATAATTGGTGTGAATGAGTTAGAACCCCCAGCAAAAATACAAAGACTTTCATATTGGGTCAAAACGTAAAATCAAACTATGCTCTATAGAAATTTGAAAAGATAGGTGCCCATTAAGGACAGGGACTGCTAAGAAGATCCTGTTCTCTGGGCTCTCGGAAGACCTCAAACATGCAGGCTAAGAAACTCCTCAATGTACTATTTCTTGCATCTCAGTCCTAACTAGAAGAGTCTGCTTCATGTGAACAAATCTTGTCAGGTTTAACCCTCACTCTCTCTCCCTTTCATAGTTACCATTTACTGAGGGGAAGCCAGGAGATTCCCAGATGGCACAATGGTAAAGAATCTGTCTGCCAATGCAGGAGATGTGGGTTTGATCCCTGGGTCAGGGAGGTCCCCTGGAGGAGGAAATGACAACCCACTCTAGTATTCTTGCCTGGGAAATCCCATGGACAGAGAAGCCTGGCAGGATAGGGTTGGAAAAAGTTGGATAGGACGGAGCACACACTCAGACACCTGTAACCAGACTTATGTATAATTATATCCATTGTATATGCACTGTATTTATATACATGTATATCCATTTGCTCTTCAAACACTGCCCCCCACCCCTACTGGAAGAAAGATCCCCCTTGCAAATGAGTTGCCTCTTAAGTTCAAGATCCATTCCCCAGTTTTCGCCTCCCTACTTTCCTCTGCTTGTCTTACATTTCTTTGGAAACTTCAGCTAATACTGCAATTTGGTCAACGGGGAAGCAGAAAACATTGCAGTTGGGATGAAGGCCAGTACCAGGCAGCGATGAGGTTGAAAACACTCTAGGGGTTCTTTGTCCTGTACTGCTCTACAAGGAGAGAGTGAAAGCCATTTCTGGGATTCTACCATCAAGCTTGGTGGGCACCAAGGGGAAGCTTCCCACCTGCTTGCTAGCAAACATCTGGCTCAAGGAGGTCTCTCCTTATTTAACACTGAAAAAAGTAGATCTCTCTCCTTTGTCTCCCAAATGCTCCCAAAGTAACCCAAATAGGAATTAAAAAGTATTATTTATATTTTATATCACTTGAAGAGGAACATAAAGAAGGAAATTGTGGTTCCTATGGCAAAAGATAAAAATATAATAAGAAAAATTTTAAAACCTCATATAATTAAAATCAGATGATTAATTTTGATAATTGGTGTGAATGAGTTAGAACCCCCAGCAAAAATACAAAGACTTTCATATTGGGTCAAAACGTAAAATCAAACTATGCTCTATAGAAATTTGAAAAGATAGGTGCCCATTAAGGACAGGGACTGCTAAGAAGATCCTGTTCTCTGGGCTCTCGGAAGACCTCAAACATGCAGGCTAAGAAACTCCTCAATGTACTATTTCTTGCATCTCAGTCCTAACTAGAAGAGTCTGCTTCATGTGAACAAATCTTGTCAGGTTTAACCTCACTCTCTCCCCCTTTCATAGTTACCATTTACTGAGGGGAAGCCAGGAGATTCCCAGATGGCACAATGGTAAAGAATCTGTCTGCCAATGCAGGAGATGTGGGTTTGATCCCTGGGTCAGGGAGGTCCCCTGGAGGAGGAAATGACAACCCACTCTAGTATTCTTGCCTGGGAAATCCCATGGACAGAGAAGCCTGGCAGGATAGGGTTGGAAAAAGTTGGATAGGACGGAGCACACACTCAGACACCTGTAACCAGACTTATGTATAATTATATCCATTGTATATGCACTGTATTTATATACATGTATATCCATTTGCTCTTCAAACACTGCCCCCCACCCCCATAGAAATGATGAATATCTCTCTTTTACAGATGAGAAGCAAAGAATCATAACCTTTATAAGCTACCCAAAGTCCCACTGTGACCAGGTAGGTAGCAGGCAGTTTGGTAATAATGAAATCAGAGCAGGTGGAGTTAGTGAAATGGTTCCAATGTTTAATGGGTTCAAGGTTTCAAAGCCTTGTGTTGTCCATCTCCAAAGCAGACATCCTGTGGTTGAGCTGATTGAGCCTGGCTCTCTAGACAAAGACTGGATGGGATCTTCAATACTGTCTCCTTTCCCCCAGTCACTTGTGGCTGACGTGTTCTTAAGACAAAATAGTACCTTCAGTCAGGTTTCAGACACACCATACAGGCCTGGGTGCATGGCTTGTTCTTTAAGGTGACTATGCTATCCCTTCTCCTCATGTAGGTATTGATTTATCAATCCCATTTCTCTCATTTTAGTCTCTTAATTAATAGGCCTAGATTGGCCTGGAGGGAAGTCTCTAAAAATGCACCAGAGGGCTCTGTTCTTGACCAAATAGTGGTGCAGATTTTTAAATGAATTCCTTCAGTAAGAATGTAGGGAGAATATTGATCAGATTTGTGGTTGACATAATTTGGAACAAAAGATAGTATCAATACCCTAGCTAATAAAACCAGAATCCCAAAAGATCCTGGTAGCCTGGGGGCAATGGAACAGATATATTTATTCAAACATTTGTTTTTGAAAAAATTATTAGGTTTTTATTATATGCCATAACTAAAGGAGGAATTCCGTAGTCAATTAGGCAGACAGGGACTCTAACTTAATAGTTTTATGAGTATTTCAATAAAGATGAAAGTTAACAAGAATAAGAATGAAAGCTTTTACTTAGGTCTAAGAAAGAATATGATTTCTCAGTTGGCGCTAGTGGTAAAGAACCTGCCTGCCAACACAGGAGACATAAGAGACATGGGTTCAATCCCTGGGTTGGAAAGATCCCTTAGTGAAAGGCATGGCAACCTACTCTGGTATTCTTGGCTGAAAAATCCCATAGACAGAGGAGCCTGGCAAGCTACAGTCCATAGTGTCAGAAAGAGTTGGACACGACTGATGAGACTTAACACATACAAGAGAGAAAGAAGCAGAACAGACCCATGCCTTACCTGCCTCCAATAGCACAAAAGCCTAATGATGGACCTTTGACTTGAAAGTTGTACTTGGAATAAGATTTTTAGTTGACATTAAGCTTTACACAATTCAGTAGTGGGAGATGGTATAAAAAAGCTAAAACTCTAATTAGAATAATAGAAATATGATGCCTCAAGCAAAGGAAATTTTATTGTCATTGCAGCCTACAATGACCAGAGTGTCTTTAAGAGCCTGGCTCTCTAGACAAAGACTGGAGGGGCTCATCCCTTTCCCCAGTCACTTGTGGCTGACGTGTTCTTAGACAAAATAGTACCTTCAGTCAGGTTTCAGACACACCATACAGGCCTGGGTGCATGGCTTGTTCTTTAAGGTGACTATGCTATCCCTTCTCCTCATGTAGGTATTGATTTATCAATCCCATTTCTCTCATTTTAGTCTCTTAATTAATAGGCCTAGATTGGCCTGGAGGGAAGTCTCTAAAAATGCACCAGAGGGCTCTGTTCTTGACCAAATAGTGGTGCAGATTTTTAAATGAATTCCTTCAGTAAGAATGTAGGGAGAATATTGATCAGATTTGTGGTTGACATAATTTGGAACAAAAGATAGTATCAATACCCTAGCTAATAAAACCAGAATCCCAAAAGATCCTGGTAGCCTGGGGGCAATGGAACAGATATATTTATTCAAACATTTGTTTTTGAAAAAAATTATTAGGTTTTTATTATATGCCATAACTAAAGGAGGAATTCCGTAGTCAATTAGGCAGACAGGGACTCTAACTTAATAGTTTTATGAGTATTTCAATAAAGATGAAAGTTAACAAGAATAAGAATGAAAGCTTTTACTTAGGTCTAAGAAAGAATATGATTTCTCAGTTGGCGCTAGTGGTAAAGAACCTGCCTGCCAACACAGGAGACATAAGAGACATGGGTTCAATCCCTGGGTTGGAAAGATCCCTTAGTGAAAGGCATGGCAACCTACTCTGGTATTCTTGGCTGAAAAATCCCATAGACAGAGGAGCCTGGCAAGCTACAGTCCATAGTGTCAGAAAGAGTTGGACACGACTGATGAGACTTAACACATACAAGAGAGAAAGAAGCAGAACAGACCCATGCCTTACCTGCCTCCAATAGCACAAAAGCCTAATGATGGACCTTTGACTTGAAAGTTGTACTTGGAATAAGATTTTTAGTTGACATTAAGCTTTACACAATTCAGTAGTGGGAGATGGTATAAAAAAGCTAAAACTCTAATTAGAATAATAGAAATATGATGCCTCAAGCAAAGGAAATTTTATTGTCATTGCAGCCTACAATGACCAGATCATGCCTGAAGCATTGTCTTAACTTCCTTTGTAACACACTTTAGCAATGACACATTTAACAAGGCCCTGAAGACAGGAAAAAAGTGGTGTAGGAAGCCCTAGAGCATTCTACAAAAAGAAACTGACATGATCATATAAGAGAAGAGAACCAGGCTACATAATGGTGATTTTCAAATATGTGAAAGGCTAGAAGAGAAGGTAGACTTGCTCTGAATGACTGGTTTTCTGTGAAGGAGGAATAGGTTATCAGGCAGCAAAGGGCCAGTGTCCACACCTGAGCTAGTGAACAGGATAAGGACATGTGGTGGCTAAATCCCTTTTCTTTTCAGACTTGTACTGGGATAAGATATACAAGTCACAGAAAACCATATTTTCCTGGCATTTTTGGAGAGCATATACAAGAGACTAGCTTGATGGTAGTGTTCATCTCATTTCTAGATTAGCAAATTGCAGGCCATACACTTTGGGTTTACTGTGGAGCAGCTGGGTTTCTATGCGATAAACTGCTATATAATACACAGATTTCCATTTTGGTTGGCTCACTTGAACAAGGTATGTTTCCCTCTGGTGTAATGACAAATCAGCCATCTTGACAATTCTTTCCATTCAGTATGCCATAAAAACTGGCGTTAGGATCTTTCATTTTGTCTCTCAAAAATGAGACTCACAATGAGGAGGGATGGCTTGGGAGAACATTTTGAGCTTTCAACCTAAAATTAAATGCCAATTAGGGTGCTCTCAGAAGAATTGCAGTGCTAACTGTGGAAGTAAAATGATCCTACAGGAATGGCACAATTAATCGTTCAACATTTGGCTTTTTATGCCTGACATTATCTACCAAGCAAGGCTGTAAGCTGGCAAAAATAAATATTATAAGTGACAGGCAAAAACATTCCCTCCTTTTTTCCCTCTTTCCTGTAAAATATAAGGAGATAAGGAGAGACTACCTCTTATACAAAATAAACTTGAATATATGAAAAGACAAGTTATGCTGTGTCCATATTCTACAGAAATCTAGTTGTAAAAAGTCAAAAGATATTAGACTTTATAAAAAGCTAAAACTCTAATTAGAATAATAGAAATATGATGCCTCAAGCAAAGGAAATTTTATTGTCATTGCAGCCTACAATGACCAGATCATGCCTGAAGCATTGTCTTAACTTCCTTTGTAACACACTTTAGCAATGACACATTTAACAAGGCCCTGAAGACAGGAAAAAAGTGGTGTAGGAAGCCCTAGAGCATTCTACAAAAAGAAACTGACATGATCATATAAGAGAAGAGAACCAGGCTACATAATGGTGATTTTCAAATATGTGAAAGGCTAGAAGAGAAGGTAGACTTGCTCTGAATGACTGGTTTTCTGTGAAGGAGGAATAGGTTATCAGGCAGCAAAGGGCCAGTGTCCACACCTGAGCTAGTGAACAGGATAAGGACATGTGGTGGCTAAATCCCTTTTCTTTTCAGACTTGTACTGGGATAAGATATACAAGTCACAGAAAACCATATTTTCCTGGCATTTTTGGAGAGCATATACAAGAGACTAGCTTGATGGTAGTGTTCATCTCATTTCTAGATTAGCAAATTGCAGGCCATACACTTTGGGTTTACTGTGGAGCAGCTGGGTTTCTATGCGATAAACTGCTATATAATACACAGATTTCCATTTTGGTTGGCTCACTTGAACAAGGTATGTTTCCCTCTGGTGTAATGACAAATCAGCCATCTTGACAATTCTTTCCATTCAGTATGCCATAAAAACTGGCGTTAGGATCTTTCATTTTGTCTCTCAAAAATGAGACTCACAATGAGGAGGGATGGCTTGGGAGAACATTTTGAGCTTTCAACCTAAAATTAAATGCCAATTAGGGTGCTCTCAGAAGAATTGCAGTGCTAACTGTGGAAGTAAAATGATCCTACAGGAATGGCACAATTAATCGTTCAACATTTGGCTTTTTATGCCTGACATTATCTACCAAGCAAGGCTGTAAGCTGGCAAAAATAAATATTATAAGTGACAGGCAAAAACATTCCCTCCTTTTTTCCCTCTTTCCTGTAAAATATAAGGAGATAAGGAGAGACTACCTCTTATACAAAATAAACTTGAATATATGAAAAGACAAGTTATGCTGTGTCCATATTCTACAGAAATCTAGTTGTAAAAAGTCAAAAGATATTAGACTTTATAAAAACAATTTATTTAAATGTCATAAAGTTCTTCAGTTGGTTAAAAGTTAAGAACCAAGAACTTCAGATTAATTATTTAGGGTGTGCTAGTCAATGAGAAACTTTTATTTACTTAGTGTTATTTTCCTTTCTAATGTTGTTGTTCAGTTGCTAAGTCATACCCAAGTCTTTGTGACCCAATTGCCTGTAGCACACCACGCTCCACTGTGTTCCACTGCCAGAGTTTGCTCAAATCCATGTCCATTGAATTGGTTATGCTATTTAGCCATCTCATCATCCACTAATAATGAATAGTATTTCTGGATGCCCTGATTATATTTCAGAAATGAGATCTGGCCAGGAGTATTCCTAAATCTGGTAATACTGAATCAAAGTATTATTAATTCAGTTGCAGTAATAGCAATAATGATCATTAGTGCTATTTAGGGGTAGGTAATGATGACATATTTATATGGAATTTCTTACTTTTCAAAACTTATTGTCTCTTTTGATCCTATAAGCGCTACCCCTTGAGATTTTTTTTTTATTATTATTGTTACTTTCTGGACTTTACTAATGAACAAACTGATTCAGAAAGGTTACACATGTTCAAGGTTGGCTTAGAAACTTGCAAAGGTGGAATTTAATTCAGAGCTCCAAATTCTATGTTTATTCTCTTTTGCCAATGCTGCAATAAAACACATCCTGAAGGAAGAATTAAGATTGCTGAGGCCCCTGTTCTCACTGGGAAAAATTCCAGAAAGAGGAATCTAGAACATAGACTACATCCTAGAGCAGAGAACATGCTATGATGGTGGTCTTTGGAAGAACTGGAACAGTATATTGTCATCACTAACTACAGAAAGGAAGGCACATTCTTTCATTAACAATCTCATAAACTGCACTTTTAGGAGAGTCTGAGACTCTAAATATTATAAGTGACAGGCAAAAACATTCCCTCCTTTTTTCCCTCTTTCCTGTAAAATATAAGGAGATAAGGAGAGACTACCTCTTATACAAAATAAACTTGAATATATGAAAAGACAAGTTATGCTGTGTCCATATTCTACAGAAATCTAGTTGTAAAAAGTCAAAAGATATTAGACTTTATAAAAACAATTTATTTAAATGTCATAAAGTTCTTCAGTTGGTTAAAAGTTAAGAACCAAGAACTTCAGATTAATTATTTAGGGTGTGCTAGTCAATGAGAAACTTTTATTTACTTAGTGTTATTTTCCTTTCTAATGTTGTTGTTCAGTTGCTAAGTCATACCCAAGTCTTTGTGACCCAATTGCCTGTAGCACACCACGCTCCACTGTGTTCCACTGCCAGAGTTTGCTCAAATCCATGTCCATTGAATTGGTTATGCTATTTAGCCATCTCATCATCCACTAATAATGAATAGTATTTCTGGATGCCCTGATTATATTTCAGAAATGAGATCTGGCCAGGAGTATTCCTAAATCTGGTAATACTGAATCAAAGTATTATTAATTCAGTTGCAGTAATAGCAATAATGATCATTAGTGCTATTTAGGGGTAGGTAATGATGACATATTTATATGGAATTTCTTACTTTTCAAAACTTATTGTCTCTTTTGATCCTATAAGCGCTACCCCTTGAGATTTTTTTTTTATTATTATTATTTCTGGACTTTACTAATGAACAAACTGATTCAGAAAGGTTACACATGTTCAAGGTTGGCTTAGAAACTTGCAAAGGTGGAATTTAATTCAGAGCTCCAAATTCTATGTTTATTCTCTTTTGCCAATGCTGCAATAAAACACATCCTGAAGGAAGAATTAAGATTGCTGAGGCCCCTGTTCTCACTGGGAAAAATTCCAGAAAGAGGAATCTAGAACATAGACTACATCCTAGAGCAGAGAACATGCTATGATGGTGGTCTTTGGAAGAACTGGAACAGTATATTGTCATCACTAACTACAGAAAGGAAGGCACATTCTTTCATTAACAATCTCATAAACTGCACTTTTAGGGAGAGTCTGAGACTCTAAATATTGAGATTGTGAAAAACACTGGTATATTGTTGAACTCTGAATGACGAGCTCAAATAATATTGAATCGGGAATGTCCATTTGATTGCTGAGTGTGGAAGGGAAAACCAGATGAATGAATCCAGACCCTTTTTCTCTTTCCTTCTTCTTGGGAGCGGGCCTCCTCACAAAGCTATGTCCTGACCTGCTTTTCCAGAAAGCAAGTTCTACAGAAGTGGGGACTGCTTGTGGAGGTTTACAGATGTCTCCGTCATATATGGGTTCTACAGATGCAAGTATCATGCATGGACTTTTGCATGCAGGCACCATACTTGGAGACTACTGGAGACAGGTATGCAGTTCTGCTTAATTCTGAGGCTTGCTTTACAGATGGAAGCCACATTCTTCAGTATCACTGTACCAGCAATAAGGGTAATATCTTATCCCTCTTCCCATCTGCCTTATACTTTCATTTTATATCTTGATTGGTGAAAAATTTAAGAAACGGAGTTGATATTTATTGGAACTTTTCAAATATCCAGACTTAGGTTAGATATCAAGGGGAGAAGGTCCCTGAGCTTTTATCTCTTCTGATTATATGTGTTCTCAACCACAGGTAGAAATTATTTTCTGGTGTGCTGTGCTTTGGTGTTTAAGAGCATGGACTCTGGAGCCTATGTTTCATGTTTTAATCCTATAAGCGCTACCCCTTGAGATTTTTTTTTTATTATTATTGTTACTTTCTGGACTTTACTAATGAACAAACTGATTCAGAAAGGTTACACATGTTCAAGGTTGGCTTAGAAACTTGCAAAGGTGGAATTTAATTCAGAGCTCCAAATTCTATGTTTATTCTCTTTTGCCAATGCTGCAATAAAACACATCCTGAAGGAAGAATTAAGATTGCTGAGGCCCCTGTTCTCACTGGGAAAAATTCCAGAAAGAGGAATCTAGAACATAGACTACATCCTAGAGCAGAGAACATGCTATGATGGTGGTCTTTGGAAGAACTGGAACAGTATATTGTCATCACTAACTACAGAAAGGAAGGCACATTCTTTCATTAACAATCTCATAAACTGCACTTTTAGGGAGAGTCTGAGACTCTAAATATTGAGATTGTGAAAAACACTGGTATATTGTTGAACTCTGAATGACGAGCTCAAATAATATTGAATCGGGAATGTCCATTTGATTGCTGAGTGTGGAAGGGAAAACCAGATGAATGAATCCAGACCCTTTTTCTCTTTCCTTCTTCTTGGGAGCGGGCCTCCTCACAAAGCTATGTCCTGACCTGCTTTTCCAGAAAGCAAGTTCTACAGAAGTGGGGACTGCTTGTGGAGGTTTACAGATGTCTCCGTCATATATGGGTTCTACAGATGCAAGTATCATGCATGGACTTTTTGCATGCAGGCACCATACTTGGAGACTACTGGAGACAGGTATGCAGTTCTGCTTAATTCTGAGGCTTGCTTTACAGATGGAAGCCACATTCTTCAGTATCACTGTACCAGCAATAAGGGTAATATCTTATCCCTCTTCCCATCTGCCTTATACTTTCATTTTATATCTTGATTGGTGAAAAATTTAAGAAACGGAGTTGATATTTATTGGAACTTTTCAAATATCCAGACTTAGGTTAGATATCAAGGGGAGAAGGTCCCTGAGCTTTTATCTCTTCTGATTATATGTGTTCTCAACCACAGGTAGAAATTATTTTCTGGTGTGCTGTGCTTTGGTGTTTAAGAGCATGGACTCTGGAGCCAGTACATGTTTCCAATGATTTGTAAAATGGGAAGAATAATAGTGTCTTAAAGGAGTGGAATGTGTAACTTAATGCATGTAAAGCACTTAAACCCATACCCAGAAAACAGGAAGCACCCAACAAATGTGGACGGTCATTGGATAAATCCATATCAGTGCCAGGAGATGGACTGGGTGGAATTTGTGAGCTTGTGGTGAAGGCATTTTTCATTTTGAAAGAAACACCCCAACAGTATTAGTAGCTTTGGATATTAATGATGTGGTTAAGGTATATTGTGTTTCAAATCAATCTGTATTATTCATGTTTCATGTTCTTTGTTTTTCTTTTTTTTTTTTTGCTTCTAAAACAAGTATATATTTTTTTATTTTCACATTTCAAATGAGTTGGTTTCATTCCAGGTGGTACAGAACTCAGGATAGAACAAAGACTTAAGAACACACTTTGGCAGGATTCTGGATATGGTTTATACAGATCTCATAGCTAAGGTAGAGATGGCTGAAAAGAACTAAAGATGAGCTAGTGTATTTTTTTTTCCTACAGAAGTTTATGCTTTAAAAAATTTTTTATTTGCTTATTTATTGTTGCCTATTCTGGATTTTCACTGCTGCCACAGGTTCTTCTCTAGTTGCAGGGAGTGGGGGCTACTCTCTATTTGAGGTGAGTAGGCTTCTTGTTGTGGAACTCGGGCTCCAGGGCTCACGGGCTTCAGTAGTTGCAGCACATGGGCTCCATAGTTGCAGCTCTGAGGCTCTAGAGCACAGGCTTGAGAGTTGTGGCTCAGGGGCTTAGCGGCTCCGCAGCATGTGGAATCTTTCCGGATCAAGGATCGAACCCGTGTCTCCTGCATTGGCAGACGAACTCTTTACCACTGAGCTATGAGGGAAGCCCCAAAAGTTTATTCTTAAATGTACACTAGGTTCCAAGATAACACTTCATTCTAGCTATAGATGGCAACAGATGTTATGGCAGGGAATCCAGATGTTTAAACAGGAAAGGAATGATCATTATTGCCTCAGGCACAAGGAAGAACTTGCATTTTGCCAGATTTCTTAATTCCACCTGTGGCCAGGGGTCTCTGCTTTTAGTTCCTTGAGTTTCTTCTGCTCCTCCTTTGCCCTTCTTCTTACAGGTGATTATTTTCGGTGTTTTTAAGAGCATGGACTCTGGAGCCAGTACATGTTTCCAATGATTTGTAAAATGGGAAGAATAATAGTGTCTTAAAGGAGTGGAATGTGTAACTTAATGCATGTAAAGCACTTAAACCCATACCCAGAAAACAGGAAGCACCCAACAAATGTGGACGGTCATTGGATAAATCCATATCAGTGCCAGGAGATGGACTGGGTGGAATTTGTGAGCTTGTGGTGAAGGCATTTTTCATTTTGAAAGAAACACCCCAACAGTATTAGTAGCTTTGGATATTAATGATGTGGTTAAGGTATATTGTGTTTCAAATCAATCTGTATTATTCATGTTTCATGTTCTTTGTTTTTCTTTTTTTTTTTTTGCTTCTAAAACAAGTATATATTTTTTTATTTTCACATTTCAAATGAGTTGGTTTCATTCCAGGTGGTACAGAACTCAGGATAGAACAAAGACTTAAGAACACACTTTGGCAGGATTCTGGATATGGTTTATACAGATCTCATAGCTAAGGTAGAGATGGCTGAAAAGAACTAAAGATGAGCTAGTGTATTTTTTTTTCCTACAGAAGTTTATGCTTTAAAAAATTTTTTATTTGCTTATTTATTGTTGCCTATTCTGGATTTTCACTGCTGCCACAGGTTCTTCTCTAGTTGCAGGGAGTGGGGGCTACTCTCTATTTGAGGTGAGTAGGCTTCTTGTTGTGGAACTCGGGCTCCAGGGCTCACGGGCTTCAGTAGTTGCAGCACATGGGCTCCATAGTTGCAGCTCTGAGGCTCTAGAGCACAGGCTTGAGAGTTGTGGCTCAGGGGCTTAGCGGCTCCGCAGCATGTGGAATCTTTCCGGATCAAGGATCGAACCCGTGTCTCCTGCATTGGCAGACGAACTCTTTACCACTGAGCTATGAGGGAAGCCCCAAAAGTTTATTCTTAAATGTACACTAGGTTCCAAGATAACACTTCATTCTAGCTATAGATGGCAACAGATGTTATGGCAGGGAATCCAGATGTTTAAACAGGAAAGGAATGATCATTATTGCCTCAGGCACAAGGAAGAACTTGCATTTTGCCAGATTTCTTAATTCCACCTGTGGCCAGGGGTCTCTGCTTTTAGTTCCTTGAGTTTCTTCTGCTCCTCCTTCTGTTTCCACTTGAATGCCTTATCTTCTTCATCCATCTTCTCATAAACCAAGTATTTATTATTTTCAAATACTAGCTTAACATGTGGTCAAATGCTTAGGGCTTATTTTCGAACACTTTTAGCTACACCTTGCATATTCTAGAAGGAAAATCTAGCAAAGTTTTTGTGTGTGTGTGTGTGGAAATTGCAAAGGTAAAATGACAAATTAGGACCTGTTCATATGTTATTCATGAGGATTTAGGAATCTTCATTGACAGTAATTCAAGATTTTGAGAAAAAGTATGTTCATTATTATTACTCAGTTATAAAAGAACAATGAAATGAAAAGCTGTATAAGTTAACAAAATTCAGGAGACATTTCCGTGTGTTTTATATGACAGCTGACAGCAGACATAACTCTTTTCTGTCATATATATGAAATTATCTAAAATAAGAGAAATGGAGAAGTAAAATATGCTTCTTTTTTTGTTTATTTATTTAAAATTTATGTATTTATTTATTTTTGGCTATTCTGGGTTTTCACTGCTGTCACAGGCTCTTCTTTAGTTGAGGTAAGCAGGCCTCTTGTTGCAGTGACTTCTCTTGTTGTGGAACTTGGGCTGTAGGATACATGGGCTTCAGTAGTTGCAGCACATGGGCTCCATAATTGCGGCTCTGAGGCTCTAGAGCACAGGCTTCATAGTTGTGGCTCACGGGCTTAGTTGCTCCACAGCATGTGGGATCTTCCTGGATCAGGGATCGAACCTGTGTCTCCTGTATTGGCAGGTGAACTCTTCACCACTGAGCTACCAGGGAAGCCCTTAAATATGCTTCTTAAAGGCACTCAGCACCTCAGTGGTGGACTAAGAGAGGACAAGTTTCTGTGGGAGACTGCACCAGGCACTCTGACTCCAGAGAAAGGAAGAAATTGCATTTTTTAAGAAGTCAGCCTTCAAATTAACCACTCATTCTCCAGAGAGGTTAATGAATGTAGCTGAGACATAAACCAGAAAGTAGTTTTTGGAACTCTGAACTCTTCAACTTTTACTGGCTCACAGAAACAATTTGAGGAATGGACTCAGGTGGCTCAGAGGTGAAGAAGCCTCCTGCCAACGCAGGAGACACAGAAGATGTGAGTTTGATCCTTGGGTTGGGAAGATCCCCTGGAGGAAGAAATGGCAACCCACTCTAGTATTCTTGCCTGGAAAATCCCTTAGAGAGAGGAGCCTGGCAGGCTACAGTCCATGGAGTCGCAAAAGAGTTGGACATGACTGAGCACACAGAGAAACACAGAATCATTTTAATGATCTAAACTGTGAAACTAATTTTTATGCCTTACCCTTGACCTGGTCTAATTGTTTGAAATTTATTTCTAAGATTTTTGTTTTGATGCGGGCCATTTTAAAAGTTTTTGTTGAATTTGTTGCATATTGCTTCTGTTTTGTGTTTGACTTTTCTGGCCACGAGGCATGGGGGATCAGCTCCCCAGGTAGGGGAGCTAGGTTTGATCCGAACCTGTACCTCCTGCCTTGGAAGGCAAAGTCTTAACCACTGGACCTCCAGGGAAGTCCCGAAATTTGTCTCTTAAAGAAGAAACCATCACACAGTCTAGAAAAATGTATAGGCAGCTCACATTAACTAATTTACCCATCCACTTATTCTTAATCTTGAAGTTGAAAATAGAAGCAGGAAGAGAGTACCTAGGAGTTTATTCATGTTTCTCTTCTCTTTGCCTCTTGATCCAGTTTCTAGTTTTCTGACTGCATATTCTATGCATAGAATCTGTGTGAATCAAATAAATTAAGGCTTTTGAAAACTCACCAAATAACTCAGCATAAGGAAGAATTAAGAAGTCTGAATAGTTTGGCATGACAGTGTGAGAAATTGCACTGACCTGCTCTACAGTGTGAAACTGGTGAAAATAATTTTTAAAAACCCTACCCATTTAAAGTCCTTGCAAGTATCCTTAATGGTATGCAGCAAATGAAAAAAATATTGCTCCAGAAAATTGACTAAGATTTGGTAAGAACAGTGAAAATCTGTAGTATTTAAATCAAGACTCTCACCCATCTTCCTGCTCTCACTCAGGGAGACAGGAATTCCACTCAAACTGGTGTAACCGAGTACATGGAGCTCCTGCCCCCAGCTCCTGGTCAGTGGGCTGGCTCCTCAGAGGGTAGGATTGCAGCTTTTGTCATCCTGCCCCTGTCTACTTGTTGCATAAGTTCTGGGTGAATACATTAAGCCATACAGAAGACCTGGGGGGAAAAAGTTTGATCCTTGGGTTGGGAAGATCCCTGGAGGAAGAAATGGCAACCCACTCTAGTATTCTTGCCTGGAAAATCCCTTAGAGAGAGGAGCCTGGCAGGCTACAGTCCATGGAGTCGCAAAGAGTTGGACATGACTGAGCACACAGAGAAACACAGAATCATTTTAATGATCTAAACTGTGAAACTAATTTTTATGCCTTACCCTTGACCTGGTCTAATTGTTTGAAATTTATTTCTAAGATTTTTGTTTTGATGCGGGCCATTTTAAAAGTTTTTGTTGAATTTGTTGCATATTGCTTCTGTTTTGTGTTTGACTTTTCTGGCCACGAGGCATGGGGGATCAGCTCCCCAGGTAGGGGAGCTAGGTTTGATCCGAACCTGTACCTCCTGCCTTGGAAGGCAAAGTCTTAACCACTGGACCTCCAGGGAAGTCCCGAAATTTGTCTCTTAAAGAAGAAACCATCACACAGTCTAGAAAAATGTATAGGCAGCTCACATTAACTAATTTACCCATCCACTTATTCTTAATCTTGAAGTTGAAAATAGAAGCAGGAAGAGAGTACCTAGGAGTTTATTCATGTTTCTCTTCTCTTTGCCTCTTGATCCAGTTTCTAGTTTTCTGACTGCATATTCTATGCATAGAATCTGTGTGAATCAAATAAATTAAGGCTTTTGAAAACTCACCAAATAACTCAGCATAAGGAAGAATTAAGAAGTCTGAATAGTTTGGCATGACAGTGTGAGAAATTGCACTGACCTGCTCTACAGTGTGAAACTGGTGAAAATAATTTTTAAAAACCCTACCCATTTAAAGTCCTTGCAAGTATCCTTAATGGTATGCAGCAAATGAAAAAAATATTGCTCCAGAAAATTGACCAAGATTTGGTAAGAACAGTGAAAATCTGTAGTATTTAAATCAAGACTCTCACCCATCTTCCTGCTCTCACTCAGGGAGACAGGAATTCCACTCCAAACTGGTGTAACCGAGTACATGGAGCTCCTGCCCCCCAGCTCCTGGTCAGTGGGCTGGCTCCTCAGAGGGGTAGGATTGCAGCTTTTGTCATCCTGCCCCTGTCTACTTGTTGCTAATAAGTTCTGGGTGAATACATTAAGTCCCCTACATACAAACGAGTTCCAGTATGACATTGAGTTTGTAAGTTCAACAAAATTAGCCTAGGCACCCAACTAACACAATCAGCTATGTAGTACTGTGCTGTAATAGGTTTATAATGCCTTTGCACAAATAATACATAAAAAAACAAACACAAAAGATAAATAAAACAGCACAAAAATACAGTAGTAAAGCATGACAACTGGCATACTGGGTACATGTGCATCTTTGAAATTTTGCAGCTTGAAGGTTCGTGTGACTTAACTGCATTGCCAAAAATTGCAGATTGCCTTCTTCCCACTGCACTTGTGAGATGGAGGGATTCCCTTGAGCAAGACACTGTTGAAAATGGTGGGTTTTTTTTTTTTTAATTTTATTTTTAAAAAATTTTTACAGAGTTTTGTTGTTCACAGGCATGTATGTTCCCAGATCAGTCATATGCATATCCCTGGCCCCCTCCCCCCTCCCAGTCCCCTCAATCCCACCCCTGCGGGATCCCCTATCCCCTCAGGGCAATGACAAGAGCTGTCTTTTTCACATATGATAGTATAGGTTTCCACGTTACTCCCTCTATGCCTCCCACCCACTGTTCATACTCCACAGTGTCCATATGTCTATCCTCTATGTCTGTTTTTCCATCACTTCACTGCATGTGTTACCATTACACTCTTACTAGAATCCATATATATGTGTTAGTATATTATACTTGTCTTTCTCTTTTTGACTTACTTCACTTTGTATGATAGGTTCTAGATCCAGCCACTTCATTAGGGTTGATTCTTCTGCATTTCTTTTTACAGCTGAGAAGTACTCCATTGTATACATGTAAGCAGTGTGGTTTTGATGACTGTTGCCCCAAATTTGATTGAACAGTTCATAGAATTATTTATGCCCCAGGGCGTTGTTGAAAACAATAGAGCAATCAGCCAGCAATGACTGGGAAGAGACAAAGAGCACCCCACTAAAACCACTGTCATCTGAGGGTGACTCTGAGCATCCTCAAGGCAGTACCCAGTGAGAATCAACATCAGAGTCTTCACCCTATGGAAAGAGATAGCCTTCACTGAAATAATCCAACTACTCACCAAGCAAGTAAACAAGCAAATACTGATAGCAACCCTGGAAGGTAGGGAAAGTACCCAGAGTTGGTAGAACGTATTATCTAAAATGACCAGTTTCCAATAAAAGTACGAGACATGCAAGAAAACTGGACTGACATACTAGAAAAAAAGCAGGCAACCAAAAATACGTGTCGGAGTGACCAGATGCTGGATTTAATAAAAGACTGTGAAGTAACCACTATAAATACATTCAAAGAATGAAAGGAAACCATGATTTAAAAAGTACAGCAAGGTATGAAGGTAGTGCCCCATCAAATAGAGAGAATCAATGAAATAATTGCAAGAAAGAACAAAATGCAAATGCTAGAAATTTTGATTTATTCCACTCAAATTTTATCTTTGGGGTTTATAGACAGTAGGAGATCAATGTAAATGAATTTATACACTGCTTTGCTAATGCATATGCTCTGATCACTAACATCCATGTGGATGGCTTCTCTTCGATATGGTGACACTAAGTAATATTGATGCCTGCCTCAGATACAAATGTTGCAGATCCAACTGGAAACAATATTTTACCTGTGAGATTATGCCTCATGGTTCCAGACATTATTGACTAAACTACCTGTCTGACACATGATAACATTTAATTACTGCTTCCTCTTGTCCATTCTCCTTTCCTCTTAATGAAGACTAAAACGGCACTGACTGTCTTTTTGCATAACTCTGAAAAATAGTAAGTAATATATATTGATGGCAGAAAAATTAGAAAAAGAAGGCTTTCAGATGAAAGGTGAGTTTCTGGCTTTCTTTCTTTAAAATGTGCACTGGAGAAAGTAGGGAAGTGAGACAGAAGCAGAGATCTAATAAACTAAGGAGAAAGGTGGAGAAACCTTGTGGTGGAGTGAGAGTAGGGCCAGTTTGAGGTAAAGCGTGGCTGTAATATCCAGGGAGCTGGATGGGAGACAGATAACCTCATAGTTCTGCCCTGGGAGGGTTTTTGTCTCCCCAGGGCCACTGCAGTCAGAACTGACATAACAACACAGACTGCCCAGGGGCTACAATGATCCAAGGCATGAAAAAGTCCTGCTAATGGCAAGAAGCTGATGGAAAAATGGTGTGAATGCCTGGCTTTCCTTGGGCATCAGTCCTTTACTCACTTCCCCTCCAAATCTGCAGGGCTGGTGAGTAACAGATGAAGAAGCCTGTTTCCTCCAAGTGGGACTTCTTTCAAAGAATAAAAGCGAATTCCTGAACAGAGCAGTCAGATGGGGCATGAAGCAAATAAGATGGCTCATTCTTCCTCTGTCTTTAAACTTATGAGAAGGGACATAAACGAATACCTGATATTTGCCTCCCTTTAGAATATGATCAGATAGAGGAGTTGATACCTTTTAGAAACTGCAAGCTCATTTGCCTTGATAATTGGATACCTACAAGATATGATCATGTTAAAAACTAAGACCACAAATGGATCAATACTTGCTACATGGACACAGAGGTCTAAACAATTAGACCGAATATCCTCAAGAGATATGGGGGTACATCAATAATCAGAAGCAGGATGAGAAACAAGAAGTTATATAAAAAAAGTCCCCGAAAGAGTGAAAAATGGAAGAGTTGATATAAAGGACACATGGATAAGTAGTAGCAGGACAGATATGACTAAGGAAGAAATTAGTAACCTGGAAGGTGTGATTGAGGAATTTATTCTGAAGAGAACAGGAAAGGATAAAAAGATAAAATAGTAAGTAATACTAACAAAGAACATGAAAAAAGCAGAAATGCCAACCTCTGGAACATAGGAGTCCCAGAAGAAAAAAAATATGGAGCAGAGGAAATATTTGAGAAAAGAATGACAATAAACTTCCCAAAATTATAAAGAAATTGAGATTGAATGTGCCTAATGAATAGGGAAGGGAAAATCTATACCTTAATACTTTAAAGTGAAATTGATAAATTACAGATTATAGTAGAAGTTAAATGTTTCCAGGTAGAAAGTGAAGAGTCGCTATTAGGGAAAAGATAAGACCACAACTGACCTCAGAGTGAGAGAAAATAAGACAGCGTCTTATAGATTCACTAATTGTACAGCAGAAACTTACATAATATTGTAAACCAATTATACTCCAAAAAAGAAAAAAATACCCTGTGATAAACCATAATGGAAAAGAATATGAAAAATTACATCTATATATCATATATATGAGTAACTGAGTCATTTTGCTATACAGCAGAAATTAACACAAGATTGTAAACTAGGACTTCCTTCTTGGTGCAGTGAGTCAGAGTCCACCTGCCAATACAGAGGATGCAGTTTCAGTCCCTGGTCCTGGAAAATTCCACAGGCCTCCAAGAAACTAAGGCTGTGTGCCACAACTACCAAGCCCAAGCTCTAGAGCCCACAAGTCACAAATACTGAGCCTCTGCGATGCATCTAGTGAAGCCTGAGCACCCTAGAACTTGTGCTCCTCAACAAGAGAAACCACCACAATGAGAAACTCACACACTGCAAATGAAGGGTAGCCCCTGCTCACCACAACTAGAGAAAGCTTTGCCTAGCAGTGAAGACCCAGTGTAGCCAACAAAACAAAATGAAGCAACTTTTAAAAAAATTACAAATCAACTATACTTCAATAAAATTTAAAAAAGAAGGAGGAACATGGTCTGAGTTCCGAGCAGTGTGAGGCTGCGGACTCCGTGCTGTAGCTGCTGGGACTGGTCCTAGGAGCATCAGGATAAGTGCTGTTGGGGGCATGCTATGTTTTTTTTTTTTTAGACTTGGAATAGTATCCACCTCTTACATAGCCTTTTAGAGTTTACGACATACTTCCACATCCTTGGATGTGAAGCTGAGTAATATCACACTCTTATGCTTGATTACATGTGCAGATATTATTAGTTAATTTGTTTTAGGTTTCCATGAACTTTATATTAAAAACATGCAACTGTGATTAATAAAAGCTAAGCTGTGGTGTTTAAATTTCACACAGTTTGTTTTTATAGTTTAGGAAATGGATCATCGAATCATTTAAGCAAATCTCTGATTATAGGAACACACAGAACAATGTTACTTTTTAAGATGACTGTGGAAAATATATTCACAACTGTGGTTTTTGGCTGGCATTTTATAAGCTTTAGCCCAATTTACCTAATCTCTTCTTCCTGTTTTTGAGAGACTATAGTTGTTTTCATTTAATAAAAAAGTCTCCCTTTGAACTTCTCTCAAGAAACCACTAAATTGTTTTCCAAAATGTTTGTACCATTGTATGTTTTACTTAGTGTATTAGTCTAGGTCATCCACAGCAACAGAACAGATAGGATGTGTGTGTGTGTGTGTATGTGGAGAGATTTATCATAAGATATTGTCTCTCATGATTGTACAGGCTGAGAAATCTCAAGATATTCCGTGGGCAAGCTGGGGACCCAGGAGAACTGAATATTGTTCAACCCTGAAGACCTGGGAACTAGGAGAGCCAAAGGTGTCAGTCCCAGTTCAAAAGCCAAGAGGGCTGAAACCCGAGAAGAGCTGACATTTCAGTTTGAATCCAAAGGCAGCTCAGTCAGGTTTTTTTGTTCTATTTTTGCCTTCAGCTGATTGAATGAGGGCCACCCACATTAGGAAAGGCAATCTTACGCCTCTATCAAATTCAAATGTTAACTCATCTAAAATTCCCTCATCACCGACACACCCAGATTTGTTTGGACCAAATCTCTGGCCCCAATATACTTCAATAAAATTTAAAAGAAGGAGGAACATGGTCTGAGTTCCGAGCAGTGTGAGGCATGGACTCCGTGCTGTAGCTGCTGGGACTGGTCCTAGGAGCATCAGGATAAGTGCTGTTGGGGGCATGCTATGTTTTTTTTTAGACTTGGAATAGTATCCACCTCTTACATAGCCTTTTAGAGTTTACGACATACTTCCACATCCTTGGATGTGAAGCTGAGTAATATCACACTCTTATGCTTGATTACATGTGCAGATATTATTAGTTAATTTGTTTTAGGTTTCCATGAACTTTATATTAAAAACATGCAACTGTGATTAATAAAAGCTAAGCTGTGGTGTTTAAATTTCACACAGTTTGTTTTTATAGTTTAGGAAATGGATCATCGAATCATTTAAGCAAATCTCTGATTATAGGAACACACAGAACAATGTTACTTTTTAAGATGACTGTGGAAAATATATTCACAACTGTGGTTTTTGGCTGGCATTTTATAAGCTTTAGCCCAATTTACCTAATCTCTTCTTCCTGTTTTTGAGAGACTATAGTTGTTTTCATTTAATAAAAAAGTCTCCCTTTGAACTTCTCTCAAGAAACCACTAAATTGTTTTCCAAAATGTTTGTACCATTGTATGTTTTACTTAGTGTATTAGTCTAGGTCATCCACAGCAACAGAACAGATAGGATGTGTGTGTGTGTGTGTATGTGGAGAGATTTATCATAAGATATTGTCTCTCATGATTGTACAGGCTGAGAAATCTCAAGATATTCCGTGGGCAAGCTGGGGACCCAGGAGAACTGAATATTGTTCAACCCTGAAGACCTGGGAACTAGGAGAGCCAAAGGTGTCAGTCCCAGTTCAAAAGCCAAGAGGGCTGAAACCCGAGAAGAGCTGACATTTCAGTTTGAATCCAAAGGCAGCTCAGTCAGGTTTTTTTGTTCTATTTTTGCCTTCAGCTGATTGAATGAGGGCCACCCACATTAGGAAAGGCAATCTTACGCCTCTATCAAATTCAAATGTTAACTCATCTAAAATTCCCTCATCACCGACACACCCAGATTTGTTTGGACCAAATCTCTGGGCCCCCTGTGGTTCCCATGGCCCCCCAGTCACACTGACACATAAAATCAATCATCGCATTTAGTATCAACAATATACAAGCATTCCAGTTGCTTTATTCTAAAACTTGGCAATATTAAGGTTTTTACCTTTAGCCATTTCAGTGGGTATATATTGGTATCTCCTTGGGTTTTCATTAACATTTTTCTAGGGACCACTGGTGTTGAGCATTAGCCATTCATGCACTTTCATTTGTGAAGTATCTATTCAAATCTTTTGTCAATTTTCATTAGGTTTTATTGAGTTGCAAGAGTTCTTTGTATTTTCTGAATGTAAGACCTTTGTCAGATAGTCACATTCTGAACATTTTCTCCCAGTCTGTGACTTGCCGTACCTGTATGTGTGTCTGTGTGTGTACGTTTCTACATATTCATATATGTGTACATCTATGTGTATGTGCGTGTTTATAGTTCTTTTATTATCACTTTAGTGGCATTTGGGGAGGTGCAGTAAATAAATGCATATGTTATTTGACATATCTTGTTCCGGTCTGTAATTGATTCTTTATCTGTGCTCTTTAAGTGCTCATCACACTCTGTGTACAGCAGATGTCACATTGCATTACTGTGATTTGCATGTTAGCTGGGCTCTGGGCTTGTTGAAACTAAAAGTGGGTCTTCATCCTTGTATTCCCAGAAACTAGCATAGACCTTGGCAGTTATTCTGCAACTCGGTAAATTGTAAAATGAACACGTCTTATCTTGGGAGAAGTTGAGGTTTGGGTGGTGCTATCCAGAGCCTTTTTCTCCCTTTGTCATTGAATTAGAATATATTCCGGGGTTTGGAAAATTGATGATTTTACCTGGCAAAAGACGGGGGGTTAACTCGATGGCCAAAGGTGTCAGTCCCAGTTCAAAAGCCAAGAGGGCTGAAACCCGAGAAGAGCTGACATTTCAGTTTGAATCCAAAGGCAGCTCAGTCAGGTTTTTTTGTTCTATTTTTGCCTTCAGCTGATTGAATGAGGGCCACCCACATTAGGAAAGGCAATCTTACGCCTCTATCAAATTCAAATGTTAACTCATCTAAAATTCCCTCATCACCGACACACCCAGATTTGTTTGGACCAAATCTCTGGGCCCCCTGTGGTTCCCATGGCCCCCCAGTCACACTGACACATAAAATCAATCATCGCATTTAGTATCAACAATATACAAGCATTCCAGTTGCTTTATTCTAAAACTTGGCAATATTAAGGTTTTTACCTTTAGCCATTTCAGTGGGTATATATTGGTATCTCCTTGGGTTTTCATTAACATTTTTCTAGGGACCACTGGTGTTGAGCATTAGCCATTCATGCACTTTCATTTGTGAAGTATCTATTCAAATCTTTTGTCAATTTTCATTAGGTTTTATTGAGTTGCAAGAGTTCTTTGTATTTTCTGAATGTAAGACCTTTGTCAGATAGTCACATTCTGAACATTTTCTCCCAGTCTGTGACTTGCCGTACCTGTATGTGTGTCTGTGTGTGTACGTTTCTACATATTCATATATGTGTACATCTATGTGTATGTGCGTGTTTATAGTTCTTTTATTATCACTTTAGTGGCATTTGGGGAGGTGCAGTAAATAAATGCATATGTTATTTGACATATCTTGTTCCGGTCTGTAATTGATTCTTTATCTGTGCTCTTTAAGTGCTCATCACACTCTGTGTACAGCAGATGTCACATTGCATTACTGTGATTTGCATGTTAGCTGGGCTCTGGGCTTGTTGAAACTAAAAGTGGGTCTTCATCCTTGTATTCCCAGAAACTAGCATAGACCTTGGCAGTTATTCTGCAACTCGGTAAATTGTAAAATGAACACGTCTTATCTTGGGAGAAGTTGAGGTTTGGGTGGTGCTATCCAGAGCCTTTTTCTCTCCCTTTGTCATTGAATTAGAATATATTCCTTGGAAACTTTCATTAGAAATATAAGGTGTGAAAAGTCTGAGTGTATTTTACAAAGTCTTCTCTAATTAGCCAACAGCGAGCGTTCAATTAGAACAGCAGTCTGCAAACTGTCTGTAAAGTGGTGGATAATAAATATTTTAGTTTTTCGCTCCGTGCGGTCTCTGTCACAACCCTGCTGCAGTGCAGGAGCAGCCACAGACAATAGAGAAGTGAAGGGATGGATGTGACTGTGTTCGAATAAAACCTTATTTATGAAACAGGCAGCACGTTGAGTCTGGCCCACAGACGGTAGTTTACTGAGACCCCCAAACTAGAGGAAGCTTGGTTGAACCTTAGCATTTAGGCATAAATGCTACTTGAAATGTTTTACCTCCAGAAGGTACTTGGTTTAACTACTTCTCCAATCCTATGTGCAGTGGTAGGAATATATTTTCCCTGTATGTTGTGTGAAGTTTGGTCTCATCATGAGAATGTGCCTCTTAGATCTCCAACTGTAGACAGCCTTATCAATCAATAGCCTTAGACATTGACTTCTGAAATCCACCCCACATTGCTTCCAACAGGCTGATCTCAGGCAGGGACTGAGCACAGCAGAGGGCAAGCTCATACCCTGGCACTATAGGACTCTACTGACTGGTGAACTTGCCCTAAGAACTGCTCTGGCAGCCCTGCCCTTTAAGATGCTTCCAACCAGCCTTCTTTCCAATGATTCCCCCTTTTGCCTCCATGGCAGTTCTATGCCTCTGCCCCCCTCTCCAGCTCTGTCTCCATTTTACCTCACAGATATGCTCCTGAGCTTGGCATCTGCTTTTTGGAGCACCTGGACCAAAATAAAATGTTTTGTGCTTTGCAGACTCCATTATCAAGGAATGGGTTAATATCTGCTACAATGTCATAAAGAGAATATGAAAGAAAGCAAGAGTGGAGAGTGAATGTTAAACAAAAACCTTTAAAGATGAAAAGTGGAGCTTCCCTGATGGTCTGGTGGGTAAAGAGTCCACCTTGCAGTGCAAGAGGCACTGATTTGATCCCTAGCCCAGGAAGATCCTACATGCCATGGAGTGGCTGGGCTGGTGTGTCCAATTATGAGCCAGTGCTCTGGAGCACATGTGCCCAGAGCCAGTGCTCTGCAACGAAAGAGGCTACTTAAATGAGAGGCCCACACAGGCCAAAGAATAAAGATGGAGGCAAATAAATAAATAAAAGAAGCCAAAATTAAAAAAAAAAAAAAGATGAAAAGTGGACTGTGAGATGTCAATTAACTGGATAGAAAGCATCAGGGCATTAAGAGAGCATTTCCACCTAAAGTGTCTGCAGATAGGGTCCATGAAGACAAGCTAGTTGCCACTTGGCACAGACTCTGAGAAAGACTGAAACTCACGGGTGAGTGGAAGGCAAGATTGGAGTTCATATCCGAGGAAAGTAATACCCCAAAGTGTCTGGCCGCAAAAACCCCCAGGCACAGTAGAGGGTAGGGGTGAAGTGATGAACTCAAGGGTGTAGAGGGAGGGTCTGTGCACTGAGTGGTAAGACCTCCAATCTCCTCTGCTTTTCTCCCAGACCACCAGCTGCCAAGCATTAACCTGAAGATTAGATAAACCTAGAAAATTGTCTTAGTCCTGGAAGGATACTGATATTTAAAGATTATTCAACTTAAGTCTGGTTTGGAGTGAACTCCAAAGACATTCAAAAGCTTTGTCCGTGTACCCAGAGTTTCCAACCCACCTATTCATGCCTTAATTGAATATAAGACTTGACAGGCCAAGGATCATTCAACATTTTGGGAAAGCTTCCCACATGAAAGGCTAGAAATGTGATCCCATGCTCCCCTTGGGCTTATCCTACCAGGAATGTCGCTATCAGAAGGAAAATGTTCAGTAAGAGAACAAATGCTATACACATGAGATCAGTTATATGAAGATAGAGTCAACTTGCAGAATTTTATAAATATTATGTTTCTTTATAAAAACAGTGTAATTTTCTCCTGCTTGACATAGTTATAATTCAAGCATCTGAGGTATCAAAGAATTTACAAAAGAACAGGTATATTTATTTGGGTGCAGTGGTATGAAATTTAAAGTGATAGGGAACATGCCGATAAACTTTGATAAAAATGCAAGCAAAAAATGATTTCAGTTTTCTAAGTCCAGAATTAAATAAAAACAGGGGCTGTTTTCTTCAAGTGTTGAATAGCACCATGTTTGAGAGAAGACAGTTAAATTTAAAACATAAAGGGAAAATTGATAGACTTGTTAATGGAAAATAGAAGATTACAGCTTTCAGTGACATGTTAGACAAGCATATTTAAACAATTTCAAAGTACTTTTCCCCCACAGGATCGCTTATGTCTCATTCCTGAGTCATCAGTGTCTTTAATTCCTTCCAGCTGCTTCTGATTAGTTGTTCATCTATTTTTGCATCAACGTAGCTTTATTGTGATGAGTGAGATGTCTCTTTTCTAATGCATGCGAAAAACAGCTCTCAGTTGCACTCACAGGGTGATGTCTATCACTGTGATTAATCTAAGCTACCCTTCAGAAGATCCGAGTCTGACCACGTAGCCAGGCCACCGTGGATGAGCTTTTCAAATGGCCAAGTGCGGTGTGTCTGTTTGTGTATATATGTATTTTAAAGCAGGGAATACGTGCCCCATCTTGTAGAAAACATATCTTTTTTTATACAAGTATCATGTCACCCAAATGAAAGAAGAATTGTGCCAAGTGGCTAGAGTAGACCCAGACAAGGACTGTATGAGGCAGGGATACCATATCAGTTAGAACAAAACTTGATGGAGGCAGTGAGAATTTCAGCTGTGAGGACACAAGGGTTGTGCTGTGGGAGCTGTAGGACTGGGTTTTACTGGGTGAGCTTGTCAGGAGAGTCTCTTCAGGATCCTTCCTGCAGGAGGTAACAAGTGGCTTCCAGAAGATGGTTGTATTCCTGTATAGTATCACATGGAATTTTAGAAGAAGGTTGGATAGTTTCTGGAGAAGAGAGGTGGATATAGGAGTTCATTTCCAAAGCTGGTGGGAGTACCAAAAGGAACATCAAATCCACTGAAATGGATCAAAATCCTTGTCCCAATTGGCCAATCTTTAATGCTACTGTCAAAGCCAAAAACTGTCCCTGTACAGGCGAATAACTGAAAACAGACTCTCAGCTGTGTTTTGATACTTCCTTTCTGGCTTCCTTATGATCTATTCTCCTCAGAGTAACCAGAGTGACAGTCTTCAAAATAAATGAAATGAGTGGTATTCTTAAAACAGACAAAAGCACTTTACCCCCCTTTTAGAGTTTAAAAAATTTTCCCCAAGTGACCCATGTCCTCATTTAAAACATAAAGGGAAAATTGATAGACTTGTTAATGGAAAATAGAAGATTACAGCTTTCAGTGACATGTTAGACAAGCATATTTAAACAATTTCAAAGTACTTTTCCCCCACAGGATCGCTTATGTCTCATTCCTGAGTCATCAGTGTCTTTAATTCCTTCCAGCTGCTTCTGATTAGTTGTTCATCTATTTTTGCATCAACGTAGCTTTATTGTGATGAGTGAGATGTCTCTTTTCTAATGCATGCGAAAAACAGCTCTCAGTTGCACTCACAGGGTGATGTCTATCACTGTGATTAATCTAAGCTACCCTTCAGAAGATCCGAGTCTGACCACGTAGCCAGGCCACCGTGGATGAGCTTTTCAAATGGCCAAGTGCGGTGTGTCTGTTTGTGTATATATGTATTTTAAAGCAGGGAATACGTGCCCCATCTTGTAGAAAACATATCTTTTTTTATACAAGTATCATGTCACCCAAATGAAAGAAGAATTGTGCCAAGTGGCTAGAGTAGACCCAGACAAGGACTGTATGAGGCAGGGATACCATATCAGTTAGAACAAAACTTGATGGAGGCAGTGAGAATTTCAGCTGTGAGGACACAAGGGTTGTGCTGTGGGAGCTGTAGGACTGGGTTTTACTGGGTGAGCTTGTCAGGAGAGTCTCTTCAGGATCCTTCCTGCAGGAGGTAACAAGTGGCTTCCAGAAGATGGTTGTATTCCTGTATAGTATCACATGGAATTTTAGAAGAAGGTTGGATAGTTTCTGGAGAAGAGAGGTGGATATAGGAGTTCATTTCCAAAGCTGGTGGGAGTACCAAAAGGAACATCAAATCCACTGAAATGGATCAAAATCCTTGTCCCAATTGGCCAATCTTTAATGCTACTGTCAAAGCCAAAAACTGTCCCTGTACAGGCGAATAACTGAAAACAGACTCTCAGCTGTGTTTTGATACTTCCTTTCTGGCTTCCTTATGATCTATTCTCCTCAGAGTAACCAGAGTGACAGTCTTCAAAATAAATGAAATGAGTGGTATTCTTAAAACAGACAAAAGCACTACCGTGTTTAAAATCCCCCCAGTGCCTTCCCGTTTCACTAAGAGTCATATCCAAAAATTTTTATGATGTCCTTCAAGACCCCAAGTGACCTGGCTCATGGTACCTCTCGAAATCATCTGCCACTGGCTTCCATGGCCACAGTGACTTTCTCATGGTTCCTTCCTAGGGCTTCACAATGCATTGTTCCCTCTGCCTAGAATGTGCTTCTTGCAAGCTTTTCTATATCTAAGTCCTTCCTCTGTCCTGTCATTTAGAGCTTAGTTCAGATATCTTTTGTTGTTTATTTATTTTTGGCTGTGTTGGTTCTTTGTTGCTGCTGGGTTTTTCTCTAGTTGTGGTATGCTGGTTCCTTATGGCTGTGGTTTCTCTTGTTGCGGAGCAAAGGCTCCAGGATGCACAGGCATCATGGTTGTGGCTCCTGGGCTCGAGATCAATAGTTGTGGTACATGGGCTTAGCTGCTCCATGGTGTGTGCGATCCTCCCAGATCAGGGATTGAACCCATGTCTCCTACTTTGGCAGGCAGATTCTTTACCACTGAGCCACCAGAGAAGCCCAGCTCAGGTATCTTTATCCAGTATAAGTCACACACACCCTTCTCCCTCTATGACATCAGCTTTCTAATTTTTTATCATATACTGTTGTTTAGTTGCTAAGTCGTGTCCAACTCTTGTGACCCTGTGGAATGTAACCCACCAGGCTCTTCTGTCCATGGGATCTCCCAGGCAAGAATACTCGAGTGGGTTGCCATGCCCTTCTCCAGATTTTCATATATACATTTGTTATTATATTATCTATCTATCTATCTTAGTTGCCATTTGGTGTCTATCTCTTTACCCCAAGCATTGTTATGTGGCACCATGGGTACTAGAACAAGGAACAAGAAAAAGGACATTGTATAATGAATTATTAATATTAATTACTATGCAGACTTTAGTTAATAATTATGTATTGGTTTATCAATTGGCTTATTAATTGTAACAAATGTACCATACTGGTATAAGATTTAGTAATAAAAGAAACTAGGTGGAGTTATATGAGAACTCTATGTCAATCTTTTCCCTTTTCTATAACCTATGGACTGTGGCAGAGAAATTAATCACTATACAAATGGTTAGATATTGATATTCCTGGGTTATTTTCAGAGGTACAGATAAGGTAATTTTCCAGTATATCTTTATCATTGTGTAAAAACTTGGAAGATTATCTGTATGAATGCAAGTGTTATAAAAATTATTTTAAAATTTCTTAATATCTATTTACCTGCTGCTTTTACAGCAGTGGTTAAGTGTTTCATTTTGTTGTTCTTAATAGAGTAACTGTTTAGGAATGGCCTCCAGGAGGAAAGCTACCCTTTACCCTGCTTGGCAATGTTTCCACTGTGGCATCTTGTGTAGGAGAGAGCATGTGTGTGCAGACACATCTGTTTCTAACATCTTTCTCCCTGAAGTCCTGTTCTTCACTGTAGCACATTACATGTCATTCTCTAGTGTATTAATGTTATTCTAATTGAGTATCACATGTAGGCTGCTATAAAATTTGAAACAACTAAAATTTTCCAAGTTGTTGGTAAAGTTAATTTTTCCAAAGCTAAGGACCATGGCAGGTTTTTTTTCACCACCTGAAGACTTAATTTCTGATCATTGACTTCTAGATTCACTCAAATGAAAAAAGCTAGTCGAGCATCATGACCAACTCAAAGGTTGACAACTAAAACAAAAAACAAGAGTGTTGTTTAGCATCTCAAGGGCAGTGGATTTGAGGCTTTCTGAGATCTCCTGGAAGAAACGAAAATCACATCTCTTTGGATGGGCATAGTATTCCTCCTCCGAGTCCCATTTTTAATGCCTCCTCTAGACTTGGTAGCATTAAGTATTTCTGTATAGAGAGGATGCGTGGTTCCTGACTTTGAGATGAAACAGTTATCAATGCAAAAGGAAGTGTTAATGCAAAATACAAAAATGCCCCATGGCTACATGGGTACCGAGAGCCAGAGATGAAACTTTAACTCTGAAGTGTCTGACTCCATGACCCATGTTTTGTCCTTCTGCTCCTCTAATGATGTGTCTGAAATGCTATTTACCATGAGTCAAGGAATTAATACTAGCCAATGAGAGGGATCAGGCAGGTAGTAAACTGAAGGAATTGATGGGCTGCTGCAAGTGTTGTTTCCCAGATACTGGTCTGTCTGCAGTGCTTAGATTTCTGAGACAGAGAGCAGCTAGGAGATTTTGGCAAAATGAGCAGCCTTTATCCTTTGCCAAGGCTTGCTGAGTATAGTTTCTATCTACTCAACTGTCATAATGAGGTGAGTGAAGAAATGAATGCCCTTCAGAAATCTTCTTGCCTCTTTTCTTTACAGTCTAGGAAGGAGATGGCTTAAGTAGTCTATTATGCATCCTTTTACATGGACTTTAATCTGGCCCAACTCAATCATTAAACCTGAGAGAATCTTCCAAATGCAAGGCTTGGCCCAGCCTTTTTGTACTACGCTGATGAAAGAAAATGGATAGGCCAGTTACAGGAGCTGGGGAAGGAGTTTTGAGTCTTTGCCCTTCCTAACAAAGGCTCCATCTGTCTGTCAGGTGGCCTCATCATGTTCCACTAAGAATTACCTCATGGGGTTCTTGGGGCTCTCCTTTCAGGGAAATAGGGGGAAGGAAGGAGAACGGAAAAGACACCTGTGGATATAGAAGTTGCTGAGATGCGGACGTAGAGCACAAACGTATGGACACCAAGGGGTGAAAGGGAGTGGAATGAACTGGAAGATTGGGACTGATGTATGTTCACTATTTTAAAAAATATTCATTTATTTTAAATTGATAATTGCTTTACAATATTAGTTTGATTTCTGTCATACATCAGCACGAGTTAACCATAGGTGTACATATGTACCCTCCCTCCTGAATCTCTCCCACACCCCTCTAGGTTATTACAGACCCTCAGTTTGAGTTCTCTGAGCCCTACAGTAAATTCCCATTGGCTATCTATCTACATTGGAGAAGGAAATGGCAACCCACTCCCGTATTCTTTTTTTTTTTTTTTAATTTATTTTTGGCTATTCTGGGTTTTCACTGCGCTGCAGGCTATTCTCTAGTTGCAGGGAGTGGGGGCTCCTCTCTAGTTGAGGTGAGCGGGCTTCTTGTTGCGGTGACTTCTCTTGTTGTGGAACTCAGGCTGTAGGGCACACGGGCTTCAATAGTTGAGGCACATGGGCTCAATAGCTGTGGCTCCAAGGCTCTAGAGCACTGGCCTAATAGCTGTGGCTCATGGGCTTCGTTGCTCCGTGGCATGTGGGATCTTCCTGGATCAGGAATCAAACCCATGTCTCCCGCATTGGCAGGCAAACTCTTTACGACTGAGCTACCAGGGAAGCCCCCACTCCAGTATTCTTGCCTGGAAAATTCCGTGGACAGAGAAGCCTGGCAGTCTACAGTCCATGGGGTCGCAAAAAATTGAACATGACTAAGCAACTGAGCACACAGAAAATATATAACTAACGAGAACCTACTGTATAGCACAGGGAACTCTACTCAATGCTCTGTGGTGACCTAAATGGCAAGGCAATCCAAGAAAGAGGGGACACGTACACATATAGCTGATTCGCTTTGCTGTATGGCAGAAACTAACACAACAATGTAAAGCAACTATACTCCAATAAAAATTTTTAAAAAGGAGCTGAGATGAAACTCACAGAGAAACCAGCTCTTCTTTTTTTTTTTTTTTTTAAATTTTGGCTTCTTTTATTGCTTTTTTTTTTAATCATCCATCTTCATTCCCTGGCCTGTGTGGGCCTCCCATTGCAGTGGCCCCTCTTGCCTCAGAGAACCGGCTCTGGGTGCATGCACTCCAGAGTGCCAGCTCATAATTGGACACTCCAGTCCAGCCTTTCCATGCACACGGGATCATTCCGGGCCAGAGATTGAACCGGTGCCCGCTGCACTGCAAGACGGATTCTCCACCCACTGGACCGCTAGGGAAGCCCAAGCCAGCTCTTCTTAAGTGGACCTGTGGATATATTCTCTATGGCTCTTGATGGGCGTGGACTGGGATCCTATTTGAAGATTGTTTCTTTATTCCTTTGGTGAAAAACTGGAGAAGGGTAAGCAGATATTTTAGCCTTAGTTCCTTAAAAGGTCTGGCCCAAGGCAAAGGACTTATGTGCTAATGTTTTCTTAAGAAAGTGCAATTCCAGGGAGCTAGTTTCTCCTGAGTGATAGGCACATGGCACATTGAGTGACTCAAGTGTCCAGTACTGTATTTCATCTGCTATAAAATGACTCTCTTTGTCTAAGGCAATGTGATGTGGATGCCATGCCAATAGGTCAGGTGTTTTGAAAACCTTAAATGGTGGTACAGGTGGAGGCACTGTTGGTAGGGGTGAGAAACATGTGTGGAGGAGGTATTTGCTCTCATGAAGATAAATTTGTGCATCCTCTAGGGTGGAGTCAATCCACTACTGAGTGGTTGGCTAATCTGCCTGAGGAAACCTTCCATATTAAAGGCTTATTTTTTCTCTTTGTTGTTGGTGAGTTGGGCACTCACCAGTGGCAGTAGCTAGATCACATTTGGTTAAGGAGAAGCCCTTGCTCCCGAGGGTTCCTAGGATGTGAGGGAGTTCAAGCCCATCTGTGTGGAGGGATGCCATGGAGAGAGACCATGAGCTGCCAGAGAGCAGCTGGCCAGCCGTCCCCACTGTGTTCACCTTCCAACTCCTGTGAGGTTTGACAAGTCTCCAGAGCTGCTCAGCTGGGCCCTTTTGAATTCACAACCCAGAGAAACTGTGAGAGATAATAAAGTGGCTTTTGCTGTTTAAAAACATTGAGTTTTGGAATGATTTAGAGCACAATTTTTAAACTGAGTATAGTAGATTTATAGGAAAGAGGTGCTCCATGGCTCAGCAGGAAAAGAATCTGCCTGCTATGGAGGAGACACAAGAGACATGGGTTTGTTCCCTGGGTCGGGAAGATCTCTTGGAGGAGAAAATTGCAAACCACTCCATATTTTTGCCTGGGAGATTCCATGGACAGAGGAGCATGGTGGGGTACAGTCCATGGAATTGCAGAGTCAGAAATGACTGAGCAGTAAACACACATAGTTGATTTATAATGTGAAAGTTTCTGGTATACAGCAAAGTGATTCAGTTCTACTTATCAATCTATGCCATTTCCTTTTTTTAAATTAATATATTCTTTTTAAAAAAGCCTTAGTTCCTTAAAAGGTCGGGGGCCCAAGGCAAAGGACTTATGTGCTAATGTTTTCTTAAGAAAGTGCAATTCCAGGGAGCTAGTTTCTCCTGAGTGATAGGCACATGGCACATTGAGTGACTCAAGTGTCCAGTACTGTATTTCATCTGCTATAAAATGACTCTCTTTGTCTAAGGCAATGTGATGTGGATGCCATGCCAATAGGTCAGGTGTTTTGAAAACCTTAAATGGTGGTACAGGTGGAGGCACTGTTGGTAGGGGTGAGAAACATGTGTGGAGGAGGTATTTGCTCTCATGAAGATAAATTTGTGCATCCTCTAGGGTGGAGTCAATCCACTACTGAGTGGTTGGCTAATCTGCCTGAGGAAACCTTCCATATTAAAGGCTTATTTTTTCTCTTTGTTGTTGGTGAGTTGGGCACTCACCAGTGGCAGTAGCTAGATCACATTTGGTTAAGGAGAAGCCCTTGCTCCCGAGGGTTCCTAGGATGTGAGGGAGTTCAAGCCCATCTGTGTGGAGGGATGCCATGGAGAGAGACCATGAGCTGCCAGAGAGCAGCTGGCCAGCCGTCCCCACTGTGTTCACCTTCCAACTCCTGTGAGGTTTGACAAGTCTCCAGAGCTGCTCAGCTGGGCCCTTTTGAATTCACAACCCAGAGAAACTGTGAGAGATAATAAAGTGGCTTTTGCTGTTTAAAAACATTGAGTTTTGGAATGATTTAGAGCACAATTTTTAAACTGAGTATAGTAGATTTATAGGAAAGAGGTGCTCCATGGCTCAGCAGGAAAAGAATCTGCCTGCTATGGAGGAGACACAAGAGACATGGGTTTGTTCCCTGGGTCGGGAAGATCTCTTGGAGGAGAAAATTGCAAACCACTCCATATTTTTGCCTGGGAGATTCCATGGACAGAGGAGCATGGTGGGGTACAGTCCATGGAATTGCAGAGTCAGAAATGACTGAGCAGTAAACACACATAGTTGATTTATAATGTGAAAGTTTCTGGTATACAGCAAAGTGATTCAGTTCTACTTATCAATCTATGCATCTATAAATTAATATATTCTTTTTCATAGTCTTTCCCTTTATGGTTTATTATAAGATATTGAATATAGTTTCCTGTGTTATATACAGTAGGACCTTATTGTTTATTAGTTCTATATATAATACTTTCCATTTGCTAATCCCAAGCTCCCAATGCATCTCTCGCCCTGGACCTCTCTTGGAAATCTCTTGTCTATTCTCTATGTCTATGAATCTGTTTCTGTTACAATTTCATTTGTGTCATATTTTAGATTCCACATATAAATGATATCATATGATATTTGTCTTTTTCTTTCTGACTTACTTCACTTGTATGATGTTCACATGTTGCTACAAAGGACATTGTTTCATTCTTTTTTTTATGGCCAAGTAGCACTCTGTTGTATATATGTACCACATCTCCTGTATTCATTTATCTGTCAGTGGACACCTAGATTGCTTCGATATTATGGCTATTGTAAATAGCTGCTGCTATGGACATTGGGGTGCACATATCTTTTTAAACTAGAATTTTGGAATGATTTGTTATGCTCCTACAGTAGACAGTCCAGTTCTGACCAGTATCAAGATACCATATCAGCCTACAAGTAAACCATAGCCATCATTCCTTCTTGGTCAGCTGTCACAGGAAATAAGTGGCCCTAGGTATTATTTGAGAGAACAGTGTTATGGAAACAGAGGTAGGTCACGCATGAGTCTGGGTCAACTGCTAGTGGTGGTCACCTGTGCTTTCTGGGCCCACTTGAACCTGGTCTCAAATACATCCTTTTAGTGAATAACACCCAGCTCATAATTACACCTACTCACATGTGTGGTTCAGGTGTTTACACTCTACTGTGAAACTATCTCCCATGCATAGTTCTTTGTCCCCAAGGAAATGGCATCATTCCAGCAACTTTCTGTCTACTCAGAAACTGACCTATTACAGTTTGCCAGAGGTTCCACGTAGCAGTTTCTTGTCATCTGTGATCACATCTAGGAAGCTGGAATCTGCTGGGTCATACTCTCTTAGTGAGAGGGACGCCTGGGCCCGTGGCAGAGCTCTCTTGGGCTCTGAGCACTACTTGAAATGGACAGCCTTTCAGGTAACCCGTTAATGAACTGGAGAGTAATCCCAAATGAAGTATACTTTACCTCCAAAATCCAAAGAAGCGCACCAAGTTATAAGCGTCAAAATTCGTAGGAGAAGATGTAAGGTGGAATGGCTTATTCTTGTGACTTTGGGATGTCCTTGGCCCTTGTCAACTGGCCTCTTTATGTTATACTTTTAATCTCCAATGCATCTCTCGCCCTGGACCTCTCTTGGAAATCTCTTGTCTATTCTCTATGTCTATGAATCTGTTTCTGTTACAATTTCATTTGTGTCATATTTTAGATTCCACATATAAATGATATCATATGATATTTGTCTTTTCTTTCTGACTTACTTCACTTGTATGATGTTCACATGTTGCTACAAAGGACATTGTTTCATTCTTTTTTTTATGGCCAAGTAGCACTCTGTTGTATATATGTACCACATCTCCTGTATTCATTTATCTGTCAGTGGACACCTAGATTGCTTCGATATTATGGCTATTGTAAATAGCTGCTGCTATGGACATTGGGGTGCACATATCTTTTTAAACTAGAATTTTGGAATGATTTGTTATGCTCCTACAGTAGACAGTCCAGTTCTGACCAGTATCAAGATACCATATCAGCCTACAAGTAAACCATAGCCATCATTCCTTCTTGGTCAGCTGTCACAGGAAATAAGTGGCCCTAGGTATTATTTGAGAGAACAGTGTTATGGAAACAGAGGTAGGTCACGCATGAGTCTGGGTCAACTGCTAGTGGTGGTCACCTGTGCTTTCTGGGCCCACTTGAACCTGGTCTCAAATACATCCTTTTAGTGAATAACACCCAGCTCATAATTACACCTACTCACATGTGTGGTTCAGGTGTTTACACTCTACTGTGAAACTATCTCCCATGCATAGTTCTTTGTCCCCAAGGAAATGGCATCATTCCAGCAACTTTCTGTCTACTCAGAAACTGACCTATTACAGTTTGCCAGAGGTTCCACGTAGCAGTTTCTTGTCATCTGTGATCACATCTAGGAAGCTGGAATCTGCTGGGTCATACTCTCTTAGTGAGAGGGACGCCTGGGCCCGTGGCAGAGCTCTCTTGGGCTCTGAGCACTACTTGAAATGGACAGCCTTTCAGGTAACCCGTTAATGAACTGGAGAGTAATCCCAAATGAAGTATACTTTACCTCCAAAATCCAAAGAAGCGCACCAAGTTATAAGCGTCAAAATTCGTAGGAGAAGATGTAAGGTGCAATGGCTTATTCTTGTGACTTTGGGATGTCCTGGCTTGTCCCAGACCATTGACCTTCTCCAAGGGTCAACACTGTGGCCTAACAGACATTTGGGGGGTTTACCTCCGATACTCTGGAATGTGTGTGTTTTGCCAGGAAATAGAGAGTACTGTCCACTTCATGCTGCTGCTCAGGTCTGATTGGCACGATGTAATCCATCCATGGGTCAGTGGGTCTTCCTGCAGTATACATTGCTGACTTGAATGTCTGCAGACTGTGCTACAAGCAGAGAGCAGGAGTGGTCAATACAGTCCATGGCATGACAGCGAGCCTGTTCACAATCCTGATTTCAATTGACAGAGTGGTATAATATGTTTTAAAGACAGCGTCATCAATATGGCCAACATTTGAATGATAGCACTCAATTTCAATTTGGTGGAAAATTCACACACTATGCAGAAGATCTTATTGTCAAATAAAATCAGCTATATAAAATTTGTTGAATTTTTATGAATTTTTGATGAATTTATTGATGAATTTTTATCTTTTATAAGTAGAATAGTCCATGAAACATACATATGAACTGTGCCTTGAAACATTTTCTAAAGATAAATATTTTGCATATATGCTTAAATATTTTAAATATATTTATTTCCAAAGATAAAGTTCTGATGCAAATATATTTTCAGGTTAAGGGAGATAAAAAACCTCAGAAGACGGCTGAAATATGTGTGCTTATTAGATGAGAACCATATAAATTCTCCACAAAAATAGTATAAATCCTTGTTATGGTTTTGGTACAGCTCAGAAAAAGGACAGGCAGGCATTTCTCTCACCTTAGAGAAATTGAGGCTGTGATTAACTTCAGTCAGTAAGGCAGTGACACAATCCAGATATACAGTTTCGCCGTTAGATGAACTGGAGAGTGGAATCCGGGGCCTGGGCCCGTGGCAGAGCTCTCTTGGGCTCTGAGCACTACTTGAAATGGACAGCCTTTCAGGTAACCCGTTAATGAACTGGAGAGTAATCCCAAATGAAGTATACTTTACCTCCAAAATCCAAAGAAGCGCACCAAGTTATAAGCGTCAAAATTGAGGAGAAGATGTAAGGTGCAATGGCTTATTCTTGTGACTTTGGGATGTCCTGGCTTGTCCCAGACCATTGACCTTCTCCAAGGGTCAACACTGTGGCCTAACAGACATTTGGGGGGTTTACCTCCGATACTCTGGAATGTGTGTGTTTTGCCAGGAAATAGAGAGTACTGTCCACTTCATGCTGCTGCTCAGGTCTGATTGGCACGATGTAATCCATCCATGGGTCAGTGGGTCTTCCTGCAGTATACATTGCTGACTTGAATGTCTGCAGACTGTGCTACAAGCAGAGAGCAGGAGTGGTCAATACAGTCCATGGCATGACAGCGAGCCTGTTCACAATCCTGATTTCAATTGACAGAGTGGTATAATATGTTTTAAAGACAGCGTCATCAATATGGCCAACATTTGAATGATAGCACTCAATTTCAATTTGGTGGAAAATTCACACACTATGCAGAAGATCTTATTGTCAAATAAAATCAGCTATATAAAATTTGTTGAATTTTTATGAATTTTTGATGAATTTATTGATGAATTTTTATCTTTTATAAGTAGAATAGTCCATGAAACATACATATGAACTGTGCCTTGAAACATTTTCTAAAGATAAATATTTTGCATATATGCTTAAATATTTTAAATATATTTATTTCCAAAGATAAAGTTCTGATGCAAATATATTTTCAGGTTAAGGGAGATAAAAAACCTCAGAAGACGGCTGAAATATGTGTGCTTATTAGATGAGAACCATATAAATTCTCCACAAAAATAGTATAAATCCTTGTTATGGTTTTGGTACAGCTCAGAAAAAGGACAGGCAGGCATTTCTCTCACCTTAGAGAAATTGAGGCTGTGATTAACTTAGCTAGCTCAGTCAGTAAGGCAGTGACACAATCCAGATCAGAAATAGGGTCCTTCTTTAATGCTCTTAATCAATATTAAACAAAAAAACCAAAATAATGCAATCTCAGTCTTAGTCTTGTCATGAGCAAAATATACATTGGACCTCTTTGAGTATAGGCACCTAAAGTGTTGATATTTAGATGTCTAATAGCCAACATGAACTGACTGGCATGTATGACAGTCTTATATTTCTTTATTCAGTTTCACCTCTAACTCTGAAAGAGCTTTCATTTGGAAATAGCATGGCTGGTCCACGAGATGAGGATGAAGTGGACTGCCAGTCAGGCAGCACAACCTCTGGATTGAAGAATGCTGCTTTCAGGTGCTCTAAAGATGTCTTTGTGAGGCTTCTTTCCTGAGGCAGTGGTAGAGATTTCAGTCTTAGTACCTCATGGAGCCCATTGTTCACTTTGGGGACAAATTTGACCTTGTCCCTGAGGAAGCTATTGTCACTTGGGAAGTGATCCTCCAATTCAGTCATAGCTGTTTGTAAAGCCCCTACATCAACAGTTAGCTAGCTTGAGTATTTCTGCTTGTGTTAGGAACGGCTTTGCCTTAAGGTCATTGGTCCCCGTGCTTTTTTTAAAAGGGAAAACTAGATAAAAATTGCATTATGTTTAAATACATCACTCAGTCTAGAGAAAGTAAGGAAAAGGAGAAAGCTTAATGACAAAGGAACTAGAGCTGAAGCCAAAGCCCTTTGCCTAGGTTTAAATTGGTGCTCTACCAGCTATCAGCTGAATGACTGATGAAGCTCTCCATTTCTCTAAACTCAATTTCCTCGTCAGTAAACCAGGGATAGTAACAGGATCCATCTGACAATGCTGCCGGGAGAACTGAGTAAGACCTCCATGGAAGAGCAAAGCTGGGCACTGGATGGATTTTAAGAGCTCGGCAAGCATTTATTAGGCACTAACTATGTTCTAAGCAATGGGCCCACGAACACAGGAATAAAAATCACTATCCAGAGGAAAATGTGGGCAAATAAGTAGAAGGTGCAGGCAGAGGCTATGATAATGGGAGACCCAATGGTACTCAAAGTGGGTGATTTCTTGGGCCCCATGAAGCCTCAACTGCCTCCTGAAGATGAGCAGAGTTTTCTAGGTGAAGGAGGTAGAGAGGGACTTTGGGGCCAGAAGAAACATTAGACAGCTCATATCATTTTTGCAGGGACTATAACTCACCCCAAGTGTGGCTCTCCAACTTTGAAAACATTAATTTAACCAAAATCAGTCAAACTACCATCTAGCTATGCTGTGTCCTGAGAGTGAAAGGCGTATGCTGCGAAATGTTTCAATGAGAAAAGATTTCGTCTCACCAGACCAGGGTCTGGTTCAACCATTTTCATTTAGCACTCCTCCCCACTGTGGAAACTGATATGATCTTTAGAGCATCCCCTCCTCTTTCTTCCCCAGGTCCCTGCCCACCCCTTTGTTGCTCTGAACCCTTGACTGCATTCCTGCTTCTGGTTTAGTCTGTCTCATCTCATCCCCATTCTTTCCTTTGATCTAATCCGTGTCCTTCAGCGTTAATCTCCAATGACTCTAGTCTCACTTTCCAGCCGTTTGTCAGATTTCCTTTAGGTTGTTACTTGAAATGATTCTATCTCCGAGTATGATTCTGGAAAGAATTCAGTAATCTAAAACGTGTGTTTGGGAGGTGACACTAGAAGCCCTGAGTGGAGGGAGCAAGTGACACAGGGAAGGAAAGGAAGTCAGTGAAGGAAGCAGATGAAGCAGTGGCTGCTGTGGGTGACTAGAGCCTGACCCTACTGGGACCTCTGGAAACAGTGCTGGACAGGTCTCAGGGTGTCTCCTGAGGTCTTTCTGCACCAACTCCAGCGTGGCACTGCGTGGGCCAACCACAGAGTCTTAACTCGCCGAGACCTGTGGCCACCAGAAGGAGACCTCAGGTTGCAACAGGCAGGTGCCAGCACAAAGAAGCTGTCCAGGCCCAGTGCACAGGGACATGAGTCCTAAGGATATTGACAGCACCTGCTGCACTAAACTTTGCTCATTGGCCTTTCTTTTTGCCTCTAATTGCCTCTGTCCCTTACACTGAATCTATGTTTGTTGCAACCACCACATCAATCCACTTAAGCAGAAATGTATGTACAGCTGAGACCTGAAGGTTTAATACAGTAAGTCCCCTACATATGAATGAGCTCTGTTCTGAGAGCACATAAGTCCAAAAGTTAACCTAGATAGCTAATGAACACAGTCAGCCATGTAGTACTGTACTGTAATAGGTTTATAATACTTTTCACACACATGATACATTTAAAAAAGACACACAAAAAACATTTTAATCTTACAATACAGGACCTTGAAAAGTACAGGTATACAGTGCAACAGCTGGCACACAGGGGCGAGCATCGAGTGAAGAGGCAAGAAGAGTTACTGACTGGAGCAGAGCGGGGTGGTGGAGGATGGTAGAGTTGAAACATCCTCAGCAATGGGAGATGGAGGGTAAACGGCCGTGTCTCTCAGGCTTGATGTTGATGGAATGCGGCTTCGCATGGTCAGAAGCTTGAAATTTGAAGGTTTGTATGTCACGGACTTACTGTACCCAGATGTCACTTTTGCAGTGTCTCATGTACCACTCACCGTGGCCCTTGCCCTCTCAGTTCAAGCTAATCACCTCTTTCTGGAACACAGCTGCGGCTTCCAGATTAGTCTCGCTGCTCCTGGTCTCTCTGAGTTCTGCCTCATCTTGCATACTATTGCCAGGGTACTGTTCTAAACGCAGAGGTCACACTAGTCTTCCCCCCCACCCCCCGCTCCTTCAAAAACAACTTTCTGGAAGTAAGAAATGACTGCTAAGCCTAGCATTTCAGAATCTTTAAAATAAGAGCCATATCTGTATTTACAGCTTTGCTTTTCTACTGTTGCCCTAAAGTTATACGCTTCACTACCACTCCCCGCTGCCTGGACTTGCGCTGTGCTTCCCCACCCACTTGGAATGCCTGCTCCGCCTCCCACCATCTGTTTGTTGAAACTGTAGGCATTTTCACAGTTTAGCTCAAAGGACAACTCTTCTCAAAGGAGAACTCCCAAGTTCTCCTGAGTTCTTGCTTCTTTGCCCCTTGTATTTTGTCTGTCCCCCATAAGCCTTGCACAATTTTGTCATGTATTGTTGTCATCCTTCTCTCTCTGTGTTTTAAGGCCCCAGAGGAAGAGAGGAACTAAAACACAGTGCTTTGAATATAATGCATGTATATAAACTTTATTGCCAGAGGGTAAGCTTTCACGTGTCAGTTCAATTGCTCAGTCATGTCTGACTATTTGCAACCCCATGGACTGCAGCACGCCAGGCTTCCCTGTCCTTATCAACAAGTTTTAAACACACACACATGAATTATATTTTGCCAAGATATAAATGGGATTGTCTGACTTGTCTCACTTGGGTGACAGACACCTCAATAGCACGATGGGTGCTATTGTAAAGCACTAAGCAGGAGTCATAACATTATTAAATATGCTGCAAATTCCAGGTGCTGTATCAAACGTGTCACAGACAGGATTAGCTCAGGGATGGGTAAAGGTTAATTTGCTTCTTCTGAGTATAACTGCAGGAGTTAAAATACAGAACCGCTGGTATAAACCCTCACAGTGACGACAACCTCACAACCTTCAGCTGCCAGCTGGAATCATATCCTCAAGAAAATGTGATCCTGCTTCAAGGACTGGCCAGGGCATCCCTAGGAGGTGAGCTGGTGTGCCTAGGACACCCATGCCCTTTGATAACCGCTAGGTGAACATCCTTCTCCCCACACCAGGCTTGTTTTCTGGTGTCCCATCCCTCATGACTGGTCCTCACTGACCGATGCTCCGTTTCTCACCAGCAAACTGACTTCTCAGGTGCTTATCATTGCAGACTGCCTCACTTCCCCAAGAATGTTAAATTAAGAAGGCGTTTGGTTCCTCTTGAGCAACAAGAGGTACCTTCTATCCAAAATTTCTTACATGAGTTTCTTTCTTTCTGCACTGGGTGTTCATTGCTTTGTACAGGCTTCTCATTGCAGCGGCTTCTCTTGTCACAGAGCACAGGCTCTAGGCCTGAGGGCAGGCTCCGTAGTGGTGGCTAGTAGGCTCTAAATCACAGTCTCAATAGTTGTGGCTTGCAGGCCTAGTTACTCCAAGGCATGTGGATTCTACCCAGACCAGGGATCAAACCCATGTCCCCTGCATCAAAAGGCAGATTCACATCCACTGCACCACAAGGAAAGTCCTTTACATGGACCACCAACTTCAGGATCACTTTATTTGGAGGAATACTCACTAAATATTGAGATTCCAAGCCTCTACTACCATGAATACGAAATAAAAATATTTGATGGTAGAGTCCGGGGAACATTTTTTTTGCAGAATATCTTTAATGATTTTTATGCACACATTTTGGTTTTAGAGTTTGGCTGAGGAAAATGCATCCTATGCACCTTAGTTTATATTTAGAACTTGATTTGAAAAAACAGCCTTCAATACTTGGAGAGCATCTATATAGTTCAGACTGGCCTCTTGAACAGAAGTCATTATTCCTGTGGGAAATACAATCTGCATTCTAGAGCACGGCTTCTCAGAATGTAACATGTACGTATTGATCAGGGGATTTGTTAAATGCAGGTCTTGGTTCAGTAGTTCCAGAGAAGAACCTGAGATTCTGAAATGTTTATAACCTCTCATGCTATTAAGTGATGTTCTAGACATGACATATAAGAAAAACTTTATAATAACTTGGTCAACAAGATATTTTTGTGGCTAGTAGTTTTCCTTTGGGATTCACAGGTGGCTGAGTGCTAAAACATCTGCCTGCCAACACAGGAGCTGCAGGAGACTCAGGCTCGATCCCTGGAGGAGGAAATGGCGACCCACTCCAGTAATCTTGCTGGGATAATCCTGTGGATAGAGGAGCCTAGTGGGCTACAGTCTACGGGGCTGCAAAAGAGTCGGACACGACTGAACGACCAACCCAACCTTTCCTTACCTCTCAGACCACTTATTCGCCATCTGTTTTTAGCATCTTCTTAGAACCCACCCTTAAATGTCGGCCTTTCATGGGGTTCTGCTTCAGATGTTTTTCTAGTCATATGTACTCTAATCACCCAAGCAGAGACTCTGTCCTCCTGACAACTTCATGACTAGCATCTTGCAGAGGCCTCTTCCTGGATGCTCCATACAGACTCTCAAAACCAAGGAATTCAGAAGTGCATTCATGTTTCTTTCCTCCTATGCTAAAACATAAAATAACCTTTAAAAGAACCTCCAAGCTTCCCATTGCCCTGTCCAGATGATTTCTGGAACCGCCACTCCCATAGCTCATGAGTAGCCAAGATGGATTCTACCCCATAAATAGCTCATCCACACGTCTCTTCCTCTTCACTTCCATTGTCACTGTCTTGATTCCGACCCCCATCATTCATCACTAAGGCCATTATAATACTCTCATCATTGCTCTCTGCCTCAAGCCATGTCTCACCTCCCTGTGATTTCCTTTATTATACCCAAATATGATTATGCTACAACTATTTGTCTTTTTTTGGCTGTGCTGGATCTTTGTTGCTGTGTGGACTTTCACTAGTTGCAGTGCACAGTCTTCTTATTGTAGTAGCTTTTCTTGTTGCAGAGCATGGGCTCTAGAGCGCAGGCTCAATAGTTGTGGCATGGGACTTAGCTGCCTGTGGCATGTGGTATCTTCCCAGATCAGGGATTGAACCTGTGTCCCCGCATTGGTGGGTGGGTTCTCAACCACTGGACCACCAGGGAAGTCCTATGCTATGCCACTTGCCAAGACTTATTTGGAGCCTTCTCATCACTTACACGATAGGAGCATGAGTGTTCCTTACCCGGTCCATGTGTACTTCAGTAGCATCACCTTTGTTTGCTTTTTTTCTTAAGAGCCTCAGCTCTGGGCACACTGAACCAGTGAGGCCACTGCCTGATTGAGAATCTTTAAGGTTTTCCCCTGTTTCTTCCTATTTAAAGGGCTCCAACTCTCTCCTTGTGCTCCAGTGGGAGGACACACACACTCACTGAGGGCAGAGAGGGCAGTTTCCCTTGAGAAACTTTACCTTTATTTTTTACTGAAGTATGGTTGATGTATAATAACACACAGATTACAGGACATTATAGTGATTCACAATTTTAAAGGTTGCATTCCATTTATAGTTATTATAAAATATTTGCTATATTCCTTGTATTGTATAATCTATTCTTGTAGCTTATTTTATACCTAGTCCCCTACCACTATATTGCCCCTCCCCCTTCCCTCTTCCCACCACTAACCACTCGCTAGTTCTCTACTTCTGTGAGGTTGTGAGAAACTGTTCTATATACCCTTCCTCTCCCTCAGCTAAGTAGGCCCTCCTTCCTCTGTGCTCTAGATAGATGACAATAGATAGCTTATGGTGAACTGTGTTGGATTCGTGACCTCTGAAGGAGAAATTTTCACTTCGGGATCAAAAGATGCAGCTTTGGTACTCAGAGCTTCCTGAAGCAAACGTTTTATTAAAGTAAAAGGAATAGAGAAAACTTCCAGCAAAAGGCACTGGAAGTGCGTAGGAGAGTGCCCCTGGCAGTTAGTTCAAGTAGGACATTACGTACTTTTTCAGTTGGTTATTAACAGGATATCTCAAGGTTGTAAAGGTCTTACTCAACCCACACCCACAACATATATCTTGAGATAATTAACATAGGATTAGCCAAAGGATGGTCTCTGGGCATCATTAGCGGTAAGACTAGATGAGACATTCCAAAGCAAAATATTTTGCATTCATAAAACAGTAAGGATAGGTCCAGACTTTAGGTAATTTAATTTCCAGTAGAGAAGATTGTTATCATGACAAACATTTAGGCTAGAAAATGTTTATTCTCCCCTGTCCTTGGAGACTGCTGGTCTCCTTACCAATTCTGCTTCTTAACCTTTTTAAACTCTTATATAACTGTATGTCATGACTTCACATGAGTGTTAGGTGGGGAACCAAATATCACACAACACATATCATTAGGAAGTGACACTGTACCATCCTTCTCTAGGGTCCAACAACCAAGCCATGCTGGTTGATAATTCTAGTTCCTAAATGTTGATGGAGTGAATGAATAAACAAATATTTTCAAGGGACTTCAGACCATGCTAGGAAGGGCCCCACTAGGCAGTTGGGTACCACACAAGAACTCCTGGCTGGGAGCCTGGTGACTTGGTGTAGAACAGCATAAGTAAGGGTGGGGAGAAGGCAGTATGCCCATAAAGACATGGAACAGCTCAGCAGCAGCTCTGATATCAGCAGAAGGGTGAAAGAATCATTCAGGCACAGGCAGGAGGCTTAGCCATTCTGTAGATGAGATTACAGGAAGACAGAAAACACAGGGGCAGCTCCTTAATAAATCAGTGCCAGGATAAAAATGAAACTTCTAAGAAACATACTGAGAGTCAGGAAGAGTGTGCTGAACCATGCAGGATAAATTTTACTAAATAACATTGCATGTTTGTAATGGGCCATGCACTCTGCTTGGTTATTTTATGGCTTTTATTTTGTTTCATTTTTACAGTAATCCTGGTGAAAAGGATACTGTTTCTGTTTAACAGCTGAGTAGCTTTTCCCAGATCAAATTGTTAGAAAATGACCAATCTGGGGTTTGGATCAATTTTCTAATTTATATCCAGAAGTCTTTCTACCAGAGAAAAGAAGCAAACCTGAGTGCTAGTTATGACTCTTATTGACTAGTGTGTGAAACGAACTGTCTATTTTTATAATTTATAAAATTCTTTGATTTAATTGTAGGTAATCTAGTTTTTTTCCCAGTATTTCCTGGTGCAAAAACAGTTATTATATCTGCCACTTAATCCACCCAGCATATGCAAAACATTTAAATGTTAGTCAGATAGATGAATGAATGAATGAATGAATGTTGTCAATGACATAGAAGACATTCTTCCTTTAGGCACACAATTTGATTAAGAAAGTATCCGAAGGGCTAGAAATCATCATTAAATGTTGAAGAGGACATACCCTCAGGTCTATAATATCCCTTAGGGGTTACTCTCCAGCAAGAAGGATGAAACTTGCTGTGACGGGAAGCAAAGGCTTTATCATTATATAAAACAGCTATTTCTTTTCAATTTATATGTAGCAGTATGATGCTAATGTGTAACTGCTAGTGTAATTAGCATTTCTTGTACAGCAGGTTTTGTTGTTGTTCAGCTGATCAGTCATGTCTGACTCTTTGCAACCCCATGGACTGTAGCATGCCAAGCTTTCCTGTCCTTCACCATCTCCTGGAGTTTGCTCCAACCCATGTCCTTTGAGGCGACTGGTGATGCTGTCCAACCATCTTATCCTCTGTTGATGAACTCAGTCTTTTGACCTCAGGCCTCTTGTCTAAGAAATGAGGAAATGGATGAGTGAAGAAGTCAACCCAATATCTGGGCTGCAGCCAGGAATACTGAGGTCTTTGTTGAGAAGCAGAACCCAGAAAATAGTAGTCACAGTTGCCTCCTGCTTCGGAGCCCACCTATCTCTACCCGAGTGGAACTCAAACCCCAGCTTCTGTGGCTGCTAAATTCCAGTCACTAGCAGAGAAGGTTCTATGTTCTTTAGAACTGTTTAATGGTTTCCACATGTCTCTGTCTATCAATCCCTTCTTACCATTTCATGGAATCTCCAGTAAGTCCTACGTTAGATCTCGAATAAATCAAAAAAACCTAAGACTTTGTTTTCAGGAAGGAAGAATCAAGGCCTGCACCTTTAAACTGTCTTGGTAAGCAAATTATGCAAGAAGCTTCTGAGAAACTAGAGGTATTCTCCAGCAGAGTAATCCCTGTTTAAAATAAACACTGTTCAGAAGAAACTATTCATTGCAGAGATTGAATGTTACACCTGTTTTTGTGTGTTTTTCATTTTATAGGAACAGTGTCTTTTTTTTTTTAGGAGCACTGTCTTTTGTGGGATCATTTTGTTATTTCACATTGTGAACGTTTATTTAGAAATGTTATAGATAGAGCCTGCATGACCCAATGGAATTCTACAGCTCACGAGAACTCTTTGTTCTAATCAACATCTTGCATTGACTTAGCACAAACAGAGGAAAAAGACAATTTATCAGATTCTGCCTCTGTCTTCCATGTGTAATTCTCAAAGGAGTTTGAATATTGCCATGGTTCTCGTGGCTCAGCCTAGCCCTGGGGAGTTGCAGAGACAGGAGGATAGGCAGTTAGACTGTACAGTCTCTAGGAGCCTTCCAGCTCTGACCTGAGCCTTCTCTGTTCTATGACCACTTAGCTGTTTTGGGTGTCAGGTGTTGGAGAAACCTTCCCATGCTCAGACACACTCATGCACAAAGCTTAAACACCAGTTTGTCTGTTTGCTGAAACACTTTTGACGAAATAAGTGAAAAACGAAAGACATAAGATGCAAAGACCTGAGTCTCTCAGAACATAGGCTATGAAGTTTTTTCCTTTTTGCTGGTGGGAAAGTTTAGAAACTAGAGGGCACTTAGTCTCTGATGAAGCAGGAAAAGTAAAGGGACACCCCTCATAAAGTAATGAGGAAAGTGGAGACCTCACAGTTCTGAGTCAGCTGTCTGTTTATCCTCCTTTGTGTTGAACGGGCTGTGTGGCCAGAAGAGGGGATGGATTGGCCTCAAGATTCAGGACCCCTAAGAATGGGCCTTTCTGCAGGTTGACCTAAGGAAGAATCTTAAAAGTCCAGTTTTGTAGACCTTTTCTTTACTAGTTGTTACTTCTAAGGTGGATTTGGAGTTTGGACCTTAGAGTTCCCATAAATTGAGCAATAAATCAAGCATTTATTCCTTTTCTAAAATATTATTATATAAACTTTTAAACATACAGCCATGTCAAAAACCATTTGCAGTGTGGAGGCTTCCCTGGTAGTCCAGTGGTTAAGAACCTGCCTGCTAATGCAGGGGACATGATTTCAAACCCTGGTAGGGGAAGATCCCACCTGCCATGGAAGCCTATGCCACACAACTACTGAAGTCCTTGGACCTAGAGTGTGTGCTCCCCATCAAGAGAAGCCACCACAATGAGAAGCCCATGCACTACAACTAGAGAGTAGTCTCTGCTTACCACAGATAAAGCCTGTGAGCAGCAATGAAGACCCAGCACACCTAGAATAAATAAATAAAAATTTAAAAATTTACAGTGAATATCATTATACCCATCTCCTGGATCTCAGTGTTACCATATTACATCATTAAGTTATTGAGAGAGTTACTCCTGGCTGCCAGAACCTGGGACCTACTAGGCAGACAACTAGTTTTCTTTTTCTTTCTTCAGAGGTTTCTCTTCCTTACCAGGGGCCTGTGAATGTATGCTGAATGCAGGGACTCTGAATATAGCCAGAGAGGGAGGGAGGACAGCTCACTGAGTCATGCTAAGAATCCAAGCTTAAGAGAGTCCATAGAGATATTTGAATGCCCAGAAAGGCACCAGTCTGACTTTTATCAGGGTGGGAGAGCTGTCTGTTCTCAACAGGGCGGGGAAAAGATGACATGAGAAGCAGCAAGGTTTTTTCCTGAGCTTCAAAATGTGTTTGGTTTTTTCTATTAAACCCATTTATCTTCTCAAGATAAGGTCTTAATAAAAACTTATTTCTAGAGAAAAAAGTTTCAACATTGGATGAAAAATCTGATTTGAACTAGTCAGATACCTTAAATAAAGCAGTACTGCCATTCATGAGTGGGTTTTTGGATTAGTAAGTCAATTCAGAAGTGAAAAATTCTCTCTATATTGCAATCCTGCCTATAAATTACAAGAATAGTTTGGGATAGTAACATATGCCATGTATGTGTTATCATATGTAACATTGCTACATGTGAGAGTGCTCATTGCCCTTTGAGACCTGTGGGTTGAGATGGCCTGCTCCTGCACACGTGACTTAGAAGAGACCAGCACAGGCCCCACTGGTCTCTTTCACAGTGTGTCCAAGAAGGTCTCAGCCTGCCAGAGGTAGGAGGAAGCTGACAAAGCAGTGATCACTGATAACAAAGGGTGTACTGAGTTTGTTAATATTTACTTGCCAGGTGACGAAACAAGGTCTACTACATGTTCATTGCACACTGTTTAAAATAGTTGGAACATGGAAGCAACCTAAATGTCCATCAACAGATGAATGGATAAAGAAGATGTGATACATATATACAATGGAATAGCACTCAGCCATAAAAAAGGACACAATAATGCCATTTACACTGATGTGGATGGACCTAGAGATTATCATGCTATGTGAAGTCAGACAGAGAAAGACAAACATCATATGGCATAGATTATATGTGGAATCCAAAAAACTGTATAAATGAACTTATTTATAAAACAGAATTAGAGTCACAGATGTAGAAAACAAACTTAGGGTTACCAAGGGGGAAAAGATGGGGGGATAAATTGGGAGGTTGGTATTATCATATATATACTACTATATATAAAATAAATAACTAATAAGAAACTACTGTATAGCACAGTGCTTTGTAATGGTGTATAGGGAAATAGAGTCTAAAAAAGAGTGAATATATGTATATGTATAATTGATTCACTGCTGTATACCAAAAACTAACACAGCATTTAAATCAGCTATACTCCAGTATAGAGATACAGATGTAGAGAACAGACATGTGGATGCAGAGGGGAAAGGAAGGGTGAGATGGATTGGAAGAGTAGCACTGACATATATATACTACCTGTGTAAACTAGAAAGTACTGAGAAGCTGCTCTGCGGCACAGGGAGCTCAGCTAGGTGTTCCGTGATGACCGGTACTGTGAGGGGAGTGATGGGGAGGGTCAGGAGGGAGGTTCCCGTGATGACCGGTACTGTGAGGGGAGTGATGGTGAGGGTTAGGAGGGAGGTTCCCGAGGAAGGGGATGTATGTATACGTATAGCTGATTCACTTCATTGTACAGCAGAAACTAACACAGCATTGTAGAGCAATTATATGCCAATAAAAATTGCTTAAAAAATTAAGAAACTGTACTCTAATAAAATTAATTTTAAAAAGCAACAGAAAGAAATTTTCTGAATTGTTTACTGAGAGGGAACAAACAGGTCGATTTGTAAGTTAGAAAATGACCAAAAATGTACACTTTGGACAGGGCAGAATGAGTCCTAGAGTCTGTACATAGCTGATTCAACGAGAACCATAGCACCCTGATAAAATTCTTCTCTTGGATCCAAGGAGATTCTGGCATACTGGGGCAAAGCTCTTACTCATTTATCCGTTTAGGCCAGTGAGCGGCTCAAAGTTTTTGGTTGTTTTAACAACTCTAGTTGTGGCAAAACAAAGCATTCCATTTTGTTACTGCCTGGGCAAGTCTGGGCTTCGCCAGTGACTCGGCAGTAATGAATACACCTGCCATGTAGGAAACGCAGGAGATGAGGACCTAGGTTACATCAAGTGGGAAAAATTGGCATAGATTATATGTGGAATCCAAAAAACTGTATAAATGAACTTATTTATAAAACAGAATTAGAGTCACAGATGTAGAAAACAAACTTAGGGTTACCAAGGGGGAAAAGATGGGGGGATAAATTGGGAGGTTGGTATTATCATATATACTACTATATATAAAATAAATAACTAATAAGAAACTACTGTATAGCACAGTGCTTTGTAATGGTGTATAGGGAAATAGAGTCTAAAAAAGAGTGAATATATGTATATGTATAATTGATTCACTGCTGTATACCAAAAACTAACACAGCATTTAAATCAGCTATACTCCAGTATAGAGATACAGATGTAGAGAACAGACATGTGGATGCAGAGGGGAAAGGAAGGGTGAGATGGATTGGAAGAGTAGCACTGACATATATATACTACCTGTGTAAACTAGAAAGTACTGAGAAGCTGCTCTGCGGCACAGGGAGCTCAGCTAGGTGTTCCGTGATGACCGGTACTGTGAGGGGAGTGATGGGGAGGGTCAGGAGGGAGGTTCCCGTGATGACCGGTACTGTGAGGGGAGTGATGGTGAGGGTTAGGAGGGAGGTTCCCGAGGAAGGGGATGTATGTATACGTATAGCTGATTCACTTCATTGTACAGCAGAAACTAACACAGCATTGTAGAGCAATTATATGCCAATAAAAATTGCTTAAAAAATTAAGAAACTGTACTCTAATAAAATTAATTTTAAAAAGCAACAGAAAGAAATTTTCTGAATTGTTTACTGAGAGGGAACAAACAGGTCGATTTGTAAGTTAGAAAATGACCAAAAATGTACACTTTGGACAGGGCAGAATGAGTCCTAGAGTCTGTACATAGCTGATTCAACGAGAACCATAGCACCCTGATAAAATTCTTCTCTTGGATCCAAGGAGATTCTGGCATACTGGGGCAAAGCTCTTACTCATTTATCCGTTTAGGCCAGTGAGCGGCTCAAAGTTTTTGGTTGTTTTAACAACTCTAGTTGTGGCAAAACAAAGCATTCCATTTTGTTACTGCCTGGGCAAGTCTGGGCTTCGCCAGTGACTCGGCAGTAATGAATACACCTGCCATGTAGGAAACGCAGGAGATGAGGATTTGATCCCTGGGCTGGAAAAATCGGCTGGAGGAAGGCATGGCAGTCCACTCCAGCATTCTTGCCTGGCAGGCTGCAGTCCTTGGGGTCACAAAGAGTTGATCATGACTGAGAACTCATGGGCAAGTTCTGCTTTAAGTGGAAAGTTTTCCTTTTAAAAGTGTATGAGCCGTCTAACGATTCTTGAGCTATCTTACCAACTTACTTTCCCTGAACTCCCTTGAATGAATCAATCCAGTGTGTTCTTTACTTTCAACACCACTTCACGCTGTCCATCCTGCGGACAGAGCACGTGAGTGCAGCCAGGGCCCTTGATCTAAAGAAGAGCAATAACGGCCAGAGTGGCTCTGTCTGATCCTGGAGCCAAAACAGAGTTGGCGTGGCTCTCTTTGGGATCTACACAAGAGCTGCAGCTTCTTCCTCTGCATCCTCCAGGCTGCTGCCCGACCTGCCTGTCTTGTTTTCTGCTGCCATTACCTTCTTCTATTTTCTGAACGCCTTCTCTATCCAACCTCGCTCCAAAAATGAACTGTTTTCACTCCTCCCTGCTGTTTCTGAAATAAGCAAAGAAACCTCGTTTTGATGATGAGCGTTCTTACTGCTGGTCACATCAGGGAAACCAGCAGGGTTGGCTAAAATGACAAACACTGGTGGGGAGGGTTTGGAATAGTTGACAAATTCTAAAATTGTTTCAGGACTTCTCTGAAATTTAAAGACTCCTGAAAAATAATTTTGTCTTCTTCCCTAGGAAATCATTTCATTCCTTTTCTTATATCATGTAACCATTTCTACATCTTTAGTTATATTTTAAAGGCATTTGAAATTGTTCATGTAGATGCTCATTGTAGAGGATTTTGAAGATATAAAAGAGTATAAAAATATTACTGATAACACCTTTCAGAGTCTTTGTCTTGGCAATCAGCCCACTTGATCCAATCTGGCTTATCTTGTCTAAGTGACTTAGTTCCTTCGTGTATGTGTGTGTGGTGTCTCTGGTAGTTTAGAGCTGTCAAAAACTCGAAGGCACAAATACTAGTCCAGAAACACAGAATCCTCTGGCATAAGCAATAATCATTCTTACATATGTATATGTGAATGTGTGTGTGTGTGTGTGTGTTAGCTAAGTAAGAATGACCCAGAGATCGAACCAAATTTCTTATGCCTCCTGTGTTGACGTGTGGGTTCTTTACCACTTCTCAGATGACTCTAGTGATAAAGAACCTGACTGCAAATGTAGGAGACATCAGAGAGGTGGGTTTGATCCCCAGATCAGGAAGATCTCCTGGAGATGGGCACAACAACCCACTCCAGTATTGTTGCCTGGAGGATCCAATGGACAAAGAAGCCTGGAGGGCTACAGTCCATAGTATCACAAAGAGTAGGACATACATGCATGCAGAATACTATTTTAAATATGGTAGTATATGTGTTTCCATGCTACTCTCTTGGTTCATCCATCTTCTCCTTCCTTCTCTGTGTCCACGTCTGTTCTCTGTGTCTGTGTCTCCTTTGCTGCCCTGCAAATAGGTTTATCAGTACCACTATCTACATCCCTACTATATGTGCTAATATACAATATTTGTTTTTCTCTTTTGACTTATTGCACTCTATATAATAGGCTCTAGCTTCATCTACCCCATTAGAATGGACTCAAATGCATTTCTTTTTATGACTGAGTAATATTCCGTTACATATTACTTACGTACCACAGCTTCTTTATCCATTCATCTGTCGATGGACGTCTAGGTTGCTCCCATGTCCTAGCTATTGTAAATAGTGTTGCAGTGAACACTGGGGTACCTGTGTCTTTTTCAGTTCTGGTTTTCTCAGGGTATATGCCCACTAGTGGGATTGTTGGGTCATATGATAAGATTATTCCTAGTTTTTTTTTCTTTCTTTCTTTTTTTTTAGAATTTTAAAAAATTTATTTTATTTATTTTTTAATTTTTGGCCTCTTTTATTGGGCCTTCATTTATTTATTTTCATCCATATTAATTCTTTGGCCTGTGTGGGCCTCCCATCACGGTGGCCTCTCTCATTGCAGAGCACCGGCTCTGGGCGCATGCGCTCCAGAGTGCTGGCTCTTAATTGGACACACTGGTCTAGCTACTCCGTGGCATATGGGATCTTCCCATGCTAGCAATCGAACCAGCACCACTTGCACTGCAAGGCAGACTCTCCACCCACTGCACCACCAGTGAAGCCCTATTCCTAATTTTTTAAAGGAATCTCCATACTGTATTGCATAGTGGCTATATCAATTTATATTCTCATTCCTTGAGTAGTTTCTTTACTATTTATCTTCTCTGAATCAGTCAGATAATCTTGATGCTTGCACATCTATTGCATACTTTGATCAGGATGAATAAACATGATAGGGAAGCCTTTTATGGGCAAGCATCCCAGAAAAGACATTTAAAATTTAAACTAAATTTAAATTTCCCATGGGAAACTGCTCAGGACATCAACTTTGATGCTGCACTTCAAAGTTTGAAGAGTATTCAGAGATGGTAGATGGACAAAGATGACATGAGTGAGGTGTAAGTTTTCTTCATAAAAATGGTGCTCACCTTATATAATTTGCTTGGGTACTGGCTATCTACCTGCAATGGTGGGACACAAAGTATTGTCAGTTTCTCTGTCTTTTTGTATCATTCCAATCAAACCAGAAATAATACTAATTTTCTATTAAAAACCAAATTTATATATTTTCCTCGACCTCATCCTTGCCAATTTATTTCCCCATTTCTCTGATCCCTTAATAGGTAAGTTTCTCTCACGAACTGACTATACATACTGTCTCTACTTCCTCACATACAATTTATTTAAAATTTTTATAACTTGAATAATTGCTCATATGCATAATTTCACAGCAATTTAGTGTAGAAGGGTGTATATAATAAAAAGCATCTTTATTTTGTCTTCACACTCCTCTCCCACCCATTCTTTTAACTTTTCCTAGCTTGAATTATACTGATACTTATATTTATATGGCTATGTAGTGACTTCCTGGGATTATGGTTAATGGTTTCATTCATAACATCACCTCCTCCTTCCCTTCTTCCAACGTAATTGTATTACTACTTTCAATTACTTTATTACTTACTTTTGTAACTTCGCAATTTATTACATATTATCTCTTGTTCTTTTCATACTAACTTCTTGCTGGCTCTTAATTGGACACACTGGTCTAGCTACTCCGTGGCATATGGGATCTTCCCATGCTAGCAATCGAACCAGCACCACTTGCACTGCAAGGCAGACTCTCCACCCACTGCACCACCAGTGAAGCCCTATTCCTAATTTTTTAAAGGAATCTCCATACTGTATTGCATAGTGGCTATATCAATTTATATTCTCATTCCTTGAGTAGTTTCTTTACTATTTATCTTCTCTGAATCAGTCAGATAATCTTGATGCTTGCACATCTATTGCATACTTTGATCAGGATGAATAAACATGATAGGGAAGCCTTTTATGGGCAAGCATCCCAGAAAAGACATTTAAAATTTAAACTAAATTTAAATTTCCCATGGGAAACTGCTCAGGACATCAACTTTGATGCTGCACTTCAAAGTTTGAAGAGTATTCAGAGATGGTAGATGGACAAAGATGACATGAGTGAGGTGTAAGTTTTCTTCATAAAAATGGTGCTCACCTTATATAATTTGCTTGGGTACTGGCTATCTACCTGCAATGGTGGGACACAAAGTATTGTCAGTTTCTCTGTCTTTTTGTATCATTCCAATCAAACCAGAAATAATACTAATTTTCTATTAAAAACCAAATTTATATATTTTCCTCGACCTCATCCTTGCCAATTTATTTCCCCATTTCTCTGATCCCTTAATAGGTAAGTTTCTCTCACGAACTGACTATACATACTGTCTCTACTTCCTCACATACAATTTATTTAAAATTTTTATAACTTGAATAATTGCTCATATGCATAATTTCACAGCAATTTAGTGTAGAAGGGTGTATATAATAAAAAGCATCTTTATTTTGTCTTCACACTCCTCTCCCACCCATTCTTTTAACTTTTCCTAGCTTGAATTATACTGATACTTATATTTATATGGCTATGTAGTGACTTCCTGGGATTATGGTTAATGGTTTCATTCATAACATCACCTCCTCCTTCCCTTCTTCCAACGTAATTGTATTACTACTTTCAATTACTTTATTACTTACTTTTGTAACTTCGCATAATAATGTACATATTATCTCTTGTTCCATCAATTATAAATAATTATAGACTATGCCTTTTGACTAACTTCCTAATAAAGGGTGTGTGGAATTTAACTGTGTTTTTGTATGTGTGAGCATGTCTTTACTCTTTCTTCCTATTTCCTTTTTGTCTTTATCTTCATATTTGATTGATTTATAATTCTGTTGAGAAATGACGTAGGTTGTAAATCCTTTTTCTCAGACTTTTGAAGATACTGTTTTCTTCATTAAATGTTGTGGAGAAGATGCCATCTTTATTTCACAGATGGTTTTTCATTTGTTTTTCTGTTTCCAAATACTGAAGTAGGAGCTCTGTAATTGGCTGTCCTTGGTGGTGGGCACCCAAATACCATCAGGCTGGAAATTCTCACAGTGACTGTCCTGATTTTCAGTTTCTATATAACACATCCTTATTTTTTGCCTCATGATGGAGTAGAAATACTTGCCTTTGGGCATTTTGTGTTATAGGTGGAGAATGGTGTTGAGTGGGTTTATATGACTTTATATATTGATTTCTAATTAATTTATTTTTTTGTCATCTATGTCTCTTAAGCTTTATTGTATTTATTTTTCCAAGTTTGGGGTTTCATTTTTCTTATTCTTTTTGCATTAATAGTCACCACTTCTTCATGTTTTCATACAGATCCTCTTTCACCTGACTTTTCTTAATCCACCAAATTCTTTTCTTGAAGAACCCTCTCCTGTTCTGTTATTCCCTAAGGCTAATTATTATGCCCTTAAGAGTTAAAACACATGGGCGCCTAAGAAGAGTCAGCTGCTGCCTGGAAGGGAAAAAACCACTAAAAGTGGAAATAAAGAAACATTAATTAAAAGAAATTCTAGGGATATTTTCCTTCTAGAAATTCAAATCAAAAATAGAGCAAAAGAATAAGAACTTGAAGAAAAAATGTACTAAATTACTGGTAACAATTTTTGTGCTAATGGGAAACTTCACATTTTTTTATTTTTCTGTTCAGCTGCTTAGTCAACATCTAAAACAAAACGAAACTCATTGTATATCACCTCCTCCTTCCCTTCTTCCAACGTAATTGTATTACTACTTTCAATTACTTTATTACTTACTTTTGTAACTTCGCATAATAATGTACATATTATCTCTTGTTCCATCAATTATAAATAATTATAGACTATGCCTTTTGACTAACTTCCTAATAAAGGGTGTGTGGAATTTAACTGTGTTTTTGTATGTGTGAGCATGTCTTTACTCTTTCTTCCTATTTCCTTTTTGTCTTTATCTTCATATTTGATTGATTTATAATTCTGTTGAGAAATGACGTAGGTTGTAAATCCTTTTTCTCAGACTTTTGAAGATACTGTTTTCTTCATTAAATGTTGTGGAGAAGATGCCATCTTTATTTCACAGATGGTTTTTCATTTGTTTTTCTGTTTCCAAATACTGAAGTAGGAGCTCTGTAATTGGCTGTCCTTGGTGGTGGGCACCCAAATACCATCAGGCTGGAAATTCTCACAGTGACTGTCCTGATTTTCAGTTTCTATATAACACATCCTTATTTTTTGCCTCATGATGGAGTAGAAATACTTGCCTTTGGGCATTTTGTGTTATAGGTGGAGAATGGTGTTGAGTGGGTTTATATGACTTTATATATTGATTTCTAATTAATTTATTTTTTTGTCATCTATGTCTCTTAAGCTTTATTGTATTTATTTTTCCAAGTTTGGGGTTTCATTTTTCTTATTCTTTTTGCATTAATAGTCACCACTTCTTCATGTTTTCATACAGATCCTCTTTCACCTGACTTTTCTTAATCCACCAAATTCTTTTCTTGAAGAACCCTCTCCTGTTCTGTTATTCCCTAAGGCTAATTATTATGCCCTTAAGAGTTAAAACACATGGGCGCCTAAGAAGAGTCAGCTGCTGCCTGGAAGGAAAACACCACTAAAAGTGGAAATAAAGAAACATTAATTAAAAGAAATTCTAGGGATATTTTCCTTCTAGAAATTCAAATCAAAAATAGAGCAAAAGAATAAGAACTTGAAGAAAAAATGTACTAAATTACTGGTAACAATTTTTGTGCTAATGGGAAACTTCACATTCTTTATTTTTCTGTTCATTTTCTCAAAGTTGTATATCAGGTTATTTAGCTGCTTAGTCAACATCTAAAACAAAAACGAAACTCATTGAATCAGAGTGTATGGTCTTTGTAGAGTATTTGGAAGAGTCATAGTACCAAGAAAACAGAAATTGATCATATGTCATCATGTGAACATTTTGGCAAATTTTCTTAAATTTAGGTACACCTAGAGGTATATTTATTTAAACTAAGATCATATGACAATTTTGCGTTCTATTTTTATTTAGGAGTATATATTTAGCATTTCAACATTATTAAATAATTTTACATCATAATTTTTAAGAGCTGCATAATAGCCCATAATATGGATATATGACAACTTGTTTGAACTGTCCTCTGTTATTGGACATAAAAATATATCTAGGCTTTTTTGGTGTCAAACTAGTCTGCACAAAACTAATTGTATATTGCCATTTGTCTACATCTTGATATACTCATTATGATAATCTTCAAGAACTTAATTTAACTGGTCACAGGTTATAAACCTGTATCAGATCCCTAATGTGTATGAACAAAAATTTCATGAGAATTCCTGGCTCATCACGCACTTCCCAAATCTAGTATTAATTTTTAAAACATTAATCAATTTTCTAAGTTCAAAGTAGTATTTTACTTATAATTGTCTTTAATATTAGAATGTCCCATAAATAACTTACAGTTGAGCATTGCATTATATTCCTTTATTGAAGGAGCTAAATTCCTCTTTAAAAATTGTAATTTAGCATTTCCTCAATGCTTTCTTCCTTGTGTGTGTGTCTGTGTTCATTTGAAATCCTCTCTTACCCTTGTAGGATGAGGAATTTAGTGTCTTTTTCTTACCCTAATTTCTCCTTATCCTTGTCAGTCCAGCTTTTGTTAATATCCTGTAGTTTTTTTCCTTTAAAATGATAATTGAAAATTACTGTTTTTATGCTATCTTCTCTTTCAGGAATCATTTCAGCATATGAATTTAGTTTTTATTATCAGTGCTACAACACGCACTTAGATTTAACTTTATGCTTTCATTGTTCTTTGGAAGGCTTATTATTTCTTTATACTTTGAAGTATAGTTGACTGACAATAAATGTTAGTTCCAGGTATATAATATAACTTCATATTTTTAAAGATTTATTTATTTATTTATTTATTGCGGGGGTGGGGTGGGGGGAGGGGAGCAGGCGGGCCACTTCTATTGGTCCTTCATTTGTCCATTTTCACCCATCTTTGTTCTTTGGCCTGTGTGGGCCTCCCATTACGGTGGCGTCTGTCGTCACAGAGCACCGGCTCTGGGTGCATGCGCTCCAGAGCTCCAACTTGGTAATTGGACACATCGGTCCAGCCGCTCCGCGGCACATGGGATCTTCCCAGGCCAGGGATCGAACCAGCGCCCCTTGCACTGCAAGGCAGTGTCCTTACCCACTGGACCACCAGGGAAGCCCCTCATATTTTTATAGATTACACTCCATACAAGGTTGTTATTAAGTATTGACTATATTCCTGTGCTCTTAATCTCCTTTAGCTTGTTTTCCCCTCCTCCTTTCTCCCACTGCCTTCTGTTAACAGGTAGTTTTTTTTGAGTCTGTTTCTGTTTAGTTATATTTGTTTGTTTTGTTTTTTAGATTCTGCATGTAAGTGAAAACATAAAGTATTTGTCTTTCTCGTGACTTATTTCACTATGTTTAATGCCCTCCAAGACCAACCATATTAGATAAATAGCAAAGTTTCATTCTTTTTAATGGTTGAGTAATATTCCATTGTCTGTATATATATCACATCTTTTTTATCCATTCATCTGTTGATGGATGCTTAGGTTGTCTTGCCTATTGTGGATAAAGTTGCTATGAACATTGGGCTACATGTATCTTTTCAAGTTAGTATTTTTGTTTTCCTTGGATATATACCAGAAGTAAAACTGGTGGATATAGTATGTGGAAGGCTTATTAAAAGTATAATTTCTGTATTGGGTTCTTAATTTTTAATTTATATCTTAGCTGGAGAATAACTTCAAGTAATTAAAAAAGTCCTGTCAGTGGTTTATACTTTGTGGCTGTGCACATATGAGAAAGACTTTACTTTCTTTATGCATATAAATAAAAATTATTTGGAATTCAGTCTTTAGTCAAAAAACCTTTTCACCTAAAACTTCCGTTGATATTGCTTCACAGTTTTCTTCCATTTAACACTAGAGAGAACACTCTGAAATTTTTTGTATAAAATTTGTAGAAATTTTCCCTATATTCTTATAATTTAATAGTAGTGTAGGAGCTATTTTGTGATCTCTTCTAATATCTTGCCTGGTACTTTAAATACAAGTCTTTTCTTTGGCTCTAGTTGTAGTGATTTATTATGTAGATATACATATAATTCTCATTTACCTTTTTGCAATTTATTTATGACAATTTATCTTTTCTTTTATTTCTTTTTTCTCTATCATAATTTGAATACCTTTGTCTTTCCCTCTCACATTCTTGGAAAGTTTTTCAGGTTTGTCCTTCCTAATCAAAGATTGTGCTTTCATCCAGTGCTTAACCTCTCTTTTTAAGATTACACTCCATACAAGGTTGTTATTAAGTATTGACTATATCCTGTGCTCTTAATCTCCTTTAGCTTGTTTTCCCCTCCTCCTTTCTCCCACTGCCTTCTGTTAACAGGTAGTTTTTTTTGAGTCTGTTTCTGTTTAGTTATATTTGTTTGTTTTGTTTTTTAGATTCTGCATGTAAGTGAAAACATAAAGTATTTGTCTTTCTCGTGACTTATTTCACTATGTTTAATGCCCTCCAAGACCAACCATATTAGATAAATAGCAAAGTTTCATTCTTTTTAATGGTTGAGTAATATTCCATTGTCTGTATATATATCACATCTTTTTTATCCATTCATCTGTTGATGGATGCTTAGGTTGTCTTGCCTATTGTGGATAAAGTTGCTATGAACATTGGGCTACATGTATCTTTTCAAGTTAGTATTTTTGTTTTCCTTGGATATATACCAGAAGTAAAACTGGTGGATATAGTATGTGGAAGGCTTATTAAAAGTATAATTTCTGTATTGGGTTCTTAATTTTTAATTTATATCTTAGCTGGAGAATAACTTCAAGTAATTAAAAAAGTCCTGTCAGTGGTTTATACTTTGTGGCTGTGCACATATGAGAAAGACTTTACTTTCTTTATGCATATAAATAAAAATTATTTGGAATTCAGTCTTTAGTCAAAAAACCTTTTCACCTAAAACTTCCGTTGATATTGCTTCACAGTTTTCTTCCATTTAACACTAGAGAGAACACTCTGAAATTTTTTGTATAAAATTTGTAGAAATTTTCCCTATATTCTTATAATTTAATAGTAGTGTAGGAGCTATTTTGTGATCTCTTCTAATATCTTGCCTGGTACTTTAAATACAAGTCTTTTCTTTGGCTCTAGTTGTAGTGATTTATTATGTAGATATACATATAATTCTCATTTACCTTTTTGCAATTTATTTATGACAATTTATCTTTTCTTTTATTTCTTTTTTCTCTATCATAATTTGAATACCTTTGTCTTTCCCTCTCACATTCTTGGAAAGTTTTTCAGGTTTGTCCTTCCTAATCAAAGATTGTGCTTTCATCCAGTGCTTAACCTCTCTTTTTACTTTCAGTGCAAATTTTAATTTTGCTATGGCCTGTTTGCTTCCTTGCAGTCTTTTTCTCTTACAACAAGTTTTCATCCCATGACATTCTAAAATCTCATTATTTCAGTTTTTTTCTCCATGTGAGGGCTTCTGCTTGTTCATGGTTTCTGATTTCTGGTGGATACAGAGGGAGTTCTTGCCCCAGTGTAATTTGCAGGAACATGTTTTTCCTGGCGGGCTAGCAGGAGCTTCTTCAGATGAGTCTTGGTTGCATGTTTCAAAATTAATAAGTTGAATCTTATTTTGATCACTCTGAACATGATTGTATCACCTTTCATCCCTGTTCTAACAAGGCATTTCTCAACTGTGGCACTCTGGACATTTGGCTTTGTGGCAGGGACTGTTCTAGGCCTTGTAATATACATAGCAGCACCCTGGGGCATCATTCACCTGAGCTGGTTGCATGTCCTGGTCTTACTCCTTGACTGCCCCCCCTCATCCCCACCGTATATCTCAGATATTGTCACATGTACTCTTGTACCTGATTGAGAACCACTGCTCTACAGGAACTGTACAAAGTTAAGCTCAATTTCAGAAAGAAAAAAGAAGGTTGTTAAGTAGGATGGAGATCAAAATATGCCAAGAAATCATGAAAAGATACACTTAAAATGACTTTAAAGCAGCACCTACATTCATAGAAGCAGTTTGTTGTTTTCTAAGAGTGGCAATAGGCCATGAATGCTCAAAGAGGTGACTCATTTTGTGAATAATGCCATTAGTCAGATAATAAACATTTTCCTATATTCTTATAATTTAATAGTAGTGTAGGAGCTATTTTGTGATCTCTTCTAATATCTTGCCTGGTACTTTAAATACAAGTCTTTTCTTTGGCTCTAGTTGTAGTGATTTATTATGTAGATATACATATAATTCTCATTTACCTTTTTGCAATTTATTTATGACAATTTATCTTTTCTTTTATTTCTTTTTTCTCTATCATAATTTGAATACCTTTGTCTTTCCCTCTCACATTCTTGGAAAGTTTTTCAGGTTTGTCCTTCCTAATCAAAGATTGTGCTTTCATCCAGTGCTTAACCTCTCTTTTTACTTTCAGTGCAAATTTTAATTTTGCTATGGCCTGTTTGCTTCCTTGCAGTCTTTTTCTCTTACAACAAGTTTTCATCCCATGACATTCTAAAATCTCATTATTTCAGTTTTTTTCTCCATGTGAGGGCTTCTGCTTGTTCATGGTTTCTGATTTCTGGTGGATACAGAGGGAGTTCTTGCCCCAGTGTAATTTGCAGGAACATGTTTTTCCTGGCGGGCTAGCAGGAGCTTCTTCAGATGAGTCTTGGTTGCATGTTTCAAAATTAATAAGTTGAATCTTATTTTGATCACTCTGAACATGATTGTATCACCTTTCATCCCTGTTCTAACAAGGCATTTCTCAACTGTGGCACTCTGGACATTTGGCTTTGTGGCAGGGACTGTTCTAGGCCTTGTAATATACATAGCAGCACCCTGGGGCATCATTCACCTGAGCTGGTTGCATGTCCTGGTCTTACTCCTTGACTGCCCCCCCTCATCCCCACCGTATATCTCAGATATTGTCACATGTACTCTTGTACCTGATTGAGAACCACTGCTCTACAGGAACTGTACAAAGTTAAGCTCAATTTCAGAAAGAAAAAAGAAGGTTGTTAAGTAGGATGGAGATCAAAATATGCCAAGAAATCATGAAAAGATACACTTAAAATGACTTTAAAGCAGCACCTACATTCATAGAAGCAGTTTGTTGTTTTCTAAGAGTGGCAATAGGCCATGAATGCTCAAAGAGGTGACTCATTTTGTGAATAATGCCATTAGTCAGATAATAACATGACAGTAAAGACAGCAAGAGCTGTGAAGTGACAGCCATGACACTGTTCCCACCTTCACTGTGGGACTGACATGGACCCCAAAACCAAATGGTCAGCCATAAAACAGATAAGCCAATAATCTGTCCCAGAACATCAGTTTTAGGAGTAAGATAGTTCATATTAGTCTCTCTAGATGGGGTTTCCCTGGTATCTCAGTAGTAAAGAATCTGCCTGCAATGCAGGAGACATGGGTTCAATGCCTGAGATGGGAAGATCTCCTGGAGTAGGAAATGCAAACCACTCCAGTTTTCTTGCTTGGGAAATCCCATGGTCAGAACAGCCTGGTGGGCTATAGTTCATGAGGTCACTAAGAGCCAGACATGACTCAGTGACTGAACACACACACACACACACACACACACACACACACATACACACAGTGTCTCTAGATACTCTGAAAATTAGGAACTAAAGGGAAGAGGTGGGTGGATGTGATTTTTAAAGAGTAAAGCAGAGTGGTATGAGTCATTTATATAGTTTGATACAAGTTGGTATTTTTCTAAGCAGCACTTTTATGTCCTCATAGCAATGCAATCTGATGTTCACCCCCATTTGAAACATCTTTCATTGTTTGGTAAATGTTCATTGTTTTAACTCAAATGTGGCACAATTAATAAGATTATATAATTTTTTTCGCAAGTATCCTATATTTTCTCCTTTTAAATTTAAAGGCAATAATCTACATGAACTTAATTATACTGACATTTAAATGAATTTATATCTGTTTTGGAATGGGTTCAATGACTTTGAAATCCATTTTGCCATTGTTTTATTTTTTACTGTCCTGCTTCAGAAAGAAAATGACTAATGTCTTCTGCTAGTGGCAATAACAAGAAAATATAGTTCATGTAGCAACAGAACCCTTCATGAGAAATGTTCACTTCTTTATGTCAGAATGTTTTTCCCCCCAATATCTAGAATAGTGTGTAAAATGTTGTCAAAATCTTAGATTTTGGGCAAAATAATTAAAATATGCACACTGGCTGCCACTTCAATAAGTGCCAACATACACGTCATCAGCCAAAACATATCTGGGAATGCAAAGAAACCATGAATTTAAAAGGCTAAGTCCCTTCGTGTGAAACTATATGTTGAATAATGTAGCCCATCAATATTTTCAGCATGAGCGAAGGCCTTTGCATTTGGGTAGGCTGTAAGAGTACAAGGCCATGAACCTGAGCAAGAGTTCTCTGGTAGTCCACTTCCCCTTCCCTCCCTCAGGACACAAAGCCAAGTGGTGCAGAAGCCAGGCATCCACCAGGAAAGTTCTTTTGGCTTCTGCTTGTCTGCAGAGTATTCTGGTCTTTGACAAAAGGTACACTGAATAGCCCTGTTTCCCCTACTCCCTCTACCCCAGGTAGTGCCCGCTCCCCATTCCTTTGGGCAGGAGTTGGCCAGCAGACATAAACTCCCCAATGTACAGTTTCCAATCTGTATGTTCTCTTCTACCCAAGTCTTCATCAAAGAGCCTACAGGCCTCCGCACACTGGGGAGAGGTAAGGAGATCTATCAACAGCAAATGCAGAAGTTTGAAAGTTTAAATAAAACAAATAACAAGAACAGTGAATGCATAAGTCTGAAAGTTTAAATAAAAAACGACCAACAAACAAAAACCGAATGCAGGCTGCCATGTGCCTTTGGCTTTTCAAAAGCACTGTAGCAACTGGGCCTGCAAGGGTTGAAAGGTCATCTTAGTTTCTTATCACTGAGAGCTTTTTTTATTTTTCTAATTTTTATTTTACTTTTTACTTTTACAGAGTTTTGTTGTTTACAGATACGTATAATCCCAGATTCGTCATATGTATATCCCATACCCCCATCCCACCCTCCAGGCCATCGCATAGCCCCCATGCAAGACCCTCTCTAATCCACAATGGGTTCAATTTTTCCATTTTGCCATTGTTTTATTTTTACTGTCCTGCTTCAGAAAGAAAATGACTAATGTCTTCTGCTAGTGGCAATAACAAGAAAATATAGTTCATGTAGCAACAGAACCCTTCATGAGAAATGTTCACTTCTTTATGTCAGAATGTTTTTCCCCCCAATATCTAGAATAGTGTGTAAAATGTTGTCAAAATCTTAGATTTTGGGCAAAATAATTAAAATATGCACACTGGCTGCCACTTCAATAAGTGCCAACATACACGTCATCAGCCAAAACATATCTGGGAATGCAAAGAAACCATGAATTTAAAAGGCTAAGTCCCTTCGTGTGAAACTATATGTTGAATAATGTAGCCCATCAATATTTTCAGCATGAGCGAAGGCCTTTGCATTTGGGTAGGCTGTAAGAGTACAAGGCCATGAACCTGAGCAAGAGTTCTCTGGTAGTCCACTTCCCCTTCCCTCCCTCAGGACACAAAGCCAAGTGGTGCAGAAGCCAGGCATCCACCAGGAAAGTTCTTTTGGCTTCTGCTTGTCTGCAGAGTATTCTGGTCTTTGACAAAAGGTACACTGAATAGCCCTGTTTCCCCTACTCCCTCTACCCCAGGTAGTGCCCGCTCCCCATTCCTTTGGGCAGGAGTTGGCCAGCAGACATAAACTCCCCAATGTACAGTTTCCAATCTGTATGTTCTCTTCTACCCAAGTCTTCATCAAAGAGCCTACAGGCCTCCGCACACTGGGGAGAGGTAAGGAGATCTATCAACAGCAAATGCAGAAGTTTGAAAGTTTAAATAAAACAAATAACAAGAACAGTGAATGCATAAGTCTGAAAGTTTAAATAAAAAACGACCAACAAACAAAAACCGAATGCAGGCTGCCATGTGCCTTTGGCTTTTCAAAAGCACTGTAGCAACTGGGCCTGCAAGGGTTGAAAGGTCATCTTAGTTTCTTATCACTGAGAGCTTTTTTTATTTTTCTAATTTTTATTTTACTTTTTACTTTTACAGAGTTTTGTTGTTTACAGATACGTATAATCCCAGATTCGTCATATGTATATCCCATACCCCCATCCCACCCCTCCAGGCCATCGCATAGCCCCCATGCAAGACCTCTTAATCCACAGTGCATTGACAATAGTTATCTCTTTTACATATGATAGTATAGGCCTCCATGTTACTCTTTCCATACCACACTGAGAGCTTCTTTCTCAGCATAGCTACATTCCCATTGCAAAGATAGACTCTTGTTCTGTCTTGGTTTCTTCAGTTGCCAAACGTAAGGATTATTCTTGAATGAAATGCAGCCATTCATGAAACCTCAGAAGACTCTAGGAGGAGAGGATTAAAGTGATATGGGAAGATGCATTTTCCTTCTTCATGAAGGACTTCCACGGGCTGATAGTAAAACCAGTGACAGAAGGTGAGCCATTAACATGTAGGCTTTTTAAAAGCTATTGAAACTATGAAAACACTTTTTAAAATTGATTTTACAGTCCTTTCAGCCTTTAAAAAATTGAAGATATATATATATATTTATGTGTATATGGCTTATAAAAATCGTTAATGTGTTATTTGGCTTAAAAAGCTGATTAGTTCTATGAGGTTTATCATGAAAATCAGCATTTTCTTCTCTACCCTTGCTCATTCCCAATTCAACTTTTTTAACCATTCTTAGCTTCTTTTAAAGGCTCTTCCACATTTTCAGAGACTGAAGATTGCACTCACTTTCTGATGCTGAAAATGGACTGGGCAGATTTTTTTTGTTCCTTCTGTTGGGTTTGATTCCTTTTGTATACTATCCAGAAGATGAACAACCCATAGAAGTTGATGATAATTTTTGTTAAGTAATACTTCTTACTAACTCCTGGAAAAGTGCTAAAATAAAAATTTACAGGTCAATAAATTATCACAAAATGACCACATAAGCAGCATCAGAAATAGAAAGTTGTACCTCAAAAATTTCCTTAATGACCCTCTTAATTTTTGTCCCCACATCCATTTGAAAGTACAGCCATAATTTTAATTAAAATTAATTAAGAAGTAAACATTTTTATTAATAATTTTTTTGATTAAAAGATAGTTTTACTCTTTGATCAAGCATTCCCAAACACCACTGATTTACCATCATTTTTTTTGACTGTACTGCATGGCATATGGGATCCTAGTTCCCCAACCAGGGTTCAAACCCACACTCCCTGCATTGGAAGGCAAAGTTTTAATCACAGGATCTCCAGGGAAGTCCCAGGAATTTTTGCTGTACTGTTATAGGGATATAAATATAGATGGAGATATAGAGGATGTTTAAATGTATTGAAATTTTTCTTCCAGTTCATGACTGGCCTTTTAAAAAAATCTTAACTTTTCATAATGTTCTTAAGTTTATCTATCAATAATACACTCAGAAAAAAATTGAAAAGTATTAGCAGAGGATGGAAATTGGCCTTATTAGGGTTAGTTAAACTTCCCCTTCTTTTTAATATATTATATTTCATCCAGATGACTTATGAAAGGTCTTTTGGGATGTATTGTGATTATTGTTATACTTTCAACATAGGCTTATTGTGTGATGAATTAAGAAACAGTGCTTACCATATTTGAAGCTGTCTAAACCTGCTAATATAAAAGGATCTGCCTTTCAGAACCTTTATGGAGATTACACTTATAGTGTAACAGAGCACTTTGCATAAATGTTCAATGACAAATGATATGATAATGATCTGAAAGATAATAATCAAGAAGGTAATAAATTTATGAAGCAAGGGAGAAAATTTTTCTATTGGAACATGATGCCAAACCATTTTTAACTTTTATTTATTTTTAATTGGAGGGCAATTGCTTTACAATGTTGTGTTGGTTTTTTCCGTGCATCAACATGAATAACCATAGGTGTACATATGTCCCCTCCTTCTGTAACCTCCCTCCCACCTCCCAGGCCATCCCACCAGTCTCGGTTGTCACAGAGCACCAGGTTTGAGCTCCCTACATCATATAGTAAATTCCTACTGGCTATCTGTTTTACATATGATAATGTATATGATTCAGTGCTACTCTCAGTTAGTCCCACCCTCTTCTTTTTAAACTTGTTAGAACCATCCTTACCACAAGCTTTATTAAAACTTCACTCTCTGCACTACAGAATTGATATCACCTCCATTCACTGAACAGTACGTCAAATGCAGCTTGTAAGTCACTTGATGGAAATTATTACAACCATCCATTACAAAATGGGTATCACTTCCATTCACTTAAAGAAATCTGTGCAAAGGACAGCTTGCAAGTAGCTTATTAGAAACTAATTTATTAAAAGCCTGATGAAACACTTCATGCATTACAGAAGGAGTATCACTTCCACCCACTGAAAGCACACTGCTAAATGCAGCTTGTAAGTAGCTTTTCAGAAACACCTTTTAACAAGTCTCATTAAAGGCCTATCATTTTCAATCAGTAAAGAAGTTTTAGGCTATCTCAAAAAGAACCGATTTATTTCCTTGTGGAATTACTGTGAAGAGTTTCTCTCTTTTTCCAATCAGGACAATGCTTCATTTTTTTCCATACTGTTTCTTTGTTCTTTCTCAAAATCTGACATATCCAATTTCTCTGGATTCTCTACTGAAAGAATTCTGAAAGAGTTCTCTACTGAAAGGTTTTGAAAAGGTTCTCCATAAAGGTTCTGAAAGGCAGATACTTTTATATTATCAGGTTTAGATAGCTTCTTTATTCAATTTGTCCAACATGAAATTTGAGTTGAGAGCTTTCTAAGAAATAACAAGGATGCGATTCATGTTTCAAAGGCTTTTTTCCCCACTTATACACCTTAAACCAAAAGAAGAACAGAACTTTGTTAGCAAGGGAGAAAATTTTTCTATTGGAACATGATGCCAAACCATTTTTAACTTTTATTTATTTTTAATTGGAGGGCAATTGCTTTACAATGTTGTGTTGGTTTTTTCCGTGCATCAACATGAATAACCATAGGTGTACATATGTCCCCTCCTTCTGTAACCTCCCTCCCACCTCCCAGGCCATCCCACCAGTCTCGGTTGTCACAGAGCACCAGGTTTGAGCTCCCTACATCATATAGTAAATTCCTACTGGCTATCTGTTTTACATATGATAATGTATATGATTCAGTGCTACTCTCAGTTAGTCCCACCCTCTTCTTTTTAAACTTGTTAGAACCATCCTTACCACAAGCTTTATTAAAACTTCACTCTCTGCACTACAGAATTGATATCACCTCCATTCACTGAACAGTACGTCAAATGCAGCTTGTAAGTCACTTGATGGAAATTATTACAACCATCCATTACAAAATGGGTATCACTTCCATTCACTTAAAGAAATCTGTGCAAAGGACAGCTTGCAAGTAGCTTATTAGAAACTAATTTATTAAAAGCCTGATGAAACACTTCATGCATTACAGAAGGAGTATCACTTCCACCCACTGAAAGCACACTGCTAAATGCAGCTTGTAAGTAGCTTTTCAGAAACACCTTTTAACAAGTCTCATTAAAGGCCTATCATTTTCAATCAGTAAAGAAGTTTTAGGCTATCTCAAAAAGAACCGATTTATTTCCTTGTGGAATTACTGTGAAGAGTTTCTCTCTTTTTCCAATCAGGACAATGCTTCATTTTTTTCCATACTGTTTCTTTGTTCTTTCTCAAAATCTGACATATCCAATTTCTCTGGATTCTCTACTGAAAGAATTCTGAAAGAGTTCTCTACTGAAAGGTTTTGAAAAGGTTCTCCATAAAGGTTCTGAAAGGCAGATACTTTTATATTATCAGGTTTAGATAGCTTCTTTATTCAATTTGTCCAACATGAAATTTGAGTTGAGAGCTTTCTAAGAAATAACAAGGATGCGATTCATGTTTCAAAGGCTTTTTTCCCCACGTATACACCTTAAACCAAAAGAAGAACAGAACTTTGTTAGTTGGATCGAGGTGCACTGAATTCTTCAGTCCTTTGGCTGGAGTTACCAGGGAGACACTGGAAAGCCTGAGAGTTGTAAAACCGGAAAGGCTATAGTTGCTGCATCAGGAAAGCAGGAAAGGCTGTAACATGGCTGACATGTTCAAAACTCTCAGCAACTATCTCATGACCAAAGACAAACTATCTTCTTCCTCTCAAAATCTGCTCATATTTCCATGACCCCATTTTTCTGAATGACATGATTCAGGCACAAAGCCTCTAGTGTTTACCAAGAGCCATGGATTCCACCTTGGAAATGTCTCTGACTTCCATAGCTTCCCCTTAATTTCTATGACTACCATTCTAGCATTTCAAGGTCCAGTAACGTCATCCATGAACTATAGCTTCTTACTTGAGGTCTACCCATATTAATCACCCCCTAACTAGTGTGTCTTTGGCCTCTCCCTATGCCAATACATCTTCTATGCTACCACCATATAGTATGTCGTATTGCTATTGTGCTCTGCTCAGAAATTTCTAATGTCTCTCTACTGCCAACGGAATAAAGTAAAAGCTCCCTAGTCAAGGCCCTTTGTAACCTGACTTCAACTGAAGTGTGTTCCTTTTTAATTCCAGGAACAGTCCACTTCCCTACACTAGACTACTGTCAATGCTTTAACTTCTTCCCCCGCCCCCCTCACAAAAGCAACTTTTTATTGTGACTTCCATCTTGCTTGCATTCTCTCTTTTTTGTTAACTTTTCTTACTGACACACTTTGGTGAGTAAATTACTGTGTTGGAGAGGGCAGGGCTTCTTGCAAGGAACTGAGGGTGTCTCTTACTGAAATCGTGAAAAGTTGAGTCCTTTAGTCCAACAACCCATGAGGAATTGAATCATGACAAGAACGACAGAAGTTGAGTTGGGAAGTGGATCTCTACCCAGTCAAGATGAGATGACATCAACTTGTTTGTCACATTGACTAGAGTTCTGCCAGACACCCCGAGGCAGAGGACTCAGCTAAGATGCATCCTCAGAAACTGTGAGATAGTAAATGTTTGTTGTCTTAAGCCACTAAGGGTTTTACTTCCCCCCACCCTTTTTTTAGCCTACTATGAGGACTGAGGGATATGTTTCCCAACCAGGGATCAAATTTTGGCCCCTGGCTTTGGTAGCCAAGTTCTAACCACTGGAAAACCAGGGAATTCTCAAAGCTACTAAATGTTTGTTAGGCAGTAGTAATTAGCTAATCTAGTGTGTCTTACTGTTGATGCATTTATAATGCATCTTTTTATCAACATAATTTTCACTATTTTTTTTTCATGAATGGTCACATTTTTACCTAGGAACCCCTTAAAATAATAAAGTACGTTTATAAAAGCTGTTATGCCAAAAACGGTTAGTTGAAAAGTAAAATGGACATGCATAGATTAAATGTTTAGAAATATTTGGTCTTCTAGTCTCTGTAAAACCAAAGATACAGAAAAGAAACAAATGGTATGGGTCTCTGGTGTTTCTGTTGTTTAAGCTTTATGCACAAATAGGCTGATGTTGTGAGGAAGGGAAGGCTGAGATGAATGATATTTTTCATAAGTCACATTCGTAACAAGGTTGATGTTTTAAATTGATACATGAGCCACCAAGTCTTGCCTCCTCACCAAGGATTATATTTTTGTTAAATAAACTATTCTTTTTGAGAACTTTATAATACCTATTTAGTAGAACCAGGGTCAAACTTCCTTGAAATTTCTATTAAAATGCATATTCCTGCTAATACAGCCAAGACTTCTGAACAATATTATTCAACAGAAGTTCTTTCATATCAAATTTGGCTCCAGTCAGAATTTATTTGACAGCCAGCTCTGTGACAAGGAAATCTTATTCAAGTAAATATTAAATAAGAAATAGAAGTCATTTCCATATTGGAACTGAATATATAGTATGTCAAGAAATGTTAATATATTACTGTTTTGGTATTCTAGGATAATTTAAGAAGTTGACAGAGTAGCATTTAAACAAATAATCATTGTTATGCTTTAGTCCATGAGTCTAAACATACAAATGATATCAACATTCTCTTAGATGTAAAGAAAAAGGCAATGGAGGTATCCCTGGGGTATTTAGGTCTACAAACTATAAAGTGATCCAGTTGTTGATAAAAACTGAAAATCTGTATTTATAGGACTGGTGTTTGAGGTTCTCAGAGAACATCTTCTCAACTTGGGGTATTGAGTTACATATAGAACCTCTGTATCTCCTTTATAACTTATTTGTTGGCCCTTCATGAAATTCGTTGTTCAATTTGGACTTGCTTAGAGAAGCTCTTGTAAGCCTTGATTCAAGTGTCACATCCTACTACAATACTGTATTCCCTCTCTCTGGCTTTCATTTGATTGGAAGAAACCATTATAAATGGGGGCCATTAATAGTCTCCTAATCAAGGACTTTTCCATCTTTAACAATGGTGACCAAGCTTTGGAATGAAAACCAAATAAGAAGTGTGTGGAGGGGCTTCCCTGGTAGCTCAGTGGTGAAGAGTTCACCTGCCAACGCAGGATACATGGGTTCGTTCCCTGATCTGGGAAGATCCCACATGCTGCAGAGCAACTAAGTCTTTAAGCCACAACTATTGAGCCTGCGCTCTAGAGCCTTGGAGCCTCAACTATTGAGCCCATGTGCCACAACTATTGAAGCTCATGAGCCCTAGAGCCTGAGTTCCACAACAAGAGAAGTCACTGCAACAAGAAGCCTGCTCAACTAGAAGGTAACCTCACTCCCTGCAAGTAGAGAAGAGCCTGTGGCAGCAGTGAAAACCCAGAATAGCCAAAAATAGATAAATAAATGAATAAAAAACATTAAAAAATAGAGAAGTGTGTGGAGAACAGCACAACTAAAGAGAAGAGGTATCTCACCAATCACAGGGCAAGGTTCAAGTCTTAAAAGAAATGCAGATACTGTAATGAAATCAAGATGGATATATACACACCGTTGATACTATGTATAAAAGAATTAACTGTGGTGTGTGCTATATCACTTCATCCAACAACTCTTTGTGACCCTATGCACTGTAGCCTGCCAGGCTCCTCTGTCCTATGGATAACTAATGAGAACCAATTTTTCAGCACAGGAAACTCTACTCAGTGCTCTGTGATGACCTAAATGGGAAGGAAATTCCGCCAAAGAAGGGATATATGCATACATATAGCTGATTCACTTGGCTGTACAGTAGACAGGAACATAACATTGTAAAGCAGTTATGTGTGCATGTGTACTAAATCACCTCAGTCATGTCTGATGCTTTGCCACCCTACAGACTGCAGCTCACAAGGCTCCTCCGTCCGTGGGATTCTCCAGGCAAGAATACTGGAGTGGGTTGTCAAGTCCTCCTCCAGGGACTCTTCCCAACTAAGGGATTGAACATATGTCTTTTATGTCTCCTGCATTGGCAGGCAGATCTTTTTTTTTTTCCACTAGTGCCCCCAGGAAGCCCCAAAGTAATTACACTCCGGCTTTCATTTGAGTGGAAGAAACCATTATAAATGGGGGCCATTAATAGTCTCCTAATCAAGGACTTTTCCATCTTTAACAATGGTGACCAAGCTTTGGAATGAAAACCAAATAAGAAGTGTGTGGAGGGGCTTCCCTGGTAGCTCAGTGGTGAAGAGTTCACCTGCCAACGCAGGATACATGGGTTCGTTCCCTGATCTGGGAAGATCCCACATGCTGCAGAGCAACTAAGTCTTTAAGCCACAACTATTGAGCCTGCGCTCTAGAGCCTTGGAGCCTCAACTATTGAGCCCATGTGCCACAACTATTGAAGCTCATGAGCCCTAGAGCCTGAGTTCCACAACAAGAGAAGTCACTGCAACAAGAAGCCTGCTCAACTAGAAGGTAACCTCACTCCCTGCAAGTAGAGAAGAGCCTGTGGCAGCAGTGAAAACCCAGAATAGCCAAAAATAGATAAATAAATGAATAAAAAACATTAAAAAATAGAGAAGTGTGTGGAGAACAGCACAACTAAAGAGAAGAGGTATCTCACCAATCACAGGGCAAGGTTCAAGTCTTAAAAGAAATGCAGATACTGTAATGAAATCAAGATGGATATATACACACCGTTGATACTATGTATAAAAGAATTAACTGTGGTGTGTGCTATATCACTTCATCCAACAACTCTTTGTGACCCTATGCACTGTAGCCTGCCAGGCTCCTCTGTCCTATGGATAACTAATGAGAACCAATTTTTCAGCACAGGAAACTCTACTCAGTGCTCTGTGATGACCTAAATGGGAAGGAAATTCCGCCAAAGAAGGGATATATGCATACATATAGCTGATTCACTTGGCTGTACAGTAGACAGGAACATAACATTGTAAAGCAGTTATGTGTGCATGTGTACTAAATCACCTCAGTCATGTCTGATGCTTTGCCACCCTACAGACTGCAGCTCACAAGGCTCCTCCGTCCGTGGGATTCTCCAGGCAAGAATACTGGAGTGGGTTGTCAAGTCCTCCTCCAGGGACTCTTCCCAACTAAGGGATTGAACATATGTCTTTTATGTCTCCTGCATTGGCAGGCAGATCTTTTTTTTTTTCCACTAGTGCCCCCAGGGAAGCCCCAAAGTAATTACACTCCAGTAGAAATTAATTTTAAAAATGTTTTAAAAAAGGACCCAGCCCTCCTTTCTTGCCTTTAGAGGCTTAGAGATTTCCTAGAATCCAATGTCTTTATGGATAAATGATCTAAAAACAGTCCTGGTTCCACATTCTAATCCATTGATGCTGCGTACCTTAACATGGTGTCAGTTTATACTCAGGGGAGTATGGAGCTAAGAGTTCATCATAATAGTAAAATGCTAAATGTACCATGCTGTCTTTGAGACCTGTTTCACAACTATTTCACCTCATCATAACCCGGCAAATAAGGTACCTCACCACCTCTATCCTCAGTCTTTCAAAGAACAAAACCAGCTGAAATTATGTGAAAAAATTACAACCAACCAAGACAGGTTGATAACCAGGGTTCATCACATGGTACTCCAGGTTTGTTTTATAGGCTGTTCTCACAATATGTGCTACTGCTTTCTATGCCTTAAAGGGGGAGCCGAGAATGGGACATTCAATCCTGTAAGGGAACTTCTTGTAGAACACAACAAAAGCCACATGTACTTAAAAAATATAGGACTGGCTGTCAGGCATATTGGCCTGTCCTGGCCTTGCTGCCAGTAGGCTAGGGATCTCAAGCCAGTCACCATACTCCCTGAGTCTGTAACATGATTTGGGTAACCTTAATTTTTTTCCCAGTTCTAAGGACCCTTAAATCTCTAAAAAGGTTTCAGAGCTTTTCTGCATCCTAAACAACATTTGTATTCTGGAAAGTGTGGCCAAATCATAAACATTTATCTCAAAGGAGAATTAATGGATTTTACTTTCTGAGAGCACAGAAAACCGTGGAGGAAACAGCATACCCGAAATGTCAGGAGATATGTGATGACAAACCCACTAACATTTGTGCCATTCTGGTTGCTGCTGGCCTGGAAGCCTGAAAGGATATTTCCATGCCCTAGAGAGAAAGGACCAGTATAATCATGAAAGGATCCTGCATGCCAATGCTTCTTTCCAAGAGAAAAAATTAAACAAATCCTTATTGAAAGCAAATTAGTCTCTGGATTTAATTACAAAATTAAAATGGTATTTACTAATTTCTGGTCACACATACACCCTTACTGTTGTTCAGTTGCTCAGTTGTCTGAATCTGTGACCCCAAGGACTGCAGCACACCAGGCTTCCTTCTTCACTGTCTCCTGGAGTTTGCTTCATAGGAGAACCTCAACCTATAACCATAGCATAATATCACAACCAGGAGACTGACATTGATGCAATGTGCATATATAGTTCTATGCAATTTTTTAACAATATATTTATTTATTTGGCTGTGCCGACTCTTAGTTGCAGCACCCAGACCTTGTAGCTGTGGCATGCAAACTCTTAGTTGTGACATGTGGGATCTAGTTCCCTGACTAGGGCTGAAATCTGGGCCCCCTGCATTGGGAGTGTGGAGTCTTAGCTACTGCACCACCAGGGGAGTCCCTGTATCATTGTAATTGTATATGTGTATTTGTGTAGCCAACAGCCAGTTAAGGTACAGAACTATTCTAGCATCACAAAGACCTTCCTCCTGTTGTTCATTTATAGCCTCAGCCAACTCTTTTCCCTCCACAACCCCTAATTCTTGGTACCCACTTATTTGCCATCCATCTCAATAGTTCTGTCATTTCAAGAATATAAGATGAATGGAGCCATACAGAAGTGACCTTTTTAAAATTTATATTTATTTATTTTTTTTATCTTTTTGGGGGGTGGGGAGGGAGGGGGATGGGCGGGCCACTTCTATTGGTCTTTCATTTCTCTGTTTTTATCCGTCTTTTGTTCTTTGGCTCCTGTGGGCCTCCCATCGCCATGGCCTCTGTCGTCGCAGAGCGCCGGCTCTGGGCACATGCGTGCCAGAGCTCCGGCTTGGTAATTGGACACATCGGTCCAGCCGCTCTGCGGCACGTGGGATCTTCTCAGACCAGGGATCGAATCGGCGCCCCTTGCACTGCAAGGCGGTGTCCTTACCCACTGAACCACCAGGGGAAGCCTTAATTTATTTTTTATTTTATTTAATTTTACCTTTTATGTTTACAGAGTTTTGTTGTTTACAGATACGTATAATCCAAGATCGGAGTAGTGACCTTTTGAGAATGGCTTTTTTTCACTCAGGACAGTGTCTTCAAGATCCATTGAATGTATCACATGTATCCATGGTAGTTCCTTTTGATTGTGCAGTAGCATTCCATGACCTGAGCTGATCTCGGGTTCTAAGGTACTGGTCCAATGGAGGAGAGAAGCTGTAGTTGCAAATGATAAAAGAACTCGTGAAAAAAAAGCAAACAATGATGATGATGACAGTCATAATATGTTCAACTGAAGAAAAATCTGTTACAAACTCTTGTGAGTTGTTGCCAATGTCCACATCAAGAAAGAAGTTCAGTTACCATGGGAATCCTTTTTTTTTTCTTTTTTTCTTTTTTTTTTATTATACTTTTATTTTACTTTTAACTTTTACAGAGTTTTGTTGTTTACAGATATGTATGTTCCCAGATTAGTCATATGTATATCCCACCGGTCCCTCCCCTCCAGACCGTCACGCAGCACCCCTGCAGGATCCCCTTTTCTCACAGAGCAATGACTATCGCTACTTTCTTCACATATGATAGTACAGGTTTTCATGCTACTTCCTTTACGCCTCCATGGGAGTCCTTTTAATCAATGTTATTGACATTTCTTTGAAATAAAACTGAAGAATGAGAAGTGGAGAGAGATTCTAAATGAGATGTCAGGTTTGAGGATGCTCCCTAGATTACACCAGATTGTTTTACATTAAGTAAAAACAGTGGGGCAGTGAAAAATTTACTTATTGGTTTGATGAAATCTATTCTGTTAAAAATATACCTTAGCTATTTTATTTCCTTTTTATCAACAAGCCAATAAGGAAGATGTTGTGATTGTTGAAGTTTAAAAAGGAGGAAATTGAAGGACCAAGGGTTATATAATTCCCCTCTGAAACATAGTAAGTCTTAGTGTTAGATTATTCTATATATGGTGTTAGCTGGAGCTGTGACTATCTGGGCTCACTTAGAGGTCTTCCAGTCTGTGCTGGCTTTGACTAGGAGCTCACTGGGACTGTCAATCAGGTGTCTCTATTTTCCTCCATATACCTGCTTCATGGGGCTTGAGGTCCTAGCGGGATAGTGGCAAAATAAATGCTTTAGGCATGAATGCAGAAGATGCAAATATCAGGTTCAGCCTTTGAAATTAAACAGCATTACTTCCACTGCATTCCACTGGTGATAACCATCACAGGGCTGATTCAGAGATTCTGAGGAAGGGGATACTGACAGAACGGGCCAAGAATCTGTGCTTGCCTTCAGGCTTCCACAAGTAGTAACTAATTCACACAAGAAAATGATGTGGGACAACTCTTACTTTAATAATTCAGGACTGTTTTTTAAAATCTTTCTAAAAATTTTCAGTTGGAGAATTGTTTCACAGTGTTCTATTGGTTTCTGCTGTACAACAGTGTGAATTAGCTGTAAGTACTATTTGGGGTCCTTGCATCTTGTCTGATATTTGCTATCACTTCATTTGATCTCAGCTGACAAGGTCTGGTATTTAAGAAAAGAGATTTAATTGATCAGTAGAACTTCATTAGTAGAGTTAAGATTCCAAAATATATTATTGTCTAAAGTAGATTTTAGAAAAATCATAGCTTCTCAATTAACAGCTTACGTGTCATTAGGTATGGGCTTCTCATCAGTCAATCCTCTTCTCCCTATTGCCCCTAGAGGGATGTTGGAGTCCCTGAGGGACCTTGTGATGGTTGAAACAGGGCTCCCAAATATTGGAACTGAATTTTGAAAAACATAGTCAGAACTTAGTCATGCAAAAAATGCCGTTCCTATCTAAATAATTATCTTGGAAGCTTCACAATTATTCTAATAATACTGCCTTATTAAAAAAGAATTTCTGGAACAATTATTCTCAAATTGCTTTCAGAGTCTGTAACACTCACTTTGAAAATCCTGGTCAGTTATCTTTTATTTATTATCTATTTATTTGAGTGTGACTAATTTTTTAAGTGCTATGAGCCAAACAGACCTAAGTCTGGTGAATGTGGTGTGGGATCAAACCAAGACTGCTGATTTGGGTGCCAAACAAGGTTTAATGACAAATTAATTAGGAGTGATATTCTTGTTGTTTATAAATTGGCTTCTGATAAGCAGTTCTAAGAAAAAAACCAAACATGTTTTGAGTAGAAACTTCCTAATAAATTGGTGTGCCTCTCAAAGAACCCACTTTGAAAAAGGCAGCATACATTTGGATGTGTGAGTTATGATATACTTATTTTAAAAAGTAGATGGGCTACTTTATTGTTATCTTATGGCTACCCACTCCAGTATTCTTGCCTGAAGAAGTCCATGGACAAAGGAGCCAGGTGGTCTACAGTCTATGGGGTCGGAAAGAGTCAGACACAACTGAACAACTAACACTTTCACTTTCTTGTACCATTTACACTCTGATCTCATGTTTTTCTCATGTATATCTCAAATTTTGTATATATATATAGTGTTTTTAAAATCTTTCTAAAAATTTTCAGTTGGAGAATTGTTTCACAGTGTTCTATTGGTTTCTGCTGTACAACAGTGTGAATTAGCTGTAAGTACTATTTGGGGTCCTTGCATCTTGTCTGATATTTGCTATCACTTCATTTGATCTCAGCTGACAAGGTCTGGTATTTAAGAAAAGAGATTTAATTGATCAGTAGAACTTCATTAGTAGAGTTAAGATTCCAAAATATATTATTGTCTAAAGTAGATTTTAGAAAAATCATAGCTTCTCAATTAACAGCTTACGTGTCATTAGGTATGGGCTTCTCATCAGTCAATCCTCTTCTCCCTATTGCCCCTAGAGGGATGTTGGAGTCCCTGAGGGACCTTGTGATGGTTGAAACAGGGCTCCCAAATATTGGAACTGAATTTTGAAAAACATAGTCAGAACTTAGTCATGCAAAAAATGCCGTTCCTATCTAAATAATTATCTTGGAAGCTTCACAATTATTCTAATAATACTGCCTTATTAAAAAAGAATTTCTGGAACAATTATTCTCAAATTGCTTTCAGAGTCTGTAACACTCACTTTGAAAATCCTGGTCAGTTATCTTTTATTTATTATCTATTTATTTGAGTGTGACTAATTTTTTAAGTGCTATGAGCCAAACAGACCTAAGTCTGGTGAATGTGGTGTGGGATCAAACCAAGACTGCTGATTTGGGTGCCAAACAAGGTTTAATGACAAATTAATTAGGAGTGATATTCTTGTTGTTTATAAATTGGCTTCTGATAAGCAGTTCTAAGAAAAAAACCAAACATGTTTTGAGTAGAAACTTCCTAATAAATTGGTGTGCCTCTCAAAGAACCCACTTTGAAAAAGGCAGCATACATTTGGATGTGTGAGTTATGATATACTTATTTTAAAAAGTAGATGGGCTACTTTATTGTTATCTTATGGCTACCCACTCCAGTATTCTTGCCTGAAGAAGTCCATGGACAAAGGAGCCAGGTGGTCTACAGTCTATGGGGTCGGAAAGAGTCAGACACAACTGAGCAACTAACACTTTCACTTTCTTGTACCATTTACACTCTGATCTCATGTTTTTCTCATGTATATCTCAAATTTTGTATATATATATAGTGATTTTAAGTTTTAAAAGTGTTTTAATAACATTAAAATCTTCACAATAAGATCACAAACATATTATTTCTTGACTATATTATTCAGTTTAGAAATGAGGAAATCAAGTTACGGAGAATTTAAAAGCATTTTTTAAAAAAGAAATAATAGATGGTAAATGCCAGGGCTGTAATAAAATCACTATTTTTTCCTTCACATTGCAGCAGCGGTCCTTTTTATGACATGGTATCAGGAACCGTGGAAGAAGACAGCTATTTCATAAAGATGTTTGGATCTCAAAGAGTAAATCAAAGTTAAAAAAAAAAAATTCAGAGATGCCTTAAACAAGTATTTGCAGAGTTTATCTGAACCATTAACTTTTTTTATAAGAATTTCAGCTGATTCAGCAAACTATTCCACCTCCATTACCTTGAGTTCAGTGGATTTCCTCCTTGTTTCTGACTAGAGTGCTCTAAGCAAGATGCTTCTGTGTCTCTTTAAAGGAAGGCTATGGATTTTTCTAAGCACTAAGCCCAAGGGCAGTGGTACCTGGCCTCCGTTACAGCCAGTGAACTTGCTGCTGTTCAGTTAATGGCTGACAGTGGAAAGAGACCCACACTCCTGACAGAACCCCAGGAACTAGTCTCTTCCTCAGGAGGAGGAATGACCTGTGACCGTGAAAGGTTGGGCCACTATGTTTCACAGCCCCGTGATCCATTCTAAATACTTCAGCAACTCCCTCTGACCTCCTCTGCATGTTTCTCAGCAGACTGAAGAGTTACAGTTCATTGTGATAAGCCCTAGGTCAGAAGATGTCCCTGTAATCATGGAGGTAGCTCATCTCCAAGCATTGTCTGCAATACCAGGTTAAATAAAGGATGAAAGTTTCTGAAGAGCGTTAGCCTATAAGAACTGAAGCTGGGGAATTTCCCTGATGGTCCAGTGGTTAATATTCTACCCGCTAGTGCAGGGGACATGAGTTCCATCCCTGGTCCTGGAAGACTCCATATGCTGGGGAGCAACCAAGCCTGCAAGCCATAACTACTGAAGTCCGTGTGCTCTAGAGCCTGTGCTTGTTTTTTATCTCAAATTTTGTATATATATATAGTGATTTTAAGTTTTAAAAGTGTTTTAATAACATTAAAATCTTCACAATAAGATCACAAACATATTATTTCTTGACTATATTATTCAGTTTAGAAATGAGGAAATCAAGTTACGGAGAATTTAAAAGCATTTTTTAAAAAAGAAATAATAGATGGTAAATGCCAGGGCTGTAATAAAATCACTATTTTTTCCTTCACATTGCAGCAGCGGTCCTTTTTATGACATGGTATCAGGAACCGTGGAAGAAGACAGCTATTTCATAAAGATGTTTGGATCTCAAAGAGTAAATCAAAGTTAACAAAAAATTCAGAGATGCCTTAAACAAGTATTTGCAGAGTTTATCTGAACCATTAACTTTTTTTATAAGAATTTCAGCTGATTCAGCAAACTATTCCACCTCCATTACCTTGAGTTCAGTGGATTTCCTCCTTGTTTCTGACTAGAGTGCTCTAAGCAAGATGCTTCTGTGTCTCTTTAAAGGAAGGCTATGGATTTTTCTAAGCACTAAGCCCAAGGGCAGTGGTACCTGGCCTCCTTTACAGCCAGTGAACTTGCTGCTGTTCAGTTAATGGCTGACAGTGGAAAGAGACCCACACTCCTGACAGAACCCCAGGAACTAGTCTCTTCCTCAGGAGGAAGAATGACCTGTGACCGTGAAAGGTTGGGCCACTATGTTTCACAGCCCCGTGATCCATTCTAAATACTTCAGCAACTCCCTCTGACCTCCTCTGCATGTTTCTCAGCAGACTGAAGAGTTACAGTTCATTGTGATAAGCCCTAGGTCAGAAGATGTCCCTGTAATCATGGAGGTAGCTCATCTCCAAGCATTGTCTGCAATACCAGGTTAAATAAAGGATGAAAGTTTCTGAAGAGCGTTAGCCTATAAGAACTGAAGCTGGGGAATTTCCCTGATGGTCCAGTGGTTAATATTCTACCCGCTAGTGCAGGGGACATGAGTTCCATCCCTGGTCCTGGAAGACTCCATATGCTGGGGAGCAACCAAGCCTGCAAGCCATAACTACTGAAGTCCGTGTGCTCTAGAGCCTGTGCTTGGTGACAAGAGAAACCCTCACAGTGAGAAGCCCTTACAATGCATCTAGAGAGTAGCCCTCCCTGCTCATCACAACTCGAGAAATCCCAAGCACAGCAAGCAAGACTCAGCATGTCCAAAAATAAAGCAATAGATAAACAAAATAAAAAGCAACTGGAGCACTTCATCTCTCTCCCTCTCCAACTGCATGTTCAGCTATCCATTAGCCTTACAGGTAATCCTGGACAGATCTCAGTGTTCTCCTGGGTCGTGTTTTTCCTTCTGGCATGAATGAATAATTTCTGTCTTCACAGATAGTAGTCTGTCTTCCTGCTCAGTTGAGCAAGGTTGGAGTTTCAGATGCAGTAAAGGAGGACAAAACGAAACAGGTGGTCTTTTTTTCCCCTGTGAAAAGGTTTCAAAGGTGGGAAATTTTTGCAGAATTGCTGGCCTTTCTTTTTTTAAAACAGAGCAAGATTCTTATATTATGATAAATTCTAGTTTTTAGATTGTAAGTAGTAGGGGGAAATGTCTCAGGTTATCTGATGGCAGAAACACGTGCAGGCTTCTGTGTAAAGAAAAGAGCAGACAGGTTCCCCTGAAACGGGAAAACTAGCTGTAGACTGTGCCAAACTGGGTTACAAAATTCTGTTCCTAAGCCACTTGAAAGGTCAGAGCTCTAAAGTCTGGTGTTCAGTTAAAACAAGTCTTGGAGGAGCCAGAATTTCTAAAATAGAATTTGCGACATCGCCCTGTGTACGTCAGAAGGTACTGTCTCTCCAAAAATGGGAACACGTGTGGGCACATCCAGGGCATGTGAACAGGATTCAGAGAGGAACATTGTTAAAATACAACGATGTTTTCTAAGCCTTCAGGGGATCATGTAAAGATTAAATTAGTGGGGGCTTAAGATATTATATAAAATCAAAGCACAAAATAACGCCTATGATCTAGAAATCTAGTGAATAAGAACTCTTGCCACACTTATGCAGGGTCTTTATCAGAATGAAATTTTCTTTTTCCTTTTTTTTTTTGGCCACTTCTATTGGTCTTTCATTTATTTATTTTCATCCATCTTTGTTCTTTGGCCTGTGTGGGCCTCCCACCGCAGTGGCCTCTCGTCGCAGAGCACCGACTCTGGGCACATGTGCTCCAGAGCTCTGGCTTGGTAGTTAGACACATCGGTCCTGCTGGACCAACAGGGAAGCCCAGAATGAAATATTTTGAGGACAAACTTTTTCTTTAATTTAAAAATAATTTTTATTTATTTTCTTTTTAGTTTTTACAGTGTTGTATTGGTTCAGCCACACAGCAATGCGAATTGGTAGTAGTTATACATCCATCGCCTCCCTCTTGAGTCTCCCTGCCCTCCCCCATCCCATCCCTCCAAGGCGTCACAGAGTATCAGACTGGGCTCTCCAGGGAAGGGAGAGAGTGGGAATGGAGAAAGTAGCATCAACATGTATACATGATCAGGTGTAAGACGGACAGCTGGTAAGGAATGTTTCTGTTTTTTAACAAGTATGCTAAGAAATATGAGAACACTGAGAAATAAGAGTGATGACCTAAGGTTCCATGGTTTATTAACCCATTTTTCAAATAAATTTTTAAAAACCAGAGAAGGAAGGAGAGATTAAATTAGTGAGGACTGGAATAGTTAATTGTGTTAAGTAGGAGGAAGATAGGAGATAAAGAAAAGACAGGAAGAGGTCTTGCTCCTGTCATTTACTCAGAGATAATTAGCCATTGTTCTGGACTAAGACCACAGCTCTTCCCACATGGAAAACTGTGGCCACAGTAATTGCAAACATGCCTGCCACTGAGTCTGCTCATAAGAGTTGCTAGTGGAGCTTCCCCTCCCTGGTGGTCCAGTGGGTAAGGACACCGCATTGCAATGCAAGGGGCGCTGGTTTGATCCCTGGCCTGGGAAGATTCCATGTGCTCAGTGGGTGGGCACCATAAAGGAAGTAGCATGAAAATCTGTACTATCATGTGAAAAAAATAGCTATTGTCATTGTGCTATGAGAAAAGGGAATCCTGCAGGGGTGCTGTGTGACAGCCTGGAGGGGTGGGATTGGGGGGATATACATATGACAAATCTGGATCATACATATCTGTAAACAACAAAACTCTGTAAAAGTAAAATAAAAATTAAAAAAAAAAGATTCCACATGCTGCGGAGTGGCTGGACCAATGTGTCCAACTACTGAGCTGGGGCTCTGGAGCACATGCGCCCAGAGCCAGTGCTCTGCAACAAGAGAGGCCACTCAGATGGGAGGCCCACACAGACCAAAGAACAAAGATGGATGGAAATAAATGAAAGATCAATAGAAGTGGACAGAAAAAAAAAAAAAAGAGTTGTTAGCATTCAGCAACTGAGAATTCTTTTAAATTGACTTATTTATTTTTGGCTGTGCTGGGTCTCCATTGCTACTTGGACTTTTCTCTAGTTGCAAAGACTGGGGACTACTCTTTGTTGCTATGTGCAGGCTTCTCATTATGGTGGCTGCTCTTGTTTTGGAATACAGGCTTTAGGACACGCGGGCTTCAATAGTTGCAGCTTCCAGGCTCTAGAGCACAGGCTCAGTCATTGAGGCTCACAGGCTTAGTTGCTACATGACATGTGAGATTTTCTTGTCTCAAGGATCTAACTCCTGTCTTCCGTATTGTCAGGTAGATTCTTTACCACTGAGCTACCAGGGAAACCTGAAAGAATTCATTTTTCTGTTTGTTTTTGAAGAACAGGTAACAAGTTAGGTGGGGCTAACTTTTCTAATTTAGTTCTATCGTTGCTGCTGTTGTTTAGTTACTAAGTCATGCCTGACTGTTTGTGACCCCATGAACTGTAGCCACAGGCTCATCTGTCCATGGGATTTCCCAAGCAAGAATACTGGAATGGGTTGCCATTCCTCCTCCAGGGGATCTTCTCCACCCCAGAATCAAACCTGCATCTCCTGCTTGGCAGGCAGATTCTTTACCACTGGGCCACCTGGGAAGTCAATTTAATTCTATTACATCATGTCAAAAGAGAAAGAAAAAAAGGATGAGTAGGGCCATGGTGTTTGTTCTTAAAGAACTCCTATGGCACCAACACTTCATTTTTTAAAACTAGTTTTAAAATTTAGGTCTTTATGTATGGGTCAAAAATTAAAGAAGCCAGTAGGAAAATACCATGAAATGCTATCAAAACAGTGGGTAGGTGGGGTTGGGTGGGGGTGGTTGTCTTGATCTTTTTCCTTCTCTGCTTCATGCTTCCCTTTTCTCGTCCTTACTGGGGGAAGGATTTTTAGCATAATAGCACTCTGCAGAATTTGCTTGGTAATACCTCAGATGACTGTGACCTTGACATCTACAGACCATTGAGCAACAAACACTTGTTCTAGGTCCAAGGTTCTCACTTCAGACAGATATATGAACCAGGATACATAGTGAGATGTGAGAGATCCTGAGGATAACATAGCTTGCATACCCGAAGCTTTGTGGTCGCATGGCCCATTGTACCACCCTGAGACTGATGGTGTGTATCTGGCTCTGCTGCTGTGGTCTTTTGCACATTTTCAGGTTAGTCTCCATGCAGAACTGCTCCAGTCTTTGTTGTTGCTGTTATTCAGTCCCTCAGTCATGTCCAACTCTTTACAACCCCATGGACTGCAGCGTGCCAAGCTTCCCTGTGCTTCACTATCAGAGTTTGCTAAAACTCATGGCCATTGAGTCAGTGATGCCATCCAATCATCTTATCCTTTGTCGTCCCCTTCTCCTTCAGCCTTCAATACTTTCCACCATCAGGGTCTTTTCCAATGAGTCATCTCTTCACATCAGGTGGCCAAAGTATTAGAGCTTCAGCTTCAGCATCAATCCTTTCAGTGGAGGTTCAGGTTGATTTCCTTTAGAATTGACTGGTTTGATTTTGCTGTCCAAGGGACTCTCAAGAGTCTTCTGCAGCACCACAGTTTAAAAAGCATTAATTTGTTGGCACTCTGCCTTTGATATGGTCCAAGTTTCACATCTGCACATGACTACTGGAAAAACCATAGCTTTGACTATATGGCCTTTGTCAGCAAAATCCATACGTTTGCCTTTTAATATGCTGTCTAGATTTATCATAGCTTTTCTTCCAAAGAGAAAGTGTCTTTTAATTTCATGGCTGAGGTCACTGTCCACAATGATTTTGGAGCCCAAGAAAATAAAGTTGGTCACTGTTTCCATTATTTTCCCCCCATCTATTTGCCATGAAGTGATGGGACTGGATGCCATGATCTTAGCTTTAAGAATGTTTAGTTTAAAAAAAAAAAAAAAAGAATGTTGCGTTTTAAGCCAGCCTTTTCATTCTCCTATTACACCTTCATTAAGAAGCTCTTTAGTTCCTCTTCACTTTCTGTCATAAGAGTGGTGTCATGTGCATATCTGAGGTTATAGATATGTCTCCTGGTAATCTACAGACCATTGAGCAACAAACACTTGTTCTAGGTCCAAGGTTCTCACTTCAGACAGATATATGAACCAGGATACATAGTGAGATGTGAGAGATCCTGAGGATAACATAGCTTGCATACCCGAAGCTTTGTGGTCGCATGGCCCATTGTACCACCCTGAGACTGATGGTGTGTATCTGGCTCTGCTGCTGTGGTCTTTTGCACATTTTCAGGTTAGTCTCCATGCAGAACTGCTCCAGTCTTTGTTGTTGCTGTTATTCAGTCCCTCAGTCATGTCCAACTCTTTACAACCCCATGGACTGCAGCGTGCCAAGCTTCCCTGTGCTTCACTATCAGAGTTTGCTAAAACTCATGGCCATTGAGTCAGTGATGCCATCCAATCATCTTATCCTTTGTCGTCCCCTTCTCCTTCAGCCTTCAATACTTTCCACCATCAGGGTCTTTTCCAATGAGTCATCTCTTCACATCAGGTGGCCAAAGTATTAGAGCTTCAGCTTCAGCATCAATCCTTTCAGTGGAGGTTCAGGTTGATTTCCTTTAGAATTGACTGGTTTGATTTTGCTGTCCAAGGGACTCTCAAGAGTCTTCTGCAGCACCACAGTTTAAAAAGCATTAATTTGTTGGCACTCTGCCTTTGATATGGTCCAAGTTTCACATCTGCACATGACTACTGGAAAAACCATAGCTTTGACTATATGGCCTTTGTCAGCAAAATCCATACGTTTGCCTTTTAATATGCTGTCTAGATTTATCATAGCTTTTCTTCCAAAGAGAAAGTGTCTTTTAATTTCATGGCTGAGGTCACTGTCCACAATGATTTTGGAGCCCAAGAAAATAAAGTTGGTCACTGTTTCCATTATTTTCCCCCCATCTATTTGCCATGAAGTGATGGGACTGGATGCCATGATCTTAGCTTTAAGAATGTTTAGTTTAAAAAAAAAAAAAAAAGAATGTTGCGTTTTAAGCCAGCCTTTTCATTCTCCTATTACACCTTCATTAAGAAGCTCTTTAGTTCCTCTTCACTTTCTGTCATAAGAGTGGTGTCATGTGCATATCTGAGGTTATAGATATGTCTCCTGGTAATCTTAATTCCATTTTGAGCCTCATGTAGCCTGGCATTTTGCATAATGTACTCTGTATATATGTTGAGTAATCAGGATGACAATATACAGCTTTGATGCACTCCTTTCCCAATTTTGAATCAGTCTGTTGTTCTATGTCGGGTTCTAACAATTGCTTTGTGACCTGCATACTGGTTTCTTTCTGAGGAGGCAGGTAAGATGGTCTGGTATTCCCATCTCTTCAAGAATTTACCACTTTGTCATGGTCTACACAGTCAAAGGCTTTAGTGTAGTCAATGAAGCAGAAGTATATGTTCGTAAGTTCTGTTGTGTATAGCTTTGGCTTTAAGGGAGGCCATTTGAGCTTCCACAAGTCTGATTTGGCGCTCAGTCCCAGCTTTTGCTGGGGTGATAGTGTTGCTCAAAATACAGTATTTTTTGACAGTGCCTAAATATGGAGCCCAAAGACTGTCCTTCCATGGTATATTAGAACTACTTTTTCATCATATGGGCTATTGAGGTGGACTTTTGAAGTGTTAGCACCTCTGGCAAGTTTGGAGGATCCCTGCAGAGGAGGCAGCCAGTATTTCTTCTGATGCTCCTCCTTGAGGTAGCTCCCAGGATGCCGCCTTCTCTCACACACACATATGTTAAAGCTGCCTCAGTGAAGCAGTGAGCAGATTCTTGATTATTTCCAATTTTCTCACTGTTCTTCAGGTTATTTACATGACTTTGATATAAAGTTCTCTGTATTACCTTTGAAGGCATGAAAGATAAACCATTTGCAAATCCCCAGTTTCCCACAGAGATGGACATCAAATTCAATTCATTTTCTGTTATTCTAAACTCATAGTCTGATGAGAAACAGTTATGTGGATGACATTAAAAGTTCAAAGAAGATAAACAAATTTCTGTGGGAAAAAAACCCCATGAACTGTGTGTATGTGTGCATGCGTGTGTGGGCTCACACAGAGGCACATGTATACATATATACACACATGTACTCCTGCCCCAGGGGTAAGACTGTTGAAGACAGCATGGAAAGGAAGGACTTCAGCTCTTCTGAAGGGTGGGTAATGTTCATCAGATGAAGCTAGAGAAAAAGGGCTTTTCAGATAGATAGGATACAGACCTAAAGCCAGGAACAGGATAAGTATGGTTCTAGAAATTGTATTTTGTTCATCCTCCAGATATTAACATAACTGCCTCATTACAGATTGCAACAAAGAGATTGTATACTCATGAGAAAGCAAAGGAAGTGGAAATCAGTTCTTCCAATTCTTATATTACCTTCCCATCCAGTTTCTAAGGAAATAACATATGAGCTGCCCCAACAAAAATCTGGAGAAGGTATTAAGCCAAATACTACACTCTCTGGGACTAGTCTGGTCCAGTGTAAAGGAAAAAGAGAAATGAAGTAATACTTACGGAGTATCTTTTCATCAGGTCTAGATACTTACCAACATAATTCTATTTAATGCTCATAATCATTGATTTATTAGCATCAGAACTGATTCAAAAGATTAAGCTTACAGATTTATTTGTATATTTATTTTGGCTGCTCTGGGTCTTCAATGTTGCACATGGGCTTCCTCTAGTTGCAATAAGTAGGGCATACTCTTCATTGCAGTGCTTGGGCTTCTTATTGCCATGGCTTCTCTTGTGGAGCATAGGCTCTAGGGTACATGGGCTTCCATAGATGTGGCTTCTGGGCTCTAGAGTACAGGCTCAATAGTTGAGGTGCTTGGGCTTAGTTGCTCCATGGCACAAGAATCTTCCTGGACCAGGGATTGAACCTATGTCCCTGTATTGGCAGGCACATTGTTTACCATTGAGTTGCATCTCCTGGATTGGCTGACAGATTCTTTACCACTTGCACAACCTGAGAAGTCAGATATAAAGAGTGACGAGTTGCCAACCACTTGGAAGATAAGCTTTATGTAGTAAGATGTTTCTTGCTTCCTTGCAAAGACCTTTTTACTCCCCACCTTTTAAAAAGACATTGATAACCTTTAAAGTTTCTGAAAAAAAAATTCATAAAATTGAAAATTATCTTGGGTGGTATCAATGTGCAAATATTGATTGAAAACTGGGCATTGACTCCATAGCCAGATAGAGCAGAGTTTCATCTAGACACATGTGAAGGGAAATTGTGTAATGGCCAATTTCTCCATGAGGTGCCATAGGATATTAGAAGAAATGTAAGCAACTATGAGTTTTTTATGGACTGCACAATGTGACTTGACAGACGCATAGCTCCAGTTTTCCTTTGCTGCTCTCTCCAAGTCATGGAGCACTTGAATGATAGCAAGACATATTCAGCAAGGAAGTAAATCAATGGAAATTTAAGTCTTATTGTATTTTCTTTCTGTTGAAATCTTTTATTTTAAGGTAATATAAGCTCGATATAAACCAAGACAAAAAAAAGCTATTTAATTTAAACTGAAGTTTCTAAGGAAATAACATATGAGCTGCCCCAACAAAAATCTGGAGAAGGTATTAAGCCAAATATACACTCTGGTAGTCTGGTCCAGTGTAAAGAAAAGAGAAAAAAACTTACGGAGTATCTTTTCATCAGGTCTAGATACTTACCAACATAATTCTATTTAATGCTCATAATCATTGATTTATTAGCATCAGAACTGATTCAAAAGATTAAGCTTACAGATTTATTTGTATATTTATTTTGGCTGCTCTGGGTCTTCAATGTTGCACATGGGCTTCCTCTAGTTGCAATAAGTAGGGCATACTCTTCATTGCAGTGCTTGGGCTTCTTATTGCCATGGCTTCTCTTGTGGAGCATAGGCTCTAGGGTACATGGGCTTCCATAGATGTGGCTTCTGGGCTCTAGAGTACAGGCTCAATAGTTGAGGTGCTTGGGCTTAGTTGCTCCATGGCACAAGAATCTTCCTGGACCAGGGATTGAACCTATGTCCCTGTATTGGCAGGCACATTGTTTACCATTGAGTTGCATCTCCTGGATTGGCTGACAGATTCTTTACCACTTGCACAACCTGAGAAGTCAGATATAAAGAGTGACGAGTTGCCAACCACTTGGAAGATAAGCTTTATGTAGTAAGATGTTTCTTGCTTCCTTGCAAAGACCTTTTTACTCCCCACCTTTTAAAAAGACATTGATAACCTTTAAAGTTTCTGAAAAAAAAATTCATAAAATTGAAAATTATCTTGGGTGGTATCAATGTGCAAATATTGATTGAAAACTGGGCATTGACTCCATAGCCAGATAGAGCAGAGTTTCATCTAGACACATGTGAAGGGAAATTGTGTAATGGCCAATTTCTCCATGAGGTGCCATAGGATATTAGAAGAAATGTAAGCAACTATGAGTTTTTTATGGACTGCACAATGTGACTTGACAGACGCATAGCTCCAGTTTTCCTTTGCTGCTCTCTCCAAGTCATGGAGCACTTGAATGATAGCAAGACATATTCAGCAAGGAAGTAAATCAATGGAAATTTAAGTCTTATTGTATTTTCTTTCTGTTGAAATCTTTTATTTTAAGGTAATATAAGCTCGATATAAACCAAGACAGCTATTATAATAACAACATACATTTTCCTTAATCAGCATCCATTAAAAATAATGTTAGACTTTAAAACCTGAAGGAGATTGTAACTGCATTTTCCTTGTGTACAGTATTTGATGTCATCTCACAAAACTTTGTAGTGAAAGAATATCTAATTCAAACTTGCATAATTTTTATGAAGACTTTTTAAAAAGCTTCAAATAAGCTTCCAGCATATTTTTAAAGCCTTTATTAAATTTGTTACAGTATTGCTTCTATGTTTTGACTTTTTGACCATGAGGCATGTGGGATCTTAGCTCCCCAACCAGGAATAGAACCCACACCCCTTGCATTGGAAGGCAGTTGTCCAATGGTTAAGACTGCACACTGCCAATGCAGGGGACACAGGTTCAATCCCTGGTCAGGGAACTTGGATCCCACATGCCACATGGCATGGCCAAAAAAAAAAAAGGGAATAAATAGGGAAAAAAGCTCACTGTGAAGAGACAAAAAAATGAACACACCTAGACTCAGAGGCAATCCAAGTATTGAAAGTAGATGGGCTTTCCTGGTGGCTCAGATGGTAAAGAATCTGCCTGCAATCCAGGAGATCTGCGTTCGATCCCTGGATTGGAAGGATTCCCTGGAGAAGGAAATGGGAACCCACTCCAGGATTATTGCCTGGAGAATTCCATGAATAGAGGAGCCTGGTGAGCTACAGTCCATAGGGTTGCAAAGAGTCAGACATGACTAAGTGACTAACACTTTATTTAAAATAAGTATGATTAATAGTAAGCTCAAATGGTAGAGACATGCTATACAATGTGCAAATATTGATTGAAAACTGGGCATTGACTCCATAGCCAGATAGAGCAGAGTTTCATCTAGACACATGTGAAGGGAAATTGTGTAATGGCCAATTTCTCCATGAGGTGCCATAGGATATTAGAAGAAATGTAAGCAACTATGAGTTTTTTATGGACTGCACAATGTGACTTGACAGACGCATAGCTCCAGTTTTCCTTTGCTGCTCTCTCCAAGTCATGGAGCACTTGAATGATAGCAAGACATATTCAGCAAGGAAGTAAATCAATGGAAATTTAAGTCTTATTGTATTTTCTTTCTGTTGAAATCTTTTATTTTAAGGTAATATAAGCTCGATATAAACCAAGACAGCTATTATAATAACAACATACATTTTCCTTAATCAGCATCCATTAAAAATAATGTTAGACTTTAAAACCTGAAGGAGATTGTAACTGCATTTTCCTTGTGTACAGTATTTGATGTCATCTCACAAAACTTTGTAGTGAAAGAATATCTAATTCAAACTTGCATAATTTTTATGAAGACTTTTTAAAAAGCTTCAAATAAGCTTCCAGCATATTTTTAAAGCCTTTATTAAATTTGTTACAGTATTGCTTCTATGTTTTGACTTTTTGACCATGAGGCATGTGGGATCTTAGCTCCCCAACCAGGAATAGAACCCACACCCCTTGCATTGGAAGGCAGTTGTCCAATGGTTAAGACTGCACACTGCCAATGCAGGGGACACAGGTTCAATCCCTGGTCAGGGAACTGGGATCCCACATGCCACATGGCATGGCCAAAAAAAAAAAAAGGGAATAAATAGGGAAAAAAGCTCACTGTGAAGAGACAAAAAAATGAACACACCTAGACTCAGAGGCAATCCAAGTATTGAAAGTAGATGGGCTTTCCTGGTGGCTCAGATGGTAAAGAATCTGCCTGCAATCCAGGAGATCTGCGTTCGATCCCTGGATTGGAAGGATTCCCTGGAGAAGGAAATGGGAACCCACTCCAGGATTATTGCCTGGAGAATTCCATGAATAGAGGAGCCTGGTGAGCTACAGTCCATAGGGTTGCAAAGAGTCAGACATGACTAAGTGACTAACACTTTATTTAAAATAAGTATGATTAATATAGTAAATGCTTCAATATGAAAAAAGTAGAGACATGCTATAGCAGGCTGGGATTTTTAACCAAGAGATGGAAAGTATAAGAAAAAGTCAAATGCTAGAAATAAAAAGAATACAGAGATGAACAATGCCTTCAGCAGGCTTATCACTAGTCTCCATACAGCTGAGACAAGAATTAGTAAATTTGAAGAAATTGCTCAAACATAAATTCAAATAAAATTGAAATTAAAACAAACAAACCTCAGAGATATTACAGTTTTGGTTCCAGACCACTGCAATACAATGAATGTTGCAATAAAGGGTGTCACACACATTTCCTGGTTTCTCAGTGCATGTGAGAATTATGTTTATGCTATACTGCCATCTATGAAGTATGCAATAGCATTAGATCTAAAAAACAATGCACATACCTTAATTAAAAATACCTTATTGGGCTTTCTTGGTGGTCCAGTGGGTAAGGACACCGCCTTGCAGTGCAAGGGACACTGGTTCGATCCCTGGCCTGGGAGGATCCCACGTGCCGTGGAGTGGCTGGACTGATGTGTCCAATTACCGAGCTGGAGCTCTGGAGTGCACGTGCCCAGAGCTAGTGCTCTGCAACAAGAGGGAACACTGTGGTGAGAGGCCCACACAGGCCAAAGAACAAAGATGAATGAAAACAAACAAATGAAAGACCAATAGAAGTCGCCAAAAAAAAAAAAAAACTTTAATGCTGAGACTTCCCTGGTGATCAAGACCCTGGAAATGGTCAAGACCCTGTACTTCTACTGCAGGCATATGTGTGCATGCTCAGTCACTTCAGTCGTGTCTGACTTTGCAACCCCATGAACTACAGTCCACCATGCTCCTCTGCCCATGGGATTCTCCAGACAAGAATACATGGGTTGCTGTGCCCTCCTCCAGGAGATCTTCCCAACCCAGGGATTGAACCGGCATCTCTTATGTCTCCTTTATTGGTGCGTGGGTTCTTTAACACTACCGCCACCTGGGAATCCCTCTATTGCAGGGGTTATAGCCAGGAAAACAAAAAGGTCTAGTTGAAGACTTGATAATAGCTCCCATTTCAGGTCCTGCAAAGGCTGAATAAAATCCTTTCACACAGAACTACCTTCCTCCCTCTTTTCTGTGGAGATGGTCCTTGTCTCTTTGTCTGAAGAAAACAGGACATCTTCTTGAATAAACTGAAATGGTGCTATTCAAAGTATCAATTTTCACAGACCACTGTTGTTTCTTCCTACTTCACTGTTGCTTCCTTCTGGAGGCTATGAAGGGAATTTTTTGCCCTTTTTTCCAGGTTTATATATATATGTGTGTGTGTGTATATATATATATATATATATATATATATATATATACACACACACACACATACATACATATACACACACATATATGTATGTATGTATGTATTGGGATATAATTGACATATAACAGTTAGTTTAAGATATATAACTTAAGGTTTGATACATTCATACAGTGCAATATGATTACCACTAGCTTTAGTTAGCACCTCTATTATGTTACATAAGTATCATTTTTTTTTCTTGTGTGGTGAGAACAATTAAGATCTAGTCTCTTAGCAACTATTAAATTTACCATTCCCCTTATGCTTTTTTTTTTGGTTTGGTCCAGTGGGTAAGGACACCGCCTTGCAGTGCAAGGGACACTGGTTCGATCCCTGGCCTGGGAGGATCCCACGTGCCGTGGAGTGGCTGGACTGATGTGTCCAATACCGAGCTGGAGCTCTGGAGTGCACGTGCCCAGAGCTAGTGCTCTGCAACAAGAGGGAACACTGTGGTGAGAGGCCCACACAGGCCAAAGAACAAAGATGAATGAAAACAAACAAATGAAAGACCAATAGAAGTCGCCAAAAAAAAAAAAAAACTTTAATGCTGAGACTTCCCTGGTGATCAAGACCCTGGAAATGGTCAAGACCCTGTACTTCTACTGCAGGCATATGTGTGCATGCTCAGTCACTTCAGTCGTGTCTGACTTTGCAACCCCATGAACTACAGTCCACCATGCTCCTCTGCCCATGGGATTCTCCAGACAAGAATACATGGGTTGCTGTGCCCTCCTCCAGGAGATCTTCCCAACCCAGGGATTGAACCGGCATCTCTTATGTCTCCTTTATTGGTGCGTGGGTTCTTTAACACTACCGCCACCTGGGAATCCCTCTATTGCAGGGGTTATAGCCAGGAAAAAAAAAAGGTCTAGTTGAAGACTTGATAATAGCTCCCATTTCAGGTCCTGCAAAGGCTGAATAAAATCCTTTCACACAGAACTACCTTCCTCCCTCTTTTCTGTGGAGATGGTCCTTGTCTCTTTGTCTGAAGAAAACAGGACATCTTCTTGAATAAACTGAAATGGTGCTATTCAAAGTATCAATTTTCACAGACCACTGTTGTTTCTTCCTACTTCACTGTTGCTTCCTTCTGGAGGCTATGAAGGGAATTTTTTGCCCTTTTTTCCAGGTTTATATATATATGTGTGTGTGTGTATATATATATATATATATATATATATATACACACACACACACACACACATACATACATATACACACACATATATGTATGTATGTATGTATTGGGATATAATTGACATATAACAGTTAGTTTAAGATATATAACTTAAGGTTTGATACATTCATACAGTGCAATATGATTACCACTAGCTTTAGTTAGCACCTCTATTATGTTACATAAGTATCATTTTTTTTTCTTTTGTGGTGAGAACAATTAAGATCTAGTCTCTTAGCAACTATTAAATTTACCATTCCCCAGTGGCTCAGAGGTAAAGAATATGCCTGTGATGCAGGAGCTATAGGAGATGTGAGTTTGCTCCCTGGGTGGGGAAGATCCCCTGGAGAAGGGAATGGCACCCACTCCAATATTCTTGCCTGGAGAATCCCATGGACAGAGGAGCCTGGTGGGCTATAGTCCATAGGGTCACAAAGAGTCAAACACAACTGAAGTGACTTGTCACAATTGCTTATAATCACTATGTTGTGCATTAGTTCTCCAGAACTTATTTATCTACTGTTTGTAAGTCTGTACTCTTAAACAAAATCTCTCCAATTCATCTACTCTACAGTCCTTGGTGACCACTATTCTACTCTGCTTTTACAAGTTAGGCTTTTTTAGATTTCATATATAAGTGACATCATATAACACTTTTCCCTTTCCTCCTCCAGAAGATCTTCCTGACCCAGGAATCGAACCAGCGTCACTTGAGTCTCCTGCATTGGCAGGTAGGTTCTTTATGACTAGAGCCAGCTGGGAATGCACCCATATAGCACTTTTCTTTGTCTGACTTATCTTAGCATAATACCTCTAAGGTCCATCCCTGTTGTAACAAATGGAAGGATATTCTTCTTTTGAATGGCTGAATAATATTCTAGTGAGTGTGTTTGTGTGTAGAAATCATCAATCTGATACTAAAATCTATATAGAAAGGCAAAGAAGTAGACTACCCAAAATGACTTGAGAAAAGAACTGAGTCAAAAGACTCTGGCTACCATATTTCAAGACTTACTAAAAAGCTGCAGCAATCAAAATAGTGTGCTGCCAGGCTGCTGCCCCACCCCCTCCAGGGGCCTCTGCATTCAAGCAACACTGAGTGTGAGATGTGGCACTGCCTCATGTTCTGCTCTGAGCTTCCAGTTACAAAAAGAAAAGATGGCTGTTGCTCCACTTCCACCCTCCACTTCCTTCCTGATGCCTCTTGCAGCCCAGACTAAGCCAGAACTATGTGGGGAAGGGAATTCTGGGAAGTGTAGTCGTGTTCAAGCTACGTTAATGCAGTGCAGATACATCTGCTTGTCAGTTCGTTAGTCGTGAGATATTGACAGCAGCCCTGTGAATAACCAAAGACAAATATATCCATTTTGCTCAAGAGGAAGGAAATCAAGGCCCCAAAAAGTCGCCCGACTGCCAAGACCCAAGTAATGAGAGAAGAGGAGCCAAGGCCAGGGCACACATCATCTGACTTCTGTCCAGTGCTCCCGCTGCTAGTACAGACCGGAGCAAGCCAACATTGTATTACTCTCAGGTCGTGTGTATGTAGACTTGAGGTACAACTTTTCCTGATCTTCCATAGATGAATTTCATATTGAAACCATCCTGCCTTTTGCTCCAATAAATCCAGGAGGACTAGATAATGAAATTGTCCTCAAGGAGGAAATACAGAAGTCTGAAAGAACTGACTTAAAATTGAAAACAATTGATTTTATTTTCCTTGATTCTCTTTTTCTTGTCTCGTAGATTTCCTTCTCTGATAAATACAGGGAAACCTATTTCAGAAATGGTTTGTATGACCTAAGTGGATTGCTTTCTGGATAGTGACATCATATAACACTTTTCTTTCCTCCTCCAGAAGATCTTCCTGACCCAGGAATCGAACCAGCTCACTTGAGTCTCCTGCATTGGCAGGTAGGTTCTTTATGACTAGAGCCAGCTGGGAATGCACCCATATAGCACTTTTCTTTGTCTGACTTATCTTAGCATAATACCTCTAAGGTCCATCCCTGTTGTAACAAATGGAAGGATATTCTTCTTTTGAATGGCTGAATAATATTCTAGTGAGTGTGTTTGTGTGTAGAAATCATCAATCTGATACTAAAATCTATATAGAAAGGCAAAGAAGTAGACTACCCAAAATGACTTGAGAAAAGAACTGAGTCAAAAGACTCTGGCTACCATATTTCAAGACTTACTAAAAAGCTGCAGCAATCAAAATAGTGTGCTGCCAGGCTGCTGCCCCACCCCCTCCAGGGGCCTCTGCATTCAAGCAACACTGAGTGTGAGATGTGGCACTGCCTCATGTTCTGCTCTGAGCTTCCAGTTACAAAAAGAAAAGATGGCTGTTGCTCCACTTCCACCCTCCACTTCCTTCCTGATGCCTCTTGCAGCCCAGACTAAGCCAGAACTATGTGGGGAAGGGAATTCTGGGAAGTGTAGTCGTGTTCAAGCTACGTTAATGCAGTGCAGATACATCTGCTTGTCAGTTCGTTAGTCGTGAGATATTGACAGCAGCCCTGTGAATAACCAAAGACAAATATATCCATTTTGCTCAAGAGGAAGGAAATCAAGGCCCCAAAAAGTCGCCCGACTGCCAAGACCCAAGTAATGAGAGAAGAGGAGCCAAGGCCAGGGCACACATCATCTGACTTCTGTCCAGTGCTCCCGCTGCTAGTACAGACCGGAGCAAGCCAACATTGTATTACTCTCAGGTCGTGTGTATGTAGACTTGAGGTACAACTTTTCCTGATCTTCCATAGATGAATTTCATATTGAAACCATCCTGCCTTTTGCTCCAATAAATCCAGGAGGACTAGATAATGAAATTGTCCTCAAGGAGGAAATACAGAAGTCTGAAAGAACTGACTTAAAATTGAAAACAATTGATTTTATTTTCCTTGATTCTCTTTTTCTTGTCTCGTAGATTTCCTTCTCTGATAAATACAGGGAAACCTATTTCAGAAATGGTTTGTATGACCTAAGTGGATTGCTTTCTGGATAGAATTCTGAGACTCGGTGCCCCCAGCACTGACTCATTCATTGTGGTTGGAAAACAAAGTGCTCTTACTTCCAAAGGTCAAAGTCTCCAACTTCTCTAGGGATTACATTGTGGGTAGAAGCCAGAAAGGAGGGGTTGAGAGTAGTGGGTGTATTTAACAAGTTACTCCTTAGTAATTGAGAGCTAAACCTGCACAGATGGTCTAGTAAGTACCATTCATTTTCATTGTTGAAAAATGGTGACATCCAAAGCATAAATTCTTATAGTTCCAAGTTAGGTTTAATTTGACATCAGTTACTGATTTTCAGTGGAAAGTTAAAAATCATTTAACTTCTATTTAGCTCCACTTCCTTTTATATAAATTGAGACTAATTTTTTCCTACTACTTCCTATAAAGACATAAATTGAAAATTAATGGTAGTATTTCAATTTGGATGAAATGACATGCTATAGCTCTGTAAGTGCCATCTTATATTTAATCTTGGCTTTGTGATTTGTGATTCTGATGAAAAGTCCTGAAAGCATTGAAAATCAACTGAAATCTCCTCTCCAGCAATCTTATCACAACCACAATCCTTACCACAGCCACTTCAAATCACTTTGTATTTCTTTTTAGCTTCATAATAACTCATGAAAAAAACCAGTTCATTCAATGGTACTCTTCCAAGTTTTAAAAAATTAACATTTTGACTTGTCATATGTCTAATTCATCTGCAAGAACTCTTTTCTGGAAACATGAAGTACATGCTCAGGGACCATTACAAGAAAAGGACTGCTACAGCTGGAAGAACAGGAATTTCAGAGAGAGGAAGTAATGGCTTCCTAGTTTTGCCTCGTAGTTGTATACAAAAGGTTGGAAGAGACATTGAGCAGAGAAAACTGCGAGGGTTGGTGAGTGTGGTAACGTCTGTTACTACAAAAGGTTGGAAGAGACATCATGGTTTCTGAAAGAACTAAAACTTAAAATTGAAAACAATTGATTTTATTTTCCTTGATTCTCTTTTTCTTGTCTCGTAGATTTCCTTCTCTGATAAATACAGGGAAACCTATTTCAGAAATGGTTTGTATGACCTAAGTGGATTGCTTTCTGGATAGAATTCTGAGACTCGGTGCCCCCAGCACTGACTCATTCATTGTGGTTGGAAAACAAAGTGCTCTTACTTCCAAAGGTCAAAGTCTCCAACTTCTCTAGGGATTACATTGTGGGTAGAAGCCAGAAAGGAGGGGTTGAGAGTAGTGGGTGTATTTAACAAGTTACTCCTTAGTAATTGAGAGCTAAACCTGCACAGATGGTCTAGTAAGTACCATTCATTTTCATTGTTGAAAAATGGTGACATCCAAAGCATAAATTCTTATAGTTCCAAGTTAGGTTTAATTTGACATCAGTTACTGATTTTCAGTGGAAAGTTAAAAATCATTTAACTTCTATTTAGCTCCACTTCCTTTTATATAAATTGAGACAAATTTTTTTCCTACTACTTCCTATAAAGACATAAATTGAAAATTAATGGTAGTATTTCAATTTGGATGAAATGGCATGCTATAGCTCTGTAAGTGCCATCTTATATTTAATCTTGGCTTTGTGATTTGTGATTCTGATGAAAAGTCCTGAAAGCATTGAAAATCAACTGAAATCTCCTCTCCAGCAATCTTATCACAACCACAATCCTTACCACAGCCACTTCAAATCACTTTGTATTTCTTTTTAGCTTCATAATAACTCATGAAAAAAACCAGTTCATTCAATGGTACTCTTCCAAGTTTTAAAAAATTAACATTTTGACTTGTCATATGTCTAATTCATCTGCAAGAACTCTTTTCTGGAAACATGAAGTACATGCTCAGGGACCATTACAAGAAAAGGACTGCTACAGCTGGAAGAACAGGAATTTCAGAGAGAGGAAGTAATGGCTTCCTAGTTTTGCCTCGTAGTTGTATACAAAAGGTTGGAAGAGACATTGAGCAGAGAAAACTGCGTAGGGTTGGTGAGTGTGGACCTTTCATTTATTTCTACCTACGGATCTCTTTGATTCTCCAGATTGACTCCTGTTTTTCAACATGCAAAACGATGTTTGTTTTCATTTTTCTACCACTTAAGCCATTCTCCCTAAGTTTTTTCATAAGCACACGAGGCCAGGGCTTTGTCTCTCTTGTTCTCAGCAACACGGCTGGCACATGGCAGAGTGACATGTGTGAGACACCTCACTAATACCCACTGGATGACTTCATGTTACAAACCTCGTGTATTACATGTAGCTTCATGGTTTTACAAACCTCCCTGCCAGTTTCCCACACAGAGCTAAGGGATGGTCTCTAATGTGCCATTGATTCACACCTTCCTGAACATTCCTGCTTCCTCCACACTTCCTTTCCCTGGTTTAAAATACCTTTACTACCTCATCCTTGGATTATTGCCATGGCTTTGAGCTTTTCCCTCTTCTGGTCTTTTCTAGCAAATTGATGTCTTATTGCCTTAATAATTTTTCCTAAGCACTATTTAAATCATAATACTTGCCTGCACAAAGAGTGACTCCTCATCACTTATTTCTTATCATCTTAACTGATCTGACCTAATCACTTAATTAATGATTAGATGAGGGCTGACTTCCCTCATTTAGTGGGGGAATTAAATGAGATCATCTACAAAAACCCAACTTTGTGTTAACACCCACATAGTTCTATTTCGCTACAAAAGGAGGAGGTTTGGGACCCTTGGAAGTGTCTGGTTGATCATCTTGAGTGAGGGAATTGGGGCATGTGGCCTGAGGCACTTCTCATGAAAGGGCCTGGGTCACTGGGGAAGAAGAGAACAGATACAGAAGCATCTGTGCTTTTGACCCAGTGGCCCCCACTAGCACACAGGAGGCTCCCCAGGGCAAGTGGTGGCCCTGTGGAGGCAGCAGATGGCACTCACAGGCGTGGGTGTCAACAAGCATCTGAGGAAAACCAGCCTGTTTTAGCCTCTGCCTGAGAAAGCTAACAAGGATACAGTTAGCCACTATTTAATGAACAAGACACACAATTTGAGCTTTGCATTATAATTTTGAATAGCTATAATTTGCCTTTGATAAACAGAGAGTAAGTAGTCTTCATCCCTATGGTATTGGCTAAATCATTTTTGTTAAGTTACAGAAAAGCTTATATGAGAAAGTGAAATATGTAAAGTTTATTGTGATTTATAATTGAAGTAAATCTGATAGAGCCATCTTAATGCTGTGCCCCATGGTTTACAGTGAAGGAAAGACAGCATGGGGACTTCCCAGGAGATCCAGTGGTTACTACTCCAAGGTTCCAATGCAGGGTGCCCAGGTGTGATCCCTAGTTAGGGAACTAGAGTCCACATGCCACAACATGCTGCAATTAAAGATTCTTTATGCCACAACGAAGACAGAAGATCTCACCTACTATAGCTAAGACCCTGTGCAACCAAATAAATAAATACACTAAAAGAGAGAGAGAGAGTAAGCACAGTGGAATTTAGACTCGAAAGGACACTATGTGGTTCTAATCCTAAAGTACTACCCACTCAAGATGTGAGATAGAGTGGCCAGCCTTTAAGTTTTTATATTACAGTGGCCCTAATTGTTTTGGTTCATCTTCAGGTTCCTAGAACTAATTTCATCTAAGGAACTGGGGCTCAGGGGCCAAACCCTCCTAGTCTCCACCCAGCAGCACTATAGTTCTGTGAAGTTCTTTCCCTGGAATCTGCATGAAATGTCTATCCCAGCCCCACTGAACTTTTCACTGAACATTCTGCATCCCTTAGCCTAAATGGCAGACCAGATATAAAAATGATTCAGGATAAAACCATGGGATAGAGAGTGAAAGAAACTTCACAGACCTGGTAGGAGGCCCAACATCTACTCTAAACTAGCATTGTCATCTTGTGCGAGTCAGTCATCCGTCGTAAGTCTCAAGTCCCTCACTTGTCAAATGTGGACCTTAGTTCAGACAGTCACAGATCTTAAGGTCTGCATGACAATAAAGTTCTTTATACACTAGTATTTCTCCAGGGAAGAGGTCATAGCTTCTCATTTTCTCCTCCCTGACACATCTTTCATTGTATAGGTGCTGTGGGAGCACAGAGCAGAAATTAGACAACTAATCTGTCATACCATCTTGATTGGTGTTAAAATCTAAGTTTGGTGTCCCCTCTTCTCTTAACTCCCCACATTGCTTGCTGCAGTCATTTGCCAAAGCTGACCACTGAAAAATCTTATTTTGAGAACACATGGCTAACTGGGAATGCTTTGAAAGTAAGACTATTAGATTGTAGGGAGATTTAGAAAAGACGAAGATTTTCTGATGCAGGATTTAGTGCCAGATACACAGCAGATACTCTTTTTCACTGGGAGCCTTAGATATTTTGCTTTATTTGGTCACTTGTATACAGCTACTTGGCTTCCTAGGAGGCTCAGTGGTAAAAATCCTCCTGCCATTGCAGGAGACACGGGTCGATCCCTGTGTTGGGAAGATCCCCTGGAGAAGGAAATGGCAACCCACTCCAGTATTCTTGCCTGAACAATCCCCTGGGTAGAGGCGTTTGGTGTGCTGTAGTCCATGGGGTTGGAAGAATCAGATACAACTAACAATTAAAGAGCAACAAACAAATACAGCGGCTCAAGATACAGTTCTCTTTAGGGGAAAACACAGCAGAAGAATTTAATACAGTCTTCAGAGAACAGTTGGGAGACCAAACCTCATGAGATTATGCCTCTTAATAATTGAGAAACATTAGAATTGTTCATTGTTATCTAAGGGGCATTGGTCCCAGAACTTCCATAGATACCAAATCCACTGATGCTCACGTCTCTCATGTAAATTGGGGTAGCACAGTTGGCCCTCCACATCTGCAGATTCAACCAAAGGCAAATGGGTTGAATCCAAAGATGCAGAACTGCAGACAAGGAGGGCTAGCTGTATATAATTTGTCATGTTTGTACACTATCTATCTTAGCCCATATAACAGACTTTTTTTTTTTTTAATTGTGGCCTCTTTTATTGGTCTTTCCTTTATTTATTTTTATCCATCTTTGTTCTTTGGCCCATGTAGACCTCTCACTGCAGTGGCCTCCCTCGCTGTAGAGCACCGGCTCTGGGTGCATGCATCCCCCCAGTGCAGGTCGAACTTGGACACATCTTTCATTGTATAGGTGCTGTGGGAGCACAGAGCAGAAATTAGACAACTAATCTGTCATACCATCTTGATTGGTGTTAAAATCTAAGTTTGGTGTCCCCTCTTCTCTTAACTCCCCACATTGCTTGCTGCAGTCATTTGCCAAAGCTGACCACTGAAAAATCTTATTTTGAGAACACATGGCTAACTGGGAATGCTTTGAAAGTAAGACTATTAGATTGTAGGGAGATTTAGAAAAGACGAAGATTTTCTGATGCAGGATTTAGTGCCAGATACACAGCAGATACTCTTTTTCACTGGGAGCCTTAGATATTTTGCTTTATTTGGTCACTTGTATACAGCTACTTGGCTTCCTAGGAGGCTCAGTGGTAAAAATCCTCCTGCCATTGCAGGAGACAGGGGTCGATCCCTGTGTTGGGAAGATCCCCTGGAGAAGGAAATGGCAACCCACTCCAGTATTCTTGCCTGAACAATCCCCTGGGTAGAGGCGTTTGGTGTGCTGTAGTCCATGGGGTTGGAAGAATCAGATACAACTAACAATTAAAGAGCAACAAACAAATACAGCGGCTCAAGATACAGTTCTCTTTAGGGGAAAACACAGCAGAAGAATTTAATACAGTCTTCAGAGAACAGTTGGGAGACCAAACCTCATGAGATTATGCCTCTTAATAATTGAGAAACATTAGAATTGTTCATTGTTATCTAAGGGGCATTGGTCCCAGAACTTCCATAGATACCAAATCCACTGATGCTCACGTCTCTCATGTAAATTGGGGTAGCACAGTTGGCCCTCCACATCTGCAGATTCAACCAAAGGCAAATGGGTTGAATCCAAAGATGCAGAACTGCAGACAAGGAGGGCTAGCTGTATATAATTTGTCATGTTTGTACACTATCTATCTTAGCCCATATAACAGACTTTTTTTTTTTTTAATTGTGGCCTCTTTTATTGGTCTTTCCTTTATTTATTTTTATCCATCTTTGTTCTTTGGCCCATGTAGACCTCTCACTGCAGTGGCCTCCCTCGCTGTAGAGCACCGGCTCTGGGTGCATGCATTCCAGAGCACTGGCTCGTAATTGGACACACCGGTCCAGCCGCTCCGCAGCATATGGGATCTTCCAGTGCCAGGGATCGAACTGGTGCCCCTTGCACTGCAACACGGAGTCTTTACCCACTGGACCACCAGGAAAGCCCTATATAACAGATATTTTTAAAATTTATTTTTAAATTGAACTATAACTACATCACAGAATTTGTTGTTTTCTGCCAAACATCAACATGAATAAGCCGTAGGTGTACATATGTTCCCTCCCTCTTGAACCAGATTGTTAAGTGTACATTATTGTTGACTTCAGATGCAATGTCATTCAGTCGATCTCTAGAGCTTGTTTTTCTTGCTTACCTGAAATCTTATGTCCTTTAATTAGTAGTTTCTTGTTTCCCTTTTCCTTCAGCCCTGAAAACCACCATTTTGCTGTTTGATTACATAAATTTAACTGTTCTTGAACTCTTGTAGAATTTGACCTTCTATGATTGGCTTATTTCACTTAACAGAATGTCTCAGTTTCATCCATGTTGTCACATGTTGCAAAATCTCTTCCTTTTAAGAACCTCTTCCTTTTAAAAGACAGAATAATATTCCATTGTCTGTGTACATCACCTTTCCTTTGTGCTTTTACTCACTGATGGATGTTTGGGTTGTTTGTATTTCTTGGTGTGTGACTAGTGCTGCAGTGAACATAGATGTGCTGTTACCTCTTCAGGATCCCTATTTTAAGCTTTTAAAATAAAGT